>OX387193.1:35457717-35504080 GCA_947561395.2 Buxus sempervirens
TTTTATTATGAGGAATTGGTAAAGAAAACAATAATCCAATTCATATTATAAAGATAAATAATAAGGGGATTAAATATGGGAAATTTGGAAGAAATTCAATGGTTAAATATGATTTAATTAAAGAAAGGGTATTTTAGTCTTTTCCTAATAGGCCAATTAATAAATTGATTAATTAAAATAATTATTAGACTTAAAATTTTAATTAAACCTAAGTTGGGTTCAATTTGAATTTAAATATCATGATTTATAGTTTAATATGTGAGAAAAAGGCCTATTGGTAATTATACTTAATCAGGGGCCTTAAATTTGGAAATACGAGTGGTTTTGGGATGATTTAGTAATATTTAAAAATAGGAATTAAAAATAGCATGAAAGAAATTAAAATAGTAGTTTCTTTTATAGGGAAGTTAGGAAAAGGATTTAAAATGAGAGTTGAGATAAAATAGGAAAGTTGGATTAGTAGGGAAGTTTCCAAATACAATTAGGACTCCTAATTGGGTGATTGTATAAAAGAAAAGAGTTAGAGAGATTTGGGGATTTTCTTTCGGATGATCCTACAACTAGGAGAGAGAGAGAGAGGAGAACTCATGGTTGGAACTAGGAAAAAGAAGAGAGTGATCTTGATAAGCTAGATGAAGAAGAAGAAAAAAAAAAAGGATTTATTGCGTTCTAAAGCTAAGTTGTCATGACCCGGAACCAAGCCTGCCCCTCCAAGGCACAACCCGTTCCAGACCGTGGCAAGTGGGCCATTTCTCTTAACAAAACACGGAGGAATTTAAAGGGAAAAGACATGAGAGTTTAGTTACAAAAATATTTGGTGACTAGTCACTCCTCTCAATGTATAAGGTTACAGTTCAAAACTATACAAGAATAACAAAGGAGATCCTAAGGCCTATAGTAGTCTTCCTCTCTATACCCGATGGCCTTTTCCTTTCCTTTATCCCAGCATGGTCCTTCACACCAGACGTCGATGGATCTGAAAAATAAGATAGATAACAACTGTGAGACGAATGTCTCAGTAAGCAACACATGCATGATTCGGTAAAAACACAGTTTATGCATATATCTTTTGATAAACCATGACATGCGGGTAGTTTTTAATACTACCAAATTCACGGCATCTCATGTGTCATACAATAGTGCATGCATGTGCCTCAGTGTACAGTTCATTAATTTATATCAATTGCAATCAATAAACATTATGATAAATGTAACGGATCCCAAGTTGTGGGGAGGATATGAGTCTTATATCTCCAGGTCAAGGTGAACAAGGGTTCACTATCCCCAACTAGGGTGTACCTCTCACTCTAACATTCCATATTTACTGTTATAGCAGAATCTAGTTCACTACCCCCCAATTTGAGGTGAACCATACATTTTACTTACCAATAATCACTTTTAAAAAGGTGCCAATTCACTACCCTCAGATTGAGGTGAACTGCACATACTACCCACCAATACCATTCTTTGTAAAGAAGCTAGTTCACTACCCCCAAATTGAGGTGAACACTACTTCACTACCCCCAATTGAGGTGAACAGCATACGTATCTGCCAATATTCACTCTTGTGATGGAGCTAGTTCACTACCCCCAAATTGAGGTGACCACTCATTCACTACCCCCAATTGAGGTGAACGGCATATACTGCTTACCGATATTCGCTATGTGATGGGGCCAGTTGTAGCGCCTCGGTTCCAGGTCCAATTCCCAAAACCCGAGGTGTTATGGTCAACTAAAATATGGAATAATTTAAAACTTTTTCTAACTTTATAATCAGAGTAAATGCGGAAACTTGAATTCAAATTCTCTTTATTAATTAACAATTATGATATACAAAGATTTCAATTTACATGAGCAATCCTACATCTATATAGACTACCCAGCTACAACTAGCCCACAACTTGACGTCCTCACTGTAGACACCTGATTTTTGTACCCCTGAAATGAAGAAAATAAAAAGTCAAATTAAAAGTCAAACCTAAGGGGGTCAAAAATTTGACTTTTTGATCGGGTACAAATTGACCACCAAATTTTATACCATTGGAAAGAGGACTTCGATATGATTCTAACGCAACTGAGTTTGCTCAAATCGGAGTCCAGATAAAGAAGTTATGGGCTGGTCAAGTCTGGAAATAGCAGAAATCAGCTTTCTGCAAAACTCCAAATTAGCTGCTCAATTGGACATCAGCAGAAAGAGCGCATCGACACGACTCCAACGCAATTGAGTTTGCTGGAATCGGAGTCCCGGATAAGGAGATATGAGCAAAACTGGCTCCGGGACGCGACTTTGCACTTCTGCTAAAAAGCCCGAATTTGCTGCCAAACTCTAGCTCAGTAGATAGAAGATTTCAATCTGATTCCAACGCCACTAAGTTTGCTGAAATCGGATATCAAATGAAAAAGTTATGAGCAGTCAAAAATCTCGAAAAATCTGCCCATGTGGCAAAATTGAAGAAAGGACAAAAAAATAAATAAAAATCTAAGAATAAAATAATAATATTTTGTAAATATCTAACAATTAAACTAAATCAAAAATAAAATAGAAAATAGAAAAGACATGTGTCTTCTAACAAACCAATCTTAAAGAATAAAATAATATTAAAACTTAAAGAATCTTAAGATTAAAATAAATAAAAAATAAAGAAAAAATACTAACCACATTCGTAGGATAAGATGATGTGGAGAGATAAGAATAAAAAATATTTACGTTTTAGTTATTTCAAACAAGAAAATAAAATTCAGTCAAAAAAGGTGATTAAAATTCAGTTTCAGGTCATTTTTTCAACTATAAAAGGCCCCCCCCCCCCCCCCCCCAATTTGAATCCATCAAGAAATCCCCTTTCCTTCTCCCCCTCTTGCTCTCTCCTACAGCTCCTCCCCTCTTCTTCTTGGTCTTTTCCCACGTCCAAGCTCTGCCCAATTTACATCTCCCTTAATACCCAAACCCCAAAATACCCTTAGGCTACCCCCAAACCATGCCCAAATTCTGCTTTTCCACCTTGTAAGCGTAGATAACCCATCGAACCTCTGCCAAAACCAATTTAGAAAACCAGCAGAGACGCGGAAGCGCTACCAAAATTCTAGGAGAACCCCCTTTCAACTCCATTTCAGAGAATGAACGGGAGCGCGGAAGCGCTGCCAAAATCTCTCTGAAAAATCACCAGACCATGCCCCTTCATCTCACCTTCAATCTCCTTCCAATCTAAGAATAAAAGAACCCCTTTTCAAACCCAATTCGGAAAATCAAAGGAGGAGCGGAAGCGCTGCTCAAATTACTCAGGAAATCCAAAACACAACAGAAGTGAAAGGTAACACTAAAGGAATGCTTTTGGGTAAATTTCAATAAATTCAGTTCTTTGTTAAGTTGATTTCTCTTCTTTTTTTTTTTTACTACTTCTCACCTGTTTCCTCTCTGTGGCATAATGATGAGTTCCCCATGACAAGGGGAAGAACTCATTCAAAAGGTGGAAAAAGAGAGCCATTAGCAAAAATGAGTAAAAAGAAACCCATTCCGTGACATTTCTAAAGAAGGCAATTATCCCTTTGAACTGTCTCATATATCCCTTACTCTCCCCTTCCCTTTCCTTCTTGAGATTGACAACAAGTGATTAAAACAAAATCTCAAATCTCCAAAGAATGCAAGAGAGGAGAGAAGAAGGCCTTTTAGGCCAAATAAAGCAAATGGAGCACCTTGAAGATGTTGGAACCCCGACGGATCTCACCAGACCTCCTAAAGGACCTGTCGGAGTGATCCCAGTCGGAACCGGAGCAAAAAGGCGAAAACAAGCAAAAACCGCATACTCAGAGCGGTCGGCACATGACCGCAATTGATCTGCGGTCCGGTCTAAACCGCACTGCATCTGCGGTTCAAACCAAACCACAGAGCAAGTGCGGTCATATCCTTCAAAATGACTAAAAAGTAACTTTTTTTACCCGGTTGGATCCAAACCCGACCTGAACCGGCCTAAACTAGCCTCTTAAGTAATTTGGACTTCTTTGAGTCCCTTTTAGACCCTGGGCTTAGACGGGCCCACCAGGACACCCCGGGCCCACATGTGTGGCCCACATTTTGACTGGCCTATACCAGGCCTGTTTTCAATAAACAGGCCCAGGCCCCTTGACCTTTGGCTAATGGGCCAACTCCAAGCCCATTATGCCCATGGCATCTGTAAATAATTTAAATAAATAAACCAAATGGGGTTACCCAATAACCCTACTGGGCCCCAAGCCCAACCTTGGCAACCCACGGGTCTTCCAACGGGACCTGTACCCGACCCATCTCACCTAAATAAAAAGATAAAATAAAAAGGGGTCCACACCACCAGAGGGTCCCGCCAGACCAAACAAAGTGGCATGCTGGCCTAGGAAGGGTGAAAATTGACTCAAAACCAAGGAGACCCGAGGGACCAGTCAAAGTGACGGGGCGGGCCGGGGTGTCTTCGGACTTCCCCAGACGTAACCGAGGACTTAGCTAGAACTCTGAAAAGCCGCAGACCAGACTTAGACCCGGATAAGGCAAACACCGTGTCTGCCTACACTTCTCAGGCAGTGGCAACTCCGAATGTCCCAAGGCACGCACGAACCTCCACGTGCGCCCCATGTGCAATCTAGGCCAGATTTAGGTGCGCACACTCACCAAGAGTACCTGAAAAATGGGAGAAACCAGAGTGAGAATAAATCTCAACAAGTAGCAAGGTGCATGCATGAAATCAGTCCATGTTTATATAAAATAAGTCATGAGATGTACGATTAAACCAACGACAACATCAACAAGAAAAACGATAATATAAAGAAATCATGGCACAGCATACCACGTCTGTGACATCACAGGACTAATGGAATCGTAAATAGAGCCCTACAGACATGTGCCAATATGCTACCTCACTGACTTAAGGTGGACTAGCCACCCTGTAGTCTGGCTATTTAACACCAACAGAAGAACCCACCACCAACCAATAATCAATAACCAACAGCCCCACAAACTGGCTATTCCAGATGGGTTAGCATGTACGGCCCAACCAATCTAGGAGTGGGTAACGTAGCGACCGACCAATCCAGGAGCGGTACCATCCTCGAGATGATGGAATGCTTCAGGCACAGAATAAGAAACTCCAAAAAACTATTTCATTTACTAGCTACTCTAATGGATCCATGTAAGAGCTAAGCCTGCTAGACATAACTCACAATCAAAAACTCTAAATAACTTAATATGTAAAACCCTGGATTTTCCTAAAATAAAGTAAATTAAATAAGCCTAATTATTGAGAAGTTAAGATTTAATTTAGATATTGGAGGAATAATATTATGATCCAAAGAGATATTAGTAACTAAATAAATAAAAAATAATAATTTTGAGTAACTAGGGATTTAAATAGTGGCTTCATTTAAATAGGAAAGAGCAAGGTCGATTTAGATAAATTGGGAGAGTGACTTAAATATGAATGTTGGAAAAGATAGGTATTAATCCAAGTGCATTATATGGTTAAGATGGATGTGAGGAATAAAGAGGAGAATTTTTGGAAAAAGATCCAAAGGTTAAGTATGGAATTACAAGGAAAGGGTATTGTAGTCATTTTCCAATTAGCCAAATTAATATATTGAGTAATTAAATAATTATTAGACTTGAAATATTTAACTAGACTTAATTTGGGTTAGGTTTGAATTTAAATAGCAAATTATGGCTTAAAAGTAGGAAAAAGGGTATATTGGTGATTATGGTTGATAAGGAGCCTTAAATTTGAAGATAAGAGGAGCTTTGGGGTGCTTTAGTGATATTTTAAAATAAAAAATTAAATTAGCACGAAAATAAATTAAAATATATCCTTCTTTTGTATGAGATACTTAAAAGAGGAATTAAAATGAGGGTTAAGATAAGGAGGTTTCCAATTAAGAGTGGGAATTCTATTTAGAAGGTCTTCTAAACCTAGTGGGACTTCTAATTAAGGGAGCTTATAAAAGGGAAGGTCTAGGAAAGGTTAGGGTTTTTCGCAAGTCAAAAATAAGGAGGAAAGAGAGGAAAATTCGTGCTTGGGTTTGGGAGAAAAATAAAGGAAAGAAGAGAGGAGAGAAAAGAGAGGGAAGAAAAGAAAAAGGGAGGTGCTGCAGAGGTCCGACCAGCAGACTTTGAATGACGATCCCTGGAGATCTAGTCGTTGGATCGTCATGAAATTTGGAGGTTATGCTCTATACATGAGATACTTTAATCTGAACAGTGAAGATTGGATTTTGATGAGTCTAAGGTGGTGCAAATTAACCCAGAAGTTGGTGAAAAATCAGAATTTGAAAGAAAAAGGAGTTGCAGAGATGGCCGACTAGCCAACTTCGAATGACGAGATCTAAATTTGAGAAGTTTAGAGGGGTGCGGTTGAGCTACAAAAATGGGCACAGAAGAAGTTCTGAAAAATCTTGGTTCATTAAAAAGGCAAGTAGCAAACACTTGAAACTGGAGGAACTACATATTTTCTTGTGTTTTTTATGATTGATCGTATTGGTTTTTTAGTTGGATTTCATTGGAAAAGTTAGATGATTATAAAGTTTTGATTTGGTGATTTGAATCTCTCTTTAAGAATCAAGAAAAGTGTTGTTCATGGGTTGTTTGATTTAGAAAGAAACCTTAGTTAAATTTTAATCACCAAGATTTGTTTAGCATCTTTTTATTCCGGTGTTTTGGTTTTGATCTCTAAGTTTAGTCGTGAAGCATGTTTTTGGAAAAACATATTTCGAACGTGGATTTTGGATGAATTTTAGAGTCGTGATATAAAGTTGTTTAGATTAAATTCGAGTTATGTTTAAATATGTTTTGGGGATGGTAGAAACATAGAAAAATTGTTACAGAGGTCTAAATTTTGGTTAGTCATAGAGTTTTGGAATTAACAGAGAGTCGCGAGTCGTAAAGGGTGTTCGCCAAGCTGCCACCAACTTCTGTGCTCTTAGTGGCAGCTCAGCGCAAAGACTGTTTTGTATTCGCCGGACTGGCGCCGACCTGGCGCCAAGGGAATTGAACTTAGCGCGAGTCATATTTCAGTTCCGCCGACTTGGCGCTAACCTAGCATCGAGTGCTTGAGGTCAGCGCACCCACCAAAATGTTAAATTGAGTGCGGCTGACCAATCCAAACCCAATTTTTATAATTTGAGGCTTCAACCTTTTAGCCAAAGAGTATATTAGGATATTAGAAATATTTTATCTGTTCAAAACATTTGAGAAAGCATTAAATCAAATTATTGGTATTTCTATAAGTTTCCGAAGTGATAATTGAAGGAATCTGAGTAGGTTATTTTGTTGTTCCTGACACTATGGGTTAATGATTTAATTTTCTTTTATGTATTATATTGTTTTCCGGTTGTAAATTTGTTTAATCTGGGTTTGCTTGATTTTAAAGTGCTGAATCGAAATTTTAAAATTTATCTTGGTGTGGGTAAATGAATTTTACTATCAGTTGGACATGTGCTTTGGATTGGAATATTTTACTGAGATATCATGAGATACTGTTCTGGTCTGGAATGACTTGTGATGAGTTGTATTGGGTTATACATGATGGTGACCAGTGTTGGTTATTGTTTTGCAAATGCTGAGTTTTATGAAATTGTTTTACTGTTTTGGTTTAGCTTTACCTAGATCCATGTCTAAGCTTAGTAATGTGATGGTATTGTTTATTGATGTAATTGCATGGCCTTGTGTGTTGCCACGACCGGTGTCGAGCAGCCAGAAACCCTGAGTAGGCCTGGTTGTCAATGCTGAAACCTAGGGAGTATGCCGGCTGTAGCGCCCCAGATCCGGGTCTGCCCTATCACGGCACTAACCCGTACCCGAGACCTACTTATGGGCCCGATAGAATCTGATTAACACAATAAATCCTGGGCAATCACAAAGTAATTATCAAAGTGCATGACTAAAGAAGCATGGAATAAAAACTTCCATATAATCAAAAGATCATTTGTGCTATAATCTCCAAAACATGATATACATGTGAACAAAATACAACTAAGGCAACTAACCATTCACAATGATCTCTCCAAAATATACAGACGTGTACAAAAGATATCTCCCAAGAGTATAAGTCCAAAAATGATGTTTACATCTCATA
The DNA here is from genome assembly GCA_947561395.2 of Buxus sempervirens. NCBI lineage: Eukaryota > Viridiplantae > Streptophyta > Magnoliopsida > Buxales > Buxaceae > Buxus > Buxus sempervirens. The sequence continues at coordinate 35,465,802 of OX387193.1, forward strand.
TACAATCCCCAAGACAAAATACAACATCATAAAAAAGAATCCTACTACGGGTAGTAGTAGCCCTCAAGCCTGTACTCAAGCTCACCCTCAATAACTGCCCCGGTACGCGGCTCACCAAGCGGATCTGAAAACAAATCCGGTAAAACAAAACACTCGTGAGACATAAAGTCCCAGTAAGCAGCAAAAATGCATGTAGAGAAACAGTTTATGCAGTTTTATAACATCATGATGATATTCACAATTATATAGTACTAAATGCAAACCAAAACAGTTCAATCGGATATAAAAGAAATTCCAATTCAAATATCTCAATCAAGTAACTCGGGAAATCAAATCAACAAATACGATCAAATACTGTAAACATGTCTTGTTAGGACTCGTGGTTAGCGTATTTGTAAATTAGGTTAATGACCAATATCCATTTGCCACCTACACGACTTACAGAGAGAAGCCTAGCTAGGGCATCTCAGCAAGCGGAGCACCCATGTATGGGCTAGCAAGTGACAACCAAGGTAATAATCAAGGTTAGGTGGAATGCCCCATCCACTGCCGGACCAAACCATATGAATCAGAAGGACGTCCCACCGATACCCCACGGTGGGTGGTTGCCGCAACACTTCTATGCCCCAAGAGGGCCTCACTGATACCCCACAGTGGAAAGCTGTATGGAGAAGGAAATTAACGCTAACAAGCCAACACTAACACACAAATTAGACTCACTGTGAATCCACACTAAGAACAATGTCTAATTAGATGACTCACAATTTAAACCAAACAAATCAAATCAAAGAGTAAAATCAGTGCTTAAACCAAAGCCAAGTGGAATTCCCCATCCACTATTAAATCAACCGAGGCCAAGTGGAATTCCCTATCCACTATTGAATCAACCGAGACCAAGTGGAATTCCCCATCCACTACCAATCCATACCAAGGGCAAGTGGAATTCTCCATCCACTGCTAATAAAACCATAGGCCAAAGCCTTGACAAATCATATAAGAGTTTTTCGACATCGCTTTCATAAATCCAAGTAAATCCCAAAACGAAAGTCATAAAATCCTCAAAACACATTTTCGATGAGTGGGTTGATCTTAAAAATCCCAAATAAGTCACCATACCAAAATTCAATGGAGTCCGAGACAAAAATTTTTGGACCTAAAAAAATATTCTAAGTCTGGTTAAAAACGTTGACTTTTCGGTGTAGAATTTTTCTAGACAAATCTACAAGGATTTTGGGGCTCAAATTCTGGTTGTAGTCTATTGGAGGGTATACAAATCATCTAAAACTTTCTAGGCTTCTGAATCACTCATTTGGATATCAAACTCAAAAAGTGGCCCGTTTTGAAAATCGGGAAAACTGGAAGTTTAGGCATAAACTGGAAAGTTGACTTTTTATTAGTTGGGAATTGGGCCTTGGGAGTATTTTTATATGTTCCAAATGGGGGTAAAACCTTATTTACATGTAAAGACTTAAGTAAATGGAGCAATAAATATACAGGACATTTACTTAAATGTCTTTCATGTAATAACGATGCTCTGCCGAAGGCTTGGGTTGTTTGGAAAAGGGTTGAGGCGAAAAAGGGTGAAGAATTCTCAAAAATATAGGGTCAATGTGCGGACGTTGAGGTTGGACGTGCGCGCGTTGAGGTAATACACATGGCAAAGTTCGGGCGTTGAGGCTTAAGGTGCGCGCGCTCAGGTTTACAACAAGGTTGATGCGCGCGCTAAGGCTCTAGATTAATCACCCAGGTTAATCCTGATTCACGATTTAAGATAACAGAGACTTGTCTTTTGGGGGTTTGGCTCAGGATTAATCATAAATTTTCAGGATTAATTGCCACCTCAGGATTTCAGATATTTTTGGCTATTTTCGACTCAAAACTCATACAACTCCTTCCTAACCTTTCCAACACCAAATTTGATGATCATACATCATCCCAAATCCACAAGAACACAAATTAACACGTGAAACCTCATTCCAAACACAAAATTCATACCAAAATCTGGAGTATGATTAATCTAGGTTGTAAACACATAATAGTCAATGGAAAACAAACCAAGAGTGTTATAAATCAAAACCTACAAGTTTTAGAAGCAAATACCATCATGCAAGATCATTTCTTCAAAATCAATCAAACCCTAGAGAGAGAATACGAATTTTGTAATTCATTTTGTTTTGAAGGGTTTGCTACTTACTTGTTAATGGAGAAGCACAACTTCTCTTCAAGTTCACCTCTCCTTCTTTTTCTTCTTGCTCAAGCTTTCAAGTGAGCTCACAATCTTCCTCTCTTGTTCTATACATCCAAGACAAGAGAAATGGGTTTTCAAACACTTAATTAGAAATTAGGGCATCCTTTTATATGCCCAAGTTTTGGGTTTTTCAAATATGCCCCTAAACAAAGCTTTTATTCAACTAAAACCCTAGGGTGTACCTAAGGCATACCAGGGGGTACCTTGGTATTAAATGAGGGTACTTTGGTGGTTCAAGGGTTTTCTTTAACTATTTCAAGAAGTATACTATAGGGATGCTTGGGGGTACTTTAGTGTTATTCGAGGGGGATACCTTGGCATTAAGTGGGAGTACCTTAGTGTTAAGTGGGGGTACCTTGGTGTTTCAAGGGGGTTTGCCTTAGCCACTTCAAGAGGTATGTTTTAGGGATGCTTGGGAGGTGTACCTCAGTTGACACAAGGGGTACTTTAGTTATATAAGGGGTACTTCAGTTGTTTGAGGAGGTACCTTGATGTTTCAAGGGATTTACCTTAGTTATTCTAAGGGGTAAACTTTTAGATGAGCTTAGGGGGTGTACCTTAGTTACATTTGAGGAGGGGTACTTAGCTATAGAAGGGGTATATCTTAGTTATATGAGGAGGTACATCTAAGTAATATGAGGAGGGTGTACCCTAGATAATATAAGGGATGTACCTTAGGTATATTGGAGGTACTTTAGTGATATAAAGGGGGTACCTTAGCTATATAAGTGGTTATACCTTAGGCAAAACAGTGGGGGTTACCTTACTTATATAGGGGTTACTTTAGTTAGACAAAAGGGGTACTTTGGCTATATAGGGGGGTGTACCCTAGGTAAAACAATGGGGGTACCTTACTTATATGAGAGGAGTACCTCTAGGAAATACAAGGGGTGTATCCTAGGTAATGCGATGTACCTTAGTAATATAAGGGGGTACTCTAGCTAGACAAAGGGGTACCCTAGCTATATAAGGAAATGTACCTTAGGTAAACAAAGGGGGTACTTTAAGTAAAACAGTGGGGTACTTTAGTTAAAATAAAGGGATACCTTAGGCAATACAAGTGAGGTTCCTTAGGTATAATTAGGGGGTACTTTAGGTATTCGAATGGAGTACCTTGGGCAAAACAGTGGGGTACCTTAGCCAATATGAGTGAGGTGCCTTAGGTAATATAAGGGTGTACTTTAAGTATACATGTGGGGTACCTTGGGCAAACACATGAGGATACCTTAGATAAACACAGGGGTACCTTAGGGAATTAAAGTAGGGTACCTTAGGGATACAAGTGGGGTACCTTAGGTATAATTGGGGGGTACTTTAAGTATCACTTGGGTGGTACCTTAGGTAATACTTGGGTATACTTGAGAGGTTATTTGAGTATTCTTTGGAGAGACTTAAGGTACACCTGAGAGGTAACTTGGGTATTCTTAAGAGTTACTCTAGGTATTCTTAGGAGTATTTTGGGGTATACATGGGTATACTCTAGTGTTATTCGGGTGGGTACCTGGGGTAAACTTTGGGGTACCTAGGGTATACTTGGGAAATAATTTAGGTACACTAAACTCTAATTTTTCAGAATTTGATTTCCAATTCACTAAAGCTAATTGGAAAGTATCCTAGACAATTGAATTTGAGAAATAACATTAACTAAGCTTTCCTTACTAACCCTCATAAAGTTCAATTGATTTCTCTAAAATCCTTAAGAATAATCCCACACTTACTTCATCTTCATAACACAAATACTTAATTAGTCTAATAATCACACTTTAGATAATTAATCTTAATAATTAAGATATAATCTGGGTCGGGGTTTTACACCGGCATTGGATGACGAAACCCTGAGTAGGCCGTCATTTCAGAGTTCCGAAACCCTGAGTATGCCGGAACTGTGTACATGGAGGTGTGGATGTCTCCTTGGCATGTCAATTAATCAATTCAAACAATAGTCATGGCATTGACCGTTCGATGTTTTATCGGTATTGTTATTGAAATATGATTTGATAATATTAATGGAATTGGATTTAAACTTTGGAATTATCCTTGTTGATATTGTCGTTGGTTTAATCATACACCTCATGATTTAATTTATATAAACATGGACTGATTTCATGCATGCACTTTGCTACTTGTTGAGATTTATTCTCACTCCGGTTTCTCCCATTTTTCAGGTACTCTTGGTGAGGATGTCAAGTTGTGGGCTAGTTGTAGCTGGGTAGTCTATATAGATGTAGGATTGCTCATGTAATTGAAATCCTTGTATATCATAATTGTTGATTAATAAAGAGAATTTGAATTCAAGTTTCCGCATTTACTCTGATTATAAAGTTAGAATAAGTTTTAAATTATTCCATATTTTAATTGCTTTTGTTGCTTACCATAACACCTTGGGTTTTGGGAATTGGACCCGGAACCGGGGCATTACATAATAACATATCAATTAATAATGTAATTGTGAAACCCACACGATTGTGGAAAAACAAACCAGGGAATGGACATACTTCTTAATAACACCCACCAAATACAGAACCTTATCTGTATCACTAAATCCGCCCATGCGGTAAACAATAAATTAGGCATCTGCCTTGTCACACCAGTGACCCAAAAACCAACACAAGATGTACCAAGTCATATGTCCAAACTCCAGGTTTCAACGGCAAAGTAATCCAAGTATATACATAAATCATTCGGAGCTCAAAGCATGCTCAGATAGTTCAAATACAGGTGTAGGAACTTCTAAAATCAAGTTTTGTTTAAAAGGCAATAAATCAATACATTAACAATGTTCCTAACTCTTGATTAAAACTTCTCCATTTGTATTATCTATTAACATCCAACCTTCCCTCATTTAGAACCTAAGGTGTCAAAAGGTATTAATTCTGTTATTTAGTTCTTTCAGAAGGTAACTTAGATCTATATTGAAGTTTAAGAATATGTTAGGTTACCCAAAATCATATCCAAATAGGTTGCGACCTCTTTTTACTTAAGATATATCCAAAAGTTTCATATTTACAATCATCGTCCCAAATCACTATTCTTTAATTCAAATTTAATTCTGCCACTTTTTAAATCTCAAATTAACCTAGTTACAGGTGTTACAAATTTAGAATTTACAGAAAAATCATTAAAAATTAAATCTGGGCACAAATCCCAAAATCTGGAATTTCTAACATCGGTCGCTCAAAGAAGGGCTTGAGCGACTATTTTAGCAGCTATAATTTCATGTTCTGTTTTAGATACACAGGCAAGTTGCCCATGGTTGTTCTCGAACAGTGTATCAAGCGACTTATTCCAAATGTTCTGGTTTAAGATATACAGATAGGGCGCTTGAGCGACAGTTCTAGCGCTCTGCCCAAAACTCAATTTTTCTGGGTTTTTCATAATTTCCGAAACTTCTCAAATTCCTATGGCTTTAAATTGTTCCTTAACATCTAAATTTCATTCCAAATTACTTTTAAGACAATCCTAAATAAATCTTGGTGATTAAAATTTATCTAAGATTTCTTTCTAAATTAAACCACCCATGAGCAACACTTTTCTTGATTCTTAAAGAGAGATTAAAATCACCAAATCAAAACTTTATAATCATCTAACTTTTCCAATGAAATCCAACTTAAAACCAATACGATCAAACATCAAAATCACAAGAAAACATGCAGTTCCTCCAGTTTCAAGTGTTTTCTACTTGCCTTTTTGATGAACCCAGATTTTTCAGAACTTCTTCTGTGCCCGCTTTTAGAGCTCGACCGCACCCCTCTAGACTTCTTCAATTTAGATCTTCACCGTTCAGTTTGAAGTCCTCCATGAGTAGAACAAAACCCTAAAATTTCAGCCATTCCAATGGTTGGATCTTCCTATCTCTTCATTCGAAGTTGGCTAGTCGGCCATCTCTGCAACTCCTTTTTCTTTCTAAATCTGATTTTTCATCAACTTATGGGTTAATTCGCACCACCTTAGACTCATCCAAATCCAATTTCGACCGTTCAGATTAAAGTATCTCATGTATAGATCATAACCTACAAATTTCATGACGATCCAACGACTGGATCTCCGGGGATCGTCATTCAAAGTATGCTGGTCGGACCTCTGCAGCATCTCCCTTTTCTTTTCTTTCCTCTCTTTTCTCTCCTCTCTTCTTCCCTTTATTTTTCTCCCAAGCCCAAGCACGAATTTCCCTCTCTTTCCTCCTTATTTTTGACTTGCTAAAAACCCTAAACCTTTCCTAGAACTCCCCTTTTATAAGCTCTCTTAATTAGAAGTCCCACTAGGTTTAGGAGACCTTCTAAATAGGATTCCCACTCTTAATTGGAAACCTCCTATCTTAACCCTCCTTCTAATTCCTCTTTTAAGTATCTCATATAAAAGAAGGTCTTAATTTAATTTATTTTCGTGTTAATTAAATTTCCTATTTTAAAATATTATTAAAACACCCCAAAGCTCCTCTTATCCTCAAATTTAAGACTCTTTATCAACCATAATCACCAATATACCCTTTTTCCTACTTTTAAGCCATAATTTGCTATTTAAATCCAAACCTAATCCAAATTAAGTCTAGTAAAATATTTCAAGTCTAATAATTATTTACTTACTCAATATATTAATTTGGCTAATTGGAAAATGACTAAAATACCATTTCCTTGTAATTCCATACTTAACCTTTGAATCTTTTTCCAAAAATTCTCCTCTTTATTCGTCACATCAATCTTAACCATATAATGCACTTGGATTAATACCTATCTTCTCCAACATTCATATTTAAGTTACTCTCCTAATTTATCTAAATCAACCATGCTCTTTCCTATTTAAATGAAGCCACTATTTAAATTCCTAATTACTCAAAATTATTTTTTATTTATTTATTTACTGATATCCCTTTAGATTATAATATTATTCCTCCAATACCTAAATTAAATCTTAACTTCTCAATATTTAGGCTTATTTAATTTACGTTATTTTAGGAAAATCCAGGGTTTTACACCAGTTCACTACCCTCAGATTGAGGTGAACTGCTCATATTACTTGCCAATGCCACTTTGGAGAAGGAACTAGTTCACTACCCCCACAATTGAGGTGAACTGCTCATATTTAGAATGCTAAACCTATGGGCCAATGCCCTAAATATCTCTCATGGACTCCTAGGCTACTACCTCTCATACAGTTCAAATCAAATGTGGGGCCGAAGCCCATCTGGTCAATACTAATCAATGTCCTTGGGGCCACTGCCCTTTTATCTCATGGGTCAAATACTAAGCGAAGCCTATACTTCCAAATGTGATGTACTTACCTTGATATTCAAGGGTAAGGGTTTGGTTTTTCTTTTCTAAAAGCTTTACATCTCAAGACTCTTTTGGGGCAACCTATGCCTCAACTCTTTTGATATTTGTATATATCAATCTTGGTTCTTGATTTCTACTTCTAATGGTTATTTGGAAGATGTTTGAAGTGGTGGAATCCAGTTATCCTATTTTCATAGTAATCTGGGTCAGAAACTCTTTCAAAGACCTCCTTGGGCAAAACGTACCCAAAATCTTTATTAGTTGGAATTTTGAGGTACTTCCAGTTGGAACACTTCCTAGACACTTAACTCTCACTTATACATATGTTGGATTTGAACAAAATCAAATGGTAGTTCAATCTGGGTTGAAACCTAAAAAATTGGAATTTCTGGTAAGGGTGCTCGATGGGTCGCTCGAACCGGCTTCGAGCGGCTAGAAATTTCACTCTCGGGTTCTCTGTTTTGACATCTCGCTAGAGCAGTTGCTCGAGCGATACTCGAGCGGCCACGACTTAAATCACTTCCTGAACTACCTAAAACTACCGCCTGATGCCCGCTCGAGCGACTGCTCGAGCGGCTGGGTTTTCTTAGCAGCTCGCGAAATCCGACTTTCGAGGATTTGGGGATTCTCTCAAATCTCGATTGTTCTGGGTGTTTTTGGGCTCGAAATCACTCCTAGCATGTGTAGAAACTTACTACCTACAAAACCCCTCAAATAAAACTCTCCTATTGGCCCTAGAACTCGTTTTCACATCTCAACCCTAACATTCATCTAAACATACGAAAATGGCCGAAATCGTGAAATAAGGGTTGGGGTGGTATTGCTTACCTCTTGCAAACACTTAAGCAAGTTGTATAGCTCCTAAATCAACCCACGAACAGCTCCTTGCTCCCTTTTTGCCAATTCCACAAAGCTCCACACTCCAAACCCCAAACGAGAATGGTTTTCCTTGGGTTCTTTCTTTCCTTCTGCTTGCCAACAACTCTTCTAGTGGGTTTGAAATGAATGGGGGGATGAAATGGGGAAGATGATGAGAAGGAGATGAAGAAAATGAGAGAGTGGGAGAGAGAGAAGAGAGGAAAAGGGTTTTGGTCGAATGGGGTGTTGATCGTGAATGGCATCCTTTGGCTTTTTCTCCACTTAAATCAAACTCTCTCCACTAGACACCCTTTTATTACGAGTTTGCCACTCCTCCTTATTTGCACATAACACCATCACTTAGCATATTTTATCTCACTCTAGAGAATTTTATTTAACCAAATAGAAGTTGCCCACCTTCACAGGCTGCTAACAGCTCGGAACTCAGCCACTTTAATTGGCTTTAGGGTTGAGCTTCTCCAGCTTCACCTACACATCAAGCTCACTGATTAGGGTATGCTAGGGATATTGGAACGGGGTTTCACATAAGTAGTAACCCTTTTCTTTGCCAAACTTGCATGGTTTTATATTTAGACGAGAAACATGGTGTTCTTCAGATTTTTTATGATTGGGAAGCATGTTTGTAATGATTTTGATGAGTTTAGTTGTGATTTAACGCACTTAAAAATAATAGTTGTTCATCATGTTCAGATTCTTATTTATTGTTATTTTCGAATGAAAAGTATGATCTTGATGATAAAAACTGGTTTAGTATTTATTTGGAATGATTGGATATGCTTTGAGAATGGTTATAGATGTGGTAGAGTAGATTTTGAATAATGGAAATATGTTTTAGAAAAATAAATTGAAAAAATCGGAAAGTTGTTGAAAATTCAGGTTTTTTACGAATTTTAACAAGTGCCCAAGGTATGGCTCGAGCGCCCACTACGGCGCTATGTTATATGTTGGGTCACTCGATATGAAGCTCGAGCTCCTAGTCAGGCACCTCTCCTATGTGTTATTTTTGGAAATTGAAACCCGAGAGTGAATTAGTCGAGCACCAGATGTTGCTCGAATGTTGGAGCAAGCGACCAAACCCAGAAACCAAGGCTCAAGCATTGAGCGCCAGGTCGAGTGCCCAAGCCAGTTGTCTGAAATTTAAGTTTTGATCTAGATTTTAAATATAAAATGATTTTTGGGCAAATCCAACTCATGTACCAAATAAGATTTAAGTGTTTTCGTTGGCCAAATAATTTTATATGATTTATTGAAGATATTGGGTATGTTTTGATGGAATAGGTGGTTTAAGACTAGAATGGTGGACTTGAGGATTTAAAAATTATTTTTATCAATTCTACTTGATTTGAACGGTTTTCCAAGATGGTTTAAAATATATCTTGATCCTTGGAATTATTCAGATTTATATATAACAGTTTTTGGTATCTTGGTTGACAATTCCTTGTTTATAACATTAGGAAATTCTAAAGTAAATAGGATTATGTATGTGATGAAATACATTGGATTATGAGGTTTATCTTGTGGAAAGTACTTTTATTCTTGCAAATATTATTAAGCCAATTATTGTTATACACGTGAGTCCTTATCGGTCATGTTCTTAGCCAACTAATATCACACGTTAGCCATTATCGAACGTGTCTTTATGACACATCCCTGATCCTTATTATCAAGGATTAGTGATACAATAGTCATCAGTCTCTCTAAATGGTTTGCCCAAAATAAAGAAGCTGAAATCCCTGATTAATCACCTGATAGATCATTTAATAACATGCAACAAAATACACAGCGGAATCTAAAATCTACGGTTGTGCAATTAGACTAAAGCAACACACCTAAACACATGATGTGAAATACATAAACTGAGTCAAGGTGATAAAAGTTTCTATATACATGTCCAAAATGAGAACAAAAGTCTCTCTCTCTCTCTCTCTCTCTCTCTCTCTCTCTCTCTCTCTCTCTCTCTCTCTATCACTAATCAAGTTGTCTCTTCTCTTTTCTTTTCGCTCTCTCCCCAGGCCCCTGACCTGTAATATAAAATACTTAATGAGCAAATAGCCCAGTAAGGAAATCTGCTAGCAATGATAACTTAAGTATGCGATGAGAATAAAATAATGGACAATTTCATGGACAATAGAAAAGCCATCACATACCACGAGAATTAGTAAGATGTTCTTTGTGAGACCCCAGATTCCTAGATAATTAGCAAACTCTAAACTGTGTAATTTATTGTGTAGATGAAGCTGGAGAAATCCAAATTTGAAGCCAGCCAAGTGGCTAAGTCTAGGCTCATCAGTAATATATGAAGGTAGGCATCCCTTCTATTTGAGCAATCCTTAGGATTATTAGATAATTTATTAATGTAAGAAAGAATAGCTAAATGGTAATTTCATGTGCAGTGGAAGGAGTGGCAAGATGGTAAATCTTGGTGTCTTAAGGGAGAAGGGCAAAATTGGAATTTTCCTTAGAGCATTTGGAGGAAAATTTGCTAAGTATGGGAATGCGGGTTTTGCCCCATTTGTATGAACCTAACCCCATCCCTTCTCTTCTCCATATTCCCTCTTCTCCTCCACTCTCCTCTTCCACACTCTCCTCTCTACTCCCCATTCTCTCATCATCCATCTTGTTAATGAAGTGAGGGAAGAAACCCTTGCAAGAAAGGAAGAAGAAGAACAAAGAGGGATTTTCATTTGGGTGAGATTTGGTAAGGTTTGTGAAGAACCAACCAAGGAGCTCATCAAGTGCTATTTGTGGCTTGCTATAGAAGCAAGGAGGCTTTCTTGTTTGCTTGCTAGAGGTAAGCAACACCCTCCCAACCTAGATTTTCGTTTTTCTCATTTTCGTATGCAATGTGGGAAAATTGGGGGTTTTTAGTAAACTTGATTATCTTTGCAAATAGGAGAGGGATTTGTTGGGGGTTTGATGAGTAATAGGTGACCACACATGCTAGAGACAATTTAGAGACCAAAAACCACAGAAAATAGTGAGATATGAAAAACCCTAGAAAATCACAAAATTCGGATTTTTCGCGACCTGAGAAATTTCTAGGGTGCCCGACAGAGCGCTCAAGCGCAATGTCGAGCGCCCGTTCAAAAATCTAGTTAAGGCGAGGTTGCTCGTTGGTGCTCGGGCACCCTATCGAGCGCCCCGCCTGTGTTTTTTTTTTAAAAAACCCAAGAGAGTTGAAGTTTGGCCTAAGCCGGGCGCCCAAACCAATGCTCGAGCAAGCACTCAGGCACCCATGCCCAGATTTGAGGATTTTTCAGATTTTAGAGCAAATCCAACTACGGATTGTTTTTATTTGAATCCAACCCATGTACAAGTAGGAGTTAGGTGTCTAGGAAGTGTACACATATGAATCATCTCAAAATTCCAAATGACAAAGATTTTGGGTACGTTCTACTGAAATAGGATTCCTAGAGTTTACATTCTAGATTTTTATGGGAATGGGATAATTTGATTCTACCACTTAGAACACCTTCCAAATGATCCTTGGAAGTATAAAACTAAAGCCAAATTAAAGTTGTACATGTTTCCAAAGAGTTGGGGCCGAGGTTGCCCAAGTGAGGTGTGAAATGCAAGATTTAACTCCGTAAATATAACTTTTTGGTATTGATTATTCTTATAAGCAGGTGATCTATTTTAGGGCATTGGCCCATTTGTTTGGCATGATATGAAGGGCATTAGCCCAGATATTGATATGTGTATGGAGGGCAGTGGCCCAGTTCCAAGACATGTTGTACGAAGGGCAGTGGCCCAAGATTGACTTGGGTAAGGCCATGAGCTACCCTTGAGATTACACATGCATGGTTGACACATGGAATTGATTGAATGAGCACTTACATAATGAACAATCTTAAGTTATAGATCCATAAATTTAAGTAGGTATGTTTGTATATAATGCCATGACCTAGTGCTATTGTTCTTGTGTTACTGTATATTATTATATCATCCCGGCACCAAGCAACATCGATGGCCGATGCCCATTGCTACGGGGAATTGGCATGGATGCCTATACATCAAGGGTAATCGGCGTATAGATGCCTAACGTCAAGGGTAATCGGCGTTGGATGCCTAGCCATCATGAGGAATCGGTGAAGCTAGATGGCGTCATGTGCAGTATGTATTAAACACCCTAAATAACAAAGTGATAGGAATAAATGTATGATTGTTTATAAATAGTTGACTTGTACACCTAAGCACAGATTTGCACCAATTTTGTTACACTGAATTGCTGATGATTTCTTATTATTTCAACTACCCGCATGTCATGGTTTTACCGAATGATAGTGGCATAAACTGTGTTTTCACCGAGCATGCATGTGTTGCTTACTGAAACATTCGTCTCATAAGTTGTGTTATTGTTTTGATTTCAGAGTTGTCGACGTCCGGTGTGAAGGACCGGATTGGGGATAGGGGAAAGGACAAGGCACCAGGGTATAGAGAGGAGGATTTTTACCGACCTACTTAGGACTTTACTTCGCTTATACATGATAGTTGTATATTTCTTTTGGACTTGTAAAACTTCTAACTGAGAGGAGTGATTAAAACCCATATTTTGTAATAACCATAGTAGTATTGCATTTAACTTTGAAGTCTACGGGACTTGTTATACTTCACATATATATATAGACACACTTTTGATACACACAAGCATGAACTATTCCATCACTTGCACTTGTCAGGAAAAATTTTAAATTATCCGCATTTTATTGGGTCGAAAACCAACCTGTGACGACCAGGGTGTGCGCGCTTCGGGAAATGCCGCATCGTGGGGCTCACGGATTCTCGTGCGTGCGTCCGGGAGGGTAAAACGGGAAATTGGAGTTGCCACCTCCTAATGGGGTGCAGGCCGACACCTGGGTGCCTAAGTTTGTCTACTGGGCTGGTCTACGGCTTGAGATTCTAGGTAAGGTCTCGGTTACGGTCCGGGGAAGTCCGTAGACACCCTGGTCCGCCCCGTCGATTGACGGGTCCCATAGAGTTTTCCTGGTTTGAGTCAAATTTGGTTTCTCACCCGATTTTCCTAATCCAACATGTAATTTGGGTTAAGTCTGGCGGGACCTCCTGAATGGTGTGGGTCCCTTTATTTGATTTTATCTTGCTTATTTTGAAATTCAAGTTGGAATTTAAATGATTTTTTATGCAAAAGTGGGCCGGGTCAGTTAGTGGGCCCATTAGGCAGGCCCACAATGGTGGCCAAGTGATTTATGTTGAACTTATCTTCTTTAAGGGCTAGACCTCAGGCTTGGGGCCCATTAGTCTAGACTTGGACCGGGTAGTCCATGGTTCAGTGGGTCAGGTTGTTGGACCCTACCCAGTTGGGTTGATGGGCTTAGTGGGCCCGATAGGCCCATGCCGGCAGTCACGGCCAAACCATTCTTACACTAAGCCAGCATGCTTCATTTTTATTGGGCTTTGGTGGGCCTCATAGGGTTTGGTCCACTGGATTTGCATTAATTATCTTGTTTATTTTAAAAGTGATCTTGGGCTGGGTGGTTTCCGATTGACTCGGAAACCCTGCTGGTTCATCTGGTTCGGCTTAAACATCATAACCAATCAGCAAACATCAAGAAATCAAGTTTTTGGAAAATTTCAAAAGCAACCGAAATTTAATTTCGGTTAAGCATGCAAGACAGCATAACCGAAATCTAATTTCGATTATGCAATGTTTCTGGTTTGACCGAAATTAAATTTTGATTAAGCCAGGGAACACCCCTGACCGATTTGTGTTCTCGAGCAACCTGTCGAAAGCACTTTTTGGACAGAGAACCAATCCAAGGTATTTGTGAGCATGTATAGGGTCTCTGTGGGCCCCTGTGTGGGCCCACAGTGGTTCGAAGAGAGCCATTTAACTCCTCTTTTTGGGTTTTCCAAAATCAAAATAGCAGGGGGATGGGTGGGGGGTCCCTCCCTCCTTTCTTTTGTAATGAACATCATTTAAACAAGGATCAAGCATCCCTGTTTTGGTCTTTGGCTCTCAGAAAAAGGAGCAAACATCCATGCACATTGGAGGGTATCAAACCAAGACAAAACATATTTTTCAAAGCATGATTGGATTATATGAGGAAATAGGCAAACCAAGAGTAAAAATCTGATTTTCTATGCATGCATCCCTCACCCAACAGCAACATACTTAAGGTAACTAAACATGCTTCTAGCTAACTTGGAGATGATCATGCACGTGAGGTTTCTACGAAACCTAATGAGGTGATCTCATGCACTAACAAACAGCACCTTTAAGGGAAGCTAAATCATACTGGGACATGCCAAGATACCAACCGAAACTTCATGCTCATGACTCCACAAAATATTAGCATGCATTATTTAACTAACTATGAACCCTTGCATGCATAGAGATCACAACTACTTCATATGCATATCAAGATCTAGAAGATGGCTTAAGGATACTTAAAGAAGGAGAAAGAAGGGGGGTTACATAAAAGGGGTACATTAGATTTTCGCAGGAGGAACATGCTCCTCACCTTGGTAAAAACAAAACAAAATGGGAACCAGCCAAAACAGTGGTTGAATGGGGGTTGTAATAACCACTTTAAACCAACCGAACCACTCTCCGTACTCTCTTGGAACTACCGATACCTCTTCTCTTACCATAGAAGGGTACTAATACACCAAATGACCATGTGAAGATGATAAAGAGATGAGGGAATCACCCATGGTGAGTAAAAGATGATACAACAACCACTTGAATACCAACATGCTCCAAATGAGCTAAAATTTATATATGTTGAATAAAATCTAGTGGGGAACCATACTTTACAGTTAAAATCCACTTTGAAGGTGTGCTTGAGGCTCCTTGTGGCACCACAACTCCTGCACAGCACTTCCTCCTCTTCAAATGCTCCTCAAGGTCTCCTCCAAGTGGTGAGAATGAAGGAAAAGGGTGGAGAGGGGGTTTGGGAGGGGTTGGATTAGGGTTTTAGGTGTTTTGGAAGGGTGGAGAGGGTAGAGAGGAAAGGTACGAGCAGGGTGGGGTGGGACAAAAATTCGACAAGCAACCAACCCCCAGCCAAATGGCTGGAGTCCCTATTTATAGGCAGAAAAAAGGTAACCGAAATTAATTTTCGGTTACACTAATTTTTCAGTATAACCGAAAATTAGTTTCGGTTATACCAGCTTTTGTTTGTAACCGAAATAGAATTTTGGTTAGATTTGCACTTGATTAGCAATCATTTCTTGTCAGGTACAGAGTCAAAGAATTTGTCGGGCGATTTTTGATTTTACTTTATGAAACGGAATTGAATTCCTGTCATACACAAGTTGCGTATAACCGAAATTTGATTCCGGTTATTCTGACAATATTTTTGATATTTGCAGATTGCTCCCTGGATTTGACCGATTTGACTGATTTGACAATTTGGATAACTGCAGATTGCCCCCTGCGCAATTTTAGTTTAATCCCTGAGATATTTTGTAGATTTTGGATATTTACGGATTGCCCCTTGAGATATTTTTCTGCGTCTCTCGCCACGTGTGCAGTTCCTTTACCACGTGTGCAGTTTCCGACATTGTTGCCCGGAAACTTCAACTGATCATATCTCCTTCATCCAGACTCTGATTCGAGCAAACTCAGTTGCGTTAGAACCGTATCGGAGCCCTCTATCCATTGGCATAGGGCTAAGCACCTGGTTTAGGGTTTAGCAGAAAGTCAACTTTCGGCTCCCCCCAAGTTTGACCGACTTGTAAATCCTTCATCCGGGCTCCGATTCCAGCAAACTCAGTTGCATTAGAACCATGTCGGGATCCTCTATCCATTGAGATAAAGCAAGGTGGCCAATTATCACTTGATCAAAAAGTCAACTTTTCACCCCTAAGGGTTTGACTTTCCGTCTAGGGTTTACATTTCCGGCTCTTCCGAGAGCGCAAAAATGAGGTGCTTACACAGGGATAGGGGGATGCCTTGGAGAGGCATACCTGGTTCTGAGTCGTTACATTTTTACTCACTGTATAGTATTTCACTTCATGTTTTATTAATCTTTTAAAACATATAATTATGAGTCAAGCCATTTCTACTAGTGCATGGTACCTAATCCAAATAATAATACTAGTCATTTCTTTGAAATAGTAACTCATGGTCTGTTGCCTCAAATCCACAGAATTATAGTGCTCAGACACACTGTGGAATGATCCAAATTAAGGCTGGATACCACCGTTGCCCACTTTTCTCCTAACCCAAGGGCTGGTTGACAAAACCATAGCCCATTTATTTCCCAATAATACAGGACCAGCTGGGTTAGACTAAAAAGCTCAATCATAAACATGATTGGGAGCAAATATCCTTGTGTGGCCATCCACAGGGTTTATGGTGTTTCAACCTAGGGGTACCTTTTTCACTTCCCCCACTATTTTATCGTTTCTGGGCTCCAACCAGAGGCAACATGGGGATCATCCCTGAGGCCACATCCTGGCCACTAGACCAGTGCCACATCCATGAGACCACCCATGAGTCACTACTTCAGGTGATGCATACCAATAAATAAGATACACATTCAATTTACATAACCCAATACATTCCTTGAGTATGAATAAAATAATGTAACATATATCCGTCCGTTCCTTGCAATATTAAATTATGCAAGCTCCTCACATATTCTGGTCATTGCTAAAAATTAAAATAAGAATGAGAAATAAGACCCATTGCAAGTATAGAATTTAACGAGTTATTCAAACAATTAAATAACCAATTTCTATCCATTTTTTTAGGTGGATTTGGATTTCAGATTCTTAATTTCCAGTCCATTCATAAGATTGATTTGGATCCCATGTTTACAACAACAACAAAATCAAACAAAGCTATCAAGTTACAAAGAACATAAATTTTCTTCCTATTCCAAACCCTATAAGCTTTGAATACTGAATCGATTCCAATTCAATTTGAACACCTCAAAATCTTTATAAATTTGTCAAATAAGTAGAATAAACCTCTCTGAAAATTCATATTTTAGTTCATATATCATTACTAATAAAAACAAGACACTACATCTGTAAGACCCCAGTTTTGAGTAGAAAAAAATAATAATAATAAAAATAATAAACAATATAAAATAGTAGGTAAAATAAAATATATGCAAAAGTATGAACACATGGATTTATGGACAGGCTTAATCAAAATTTGTTTATTGCTGGAGATTTGTGGTCATTAGTTGTCAAAGAGAATAAGCTTAAGTGGATGCGGGAAAATGTAGGGTTTTCAGTGGGCGAGCATGCACAGGATCAAGGCTTTTAAAAGGTTGTCGTGCGGCAATACGCATGGGAGCGTGTGGAAGGTATATATACTAAAGGGGAAATTAGGTTTTTGGTTTGGAATGCTCGCATCATATTTTTATAACTGAAGAGGTTTGGTGTTTTGCGGCTACTATGGCGATTAGGGTTTCTCTGGGAAGAGATGAGAACCGCGAGAGCTACGACTGGATTAGTGGAGTTGGAGATCCAGATTTCAGTGGGTTTTTCCTCTCGCGAGCAGGGGATCAGTTCGGCGACCTTCGCATCCACGCGCGCAGCCGGAAGTCATGCTCGGCCGGCTGTGGAATAAGCTTTTGTTTCTCGGATTAAGCGTATACTTGTGAGTAGCACTGATTTACAACTGGGGTTTTGTGTTTTATGTTTCTCTCGAGATTATTCTGATGCATGGGTTATATATAAAGTGATAGTGTGAGTTTTCTGGTTTTTCTGGTTTTCGGGAAATTACATGAACAGAGTCTCCGGATTTAATTTTATATTTGAAAATGAAAGTATTTAGATTAATTCCAAATATGGTTGGGAAGTCTTCTGGGAGTATTAGGAGTGTAGTAGAACAATTACAGAGGTTCACAAACCGGCCAGTCATGTAGATCTCGAAATAACAGAGAAATGAAAATCACAGGGGGTATCCGCTCACCTCGCGCTCACCGGCGCTCACCTCAGAGGTAGGCGCCCCGTTAAAAACGACCCACCGCCGAGCTCGCGCCCGGCTGCCGCTCAGCTCGCGCTCAGCGGAAAACTATGCGCCCATCTCGCGCGAATCTCGCGCCCACCTCACGCCCATCTCGCGCTCAGCTCACGCTAACCTAGCGTCGGGTGAGCGGCAGGTCGATTTTACCCTTTTTCTTCACCGCCGACCGGCGCTCACCTCGCGCCCACCTCAGTAAGTGAGCGGCAGACCTATTTTGCTTATTAAATTGGAGATTTGAATTAACTAAGGGTATTTGGGTTACCTGAGGATTAAACCACTTCACTATTCACTTGTTTAGGAACCCTGGAAATCTATTTTTGCCTAGGAAACTATTAGAGGAAAATTGAGTGAATTTCTTAAAAGCTTTCAAGTTGAGTTTAGGTTATTCATGAATATTATGCCGGATACCAAACCACTAAGAGTCACTAATTATACTTCCTCTGTTTTATACACTGTTTTGATTGAGGAGTTATTCTATTTCTGGTTTCACTGGTTTGGAAACTTTAAATCTATTGTAAAGATTTCCTTGGTATGAATGAATTGAGTTTTACTTTCATATGACTTGTGTTACGGAAAATGAGAAAATACTGAATGTACTTGAGGTACTGCTTGGTCCAGAGGGACAGGTGACGAATTGTGATGAGTTTTACATGATATGAAATGAATGGTTTTTCTTTGATATTGGTATTGAGATTATACGATGTTTTACTGTTTTGGTCTAGCTTGTCCTGGATCCAGAGTCTAAGCTTAGTAATGTGATGTTATTGTTGGTTGTTGAAATTGCATGGCCTTGTGTGTTGCCACGACCGGTGTAGAGCAGCCAGAAACCCTGAGTAGGCCTGGTTGTCAATGCAGAAACCCGGGGAGTAGGCCTGCATTGGATGACGAAACCCTGAGTAGGCCGTCATTTCAGAGTTTCCGAAACCCTGAGTAGGCCGGAACTGTGTACATGGAGGTGTGGAGTGTCTACTTGGCATGTTTAATTTATCAACTGAACAATAGTCATGACATTGACCAATGTTGGTATTTGATTTTGTTTGACGTGATATGTTTTATTCGCTGGTTGTTGGTATTTATGGTTCATGGAATATTGTTTACCGATTATTGGGTATTGTTCTTCCCGCCGGTGTAGAGCAGCCAGAAACCCTGAGTAGGCCGGATATACATTTGGAGGCGTGGGCATGGTTATGAGAAGACTTGGTGTTATGTGACATTGGTATATCTGGAATTATATCTTGAGATACAAAATTATGCTTATTTCCTATGTTGTTGCCAATTAATCATTATTTTATCGATATCTTCGGGATTGGAAACGGATTGTTATTGCTTGATTTACCTGATGGTTTTCCGCACTGATATGAATTGGATTATTGAAGTTTAGTCGGATTATTCGGAATATGCGTATTATCATCATTGTACATGGTTATAATCGTGGCATGTTTTAGAACTGAAATAAATGTATTTGTGCATGCATGTGCTGCTCACTGGGATATTCATATCTCATTCCGTATTGTTTTGTTTTGTTTTCAGCTGCTCCTGGAGAGGACGATACTTGCGGGTAGTTACTTGGTCATGTGAGTTTATTTTCGTTTGGGATTATTTAGCGCACTCTGTTATATAGTTATTGTTGTATTCATGTTTTTCCTTCACTCTGATATTGCGATCCTGTGTTTTATAATAACCTCTGGAGACGAGTTACGGGTTTTTCATGTGACTCGGATCCGGGGCGTTACAACATCTTACCTCATCCTAACCCGATAAACACAATCTTTGAAACTACATTAACAAATTCACAAGCAAATAAATTTCAGAATTCAGCAAGTATTTAGGGATTATAAAATCTCTAAAATTAATTAATTTCTCCTTTCAAATGATCAGATTAAAACCCTAATAAAATATAAGTCACATAAACAATAAACAAGCATCAAATTGCACACATAACACTCTCTATTATTTTCTTTCCTCTCATTTGACATCTACAAAACCCAACCACATTAAGGAAGAGTATAAAAATGGGAAGAAAGCCAGCAAAATTGCTGTACCAGATGTCACTTCCCATTCCATGTACATAAAAATAAAAGAACTACTAGGATTTCCATACCGATGAAGTTTCCCCAATTTTTCTTGGCTTTTCCCCTTGATTGTCCTCCTTCTTCCTCTTCTTTTCTCCCTCTTTTTCTCCTCTCCTCTTGGCTTGGACGTGCTCCACTCTTCCTTAGATCTCTTATGGTCACAAAAAGTGACCATCCAACTTCTCTTATATGCTTTAACATGATACGGTGTGGTGTCACACCACCGAAACCCGTATTGTCACTTATTTTTGTGTTTTATTCTCATCTCACATCACATTAAACTAAAATTCATATATCAACATACCTACACATAAATACAACTTATAATAATATTTTCACATTAAAATAATAATAAAAAAATTAATAAAATAAAAATAACATTACTTCCTTACTTTTTCATGCATAATGCATTATAACTTGTTATTTGAATGAATTCCACTTTCTTTCTCTTTATCAATTGTTTTCTCAGGATAAAATTATTCCACAAACATATCTCAATATATATATCACATTCCCATCATAAATTTTAACCCTTTTAAAAATTTATTTTCCCATTAAAAATGACTAAAAATGCCATTTTATTGCATTTTAATATTATGGTTGTATAAAAAAATTAGGGATATTACATTGCAAAATTTTTCTGATACCATTTGTAATATCCCTAACTTTTATATGCAGTCATAATATTTGCCAAATATTAAGATTGTAGCAAATTGAAACAAAACTGCTTGGATAAGATGAACATCAAAAAACAACTTTTCAAATAAAAGCTAGTTGTTTGTTACAGCATTTCACAGACACGATTAACCTGACAGCCCTGGTAGTTCATCTTGATACAATAGTATAACAACTCTCAGATGCCTATAAAGATAGCTGAGTAAAATGGCACCAGAGGAAAACATGTCAAACACATTCAAGCTAAATTCAATGGTTTGGTTAACACAGATTGGTTGATTATCCAAGTAGGAAGACATCAAAGATCAAAGACCAGATTCACCCTTTGGTAGATAATGTTCAAAAACAGTGAATTCAAAGAGTCCAACTCCATTATAGCAGAGACTACAGAAGTCGATTCACTTCATGTAAACAATATTAGACATGTATTAGCATGTATAAAAACTCTTGATCTCTATTCACCAATGGATATTGAGGCAATTATAATGCAATCTATAAAAACAATGTCAGCATAAATCCCAAGCGAACCACCTAACCTGAACTATGATAGATGTTGTAGTATTTGGATTGACAGTCAAAAGGCAAATACCTTGTAATGTCCTCTTCAGTATCATCTAATTAGTATAAAAATATTGGATACTTTACTTTTTATGTCGTCTATCACATAAGATTAAAACATGAATAAAATGTTTCCAAATAATTCACAAATTAGCTTAGAAAATCACCATAAAATGTATCGGAATCCCATGAATTTTTATTTTTTAGGAAAAGGGAAGGACAAACACAAAAAAGTATGCAGAGATCTCATGAGTTGAGTTCTTGTAGCCAAAATGAGTGGTGAAGTGAGCACTGGCTTCCATCACCTAAAATAACAAATTTCAAATTACGGAACAACCATAGGCTAATAATAAAACAACAATTCAGATGTAAATCTACCATGTGATAATATCATATTAGCAACTGCAAAGTCAAGACCAGGACTTACCTTGGTGTCATAGAATTTGAGAACTCAGCTTCTTGTTTACATCAGGATTGAGACCTCCAATAGATATCAGCTCTCCATATAAATGGGTACTTGATTGAGTTTGTAGGGTGAAGCATGAGGTATGCTATCAATTGCTTCCGAAAGTATCCAATATTTTCTTGTTACATTGGAAATGAAACAGTTGCTATAAAAAATGTGTAAATGTTAACCACATCAAGTTGCATATGAATATAAATACTTGCTTGCCCGAACCCTTTGGACAATCGATGTCCATCCCAATAATCCATGAACTTCATTAAGAATACACTACAATCGATACTACACAACAAGTGGAAGGAATCAAGTCAAGGTAGACATGGCTAGTAATAGAAGTTACTTGTGTTAGTGGGAGTCAATGGGAGTAACCAAGTAAGCAACGTAAGGGCACAATTTAATATCACATGTATGCTCGATTACTTATGGTAACACATGAGTGATAAAGTAAAACAACTTATGCCCTACTTTGACGGGGCACAGACACAGGGTAAATTGGCCACTCCTGCACTCTCTTGTCACAACCAGGTTTAAGCTCCTCAAAGACATCACCAAAAAATTTTGTCTGCATTGCCAATTGCACCATTCAATATCAAATTATATAATATATTGACACTATATAGTTCTTTCCATACCAATTTAGTTGAAATAGCACGATAATGATTAGGCCGTTTATTCGCCAAGGAATCTAACACTTCTACCCGCTTCTCCAACATGTTCAAAACAACAAGGAACCAATGGCTCCTCTTCAAAATGGGTAGGAAAACCTACCAAATGACAATCAAGTTGTACTAGCTGTTACTAATGATCTAAAAGAGAATAATAAAAAAATTCGCAGTTTATCATACCATATGACACCGAAGCAAATTAAATCCTAGAACATCATGTGCAAAATGCCTTCGTACACCATCTGTGTAAAACCCCGACCCGGATTATATCATAATTATTAAGATTAATTATCTAAAGTGTGATTATTAGACTAATTAAGTACTTGTGTTATGAAAATGAAGTAGATGTGGATTATACTTCAGGATTTAGGGAAATCAAATTGAACTTTAGTGAAGTTATTAAGGTAAGCTTAGTTAATGTTAGGTCTTAATTTCAATTCGCTGAGATACCCTCCAAGTAGTTTAGTGAATTGAAAATCAAATTCTGAAAAATTAGAGTTAAGTGTACCTAAAGTACCCCATAAGAATACCGAAAATAACCACCTAAGTGTACCCAAGGTACCTCTCAAGTATACCTAAAATATCTCCTAAGAATACTCAAAGAACCTCTCAAGAATACCCAAGGTACCTCTCACGTGTACCTAAAGTATATACAAAGTATACCTAAAGTACACACAAGTATTACCCAAGGTACCACCAAAGTATACCTAAAGTACACACAAGTATCA
Organism: Buxus sempervirens; assembly: GCA_947561395.2. NCBI lineage: Eukaryota > Viridiplantae > Streptophyta > Magnoliopsida > Buxales > Buxaceae > Buxus > Buxus sempervirens. The sequence goes on from OX387193.1 coordinate 35,489,306, forward strand.
CCCAAGGTACCACCAAAGTATACTTAAAGTACACCCAAGTATTATCCAAGGTACCACCAAAGTATACCCAAGTATTACCCAAGGTACCACCAAAGTATACCTAAAGTACACCATGTATTACCCAAGGTACCACCTCAAGTGTTACTTAAAGTACCCCCAATTATACCCAAGGTACCCCACTTGTATAACCACCAAAGTATACCTAAGTATTACCCAAGGTACCACCAAAGTATACATAAAGTACACCTATGTATTACCCAAGGTACCACCCAAGTGTTACTTAAAGCACCCCCAATTATACCTAAGGTACCCCACTTGTATACCTAAGGTACCCCCAATTATACCTAAGGTATTCCCTTGTATTGCCTAAGGTACCTCACTTGTATTGCCTAAAGTACCTCTTTGATTTACCCAAGGTACCCCCTTGATTCACCTAAGGTACCCCAATGTGTTTGCCTAAGGTATCCCTTTGCTTTACCTAAGGCACCCCACTGTTTTACTTAAAGTACCCCCTTGATTTATCTAAGGTACCCCATATGTTTGCCTAAGGTACCCCACTTGTATTATCTAAGGTACCCCTTGTTTTGCCTAAGGTACCCCCTGGTTTTACCTAAGGTACATCCCTTTATATAGCTAAGGTACCCCCTCTTGTATAACAAAGGTACCCCCGAACATCCCTAAAGTATACCCCTTGAAATAGTTAAGGAAAAAAACCCTTGAAACACCAAGGTACCCCCACTTAACACCAAGGTACCCCCTCAAATAACACTAAGGTACCCCCTGGCATACCTTAGGTACATCCTAGGGTTTTAGATGAATAAAAGTTTTGTTTAGGGGTAGATTTGAAAGACCAAAACTTGGGCATATAAAAGGATGCCCTAATTTCAATTCTAAGTGTTTTTGAGAACACTCCCTCTTGTCTTGGACGTATAGAACAAGAAAGAAAGTTTTGGAAGCTTGCTTGAAAGCTTCAAGAGGAAGGAGAAGAAGGAGAAGGAGAGGAGAGCTTGAAGAGGAGTTGTGCATCTCCATTAATAGGTAAGTAGCAAACCCTTTAAAACAAAATGTATTACAAAATTCTTATTCTCTCTCTCTAGGGTTTGATCTATTTTGAAGAAACGATCTTGCATGTTGGTATTTGCTTCTAAAACTCATATGTTTTGGTTGTATAACAATTTTGCTTAGTTTTCTATTGATTTACCATGGATTTGCAACCTCTATTAACTATATTTCTAATTAGGGTTTGAGTTTGATATTTTGATTGATGTTTTATGTGTTGGATTTGTGTTCATGTTGATTGGGATGATTATCTGTTTTGGGGAGGTTTTTTTAATTGTTGGGATGATTTATGATATCCCATTTGGTGTTGGAAATGTTGGAAATGATTTATATGAGTTTTGTGTTAAAAATAGCAAAAATTATTTGAAAACCCGACCTGGCGATTAATCCTGAAAATTAGCGATTAATCCTGAGCCAAAACCCCAAAAACCAGTCTCTGTTATTCTAATCACGACTCAAGATTAGCCTGGGCAATTAATCTAGAGCCTGGACGCGCGAACGTCCAAAGGGGATGCACGCACATTAGGCATGTTTTAACCTTTAACGCACGAACGTCCATCCTCCGCGCACGAACGTTGGCTTCGCTTAACCTCCACACGCGAACGTCCATCTTCAACGCGCGCACGTCAAGGCTAATCGCCCCTGGGCGATTAATCCAGGGGCTAATCGTGGACCCTGTTTTTGACAGTTTTCATCCTTTTCTTCCCCGACCCTTTCCCAAACAACCTAAGCCTTTTACAAAGCACCCTTATTACATGAAAAACATTTAAGTAAATGTCATGTGTATTTATTGCTCAATTTACTTAAATCTTTACATGTAAATAGGGTTTTACCCCCCATTTGGAACCAATAAAAATACTTCTAAGGCCCAATTCTCAACCAATAAAAAGTCAACTTTCCAGTTCATGCCTAAATTTCCAGTTTTCCCGATTTTCATTAAAGACCACTTTTTGAGTTTGATACCCAAATGAGTGATTCAAAAGCCCATAAAATTCTAGAAGATTTTTTTACCCTCCATTAGACTACAACCAGAAATTGAGCCCGAAACTCCTTGTGGATTTGTCTAAAAAAATTATATACTCAAAAGTCAACATTTTTAACCATACTTAGAATATTTTTGAGGTCCAAAACTTTTTGTCTCGGAATCCATTGATTTTTGGTATGGTGACTTATTTGGGAATCCTAAAACTATCCCACTCATCCAAAATGTATTTTGAGGATTTTATGATATTCGTTTTGATCGATTCGGATTTATGAAAGCAAGGTTGAAAAACTCTTATATGATTTGACAAGGCTTTTGGCTTATTGTTTTATTGGTGGTGGATGGGAAATTCCACTTGGCTTCGGTTGATTTGATAGTGGATGGTGAATTCCACTTGGCTTATGATGTGATTTGGCGGTGGATGGGGAATTCCACCTGGCTTTTGTTTAAGCACTGGTTTTACTCATTGATTTGATTGGTTTGTTTGGAATTATGAGTCGTCTAATTGGACATTGTTCTTAGTGTGGATCCATAGTGAGTCTAGTCTGTGTGTTGATGTTGGCTTGTTAATTTTAATTTCTTTATCCATATAGCATTCCACTGTGGGGAATCAGTGCGGCCTTCTTGGGGAATAGAGGGCTGCAACAACCCCCCGTCGCAGGAACCGGTGGGAGTCCTTGTGATTCATCTAGCAGTGGGTGGAGAATCCCACTTTGCTTTGATCCTTAGTTAGGTTGTCACTTGCCAGCCCATACGTGGGTGCTCCGCTTGCTGAGATGCCCTAGCTAGGCTTCTCTCTGTAAGTCGTGTAGGTGGCAAATGGATAGTGGTCATTAATCTAATTTAGAGACACGCTAACCACGAGTCCTAACAAGACATGCTTACTGTATTTGATCGCATTTGTTGATTTGATTTCATGTGTTACCTGATTAAGATATTTGACTTGGAATTACACTTTATATTTGATTGAGATGTTTTGGTTTACATTTGGTACTTTATATTGTGAATATTATCATGATGTTATAAAACTGCATAAACTGTTTCTCTACATGCATGTTTACTGCTTACTGGGACTTTAAGTCTCACGCGTGTTTTGTTTTACCGAATTTGTTTTCAGATCCACTTGGTGAGCCACGTACCGGGACAGATATTGAGGGTGAGTTTAAGTGCAGGCCAGAGGACTACTACCACCCCTAGTAGGACTCTTTTTATGATGTTGTATTTTGTTTTGGGAAATTGTAAATGGGATGTAAATAATATTATTGGACTTATACTTTTAGAAGATATCTTTTGTATACGTCTGTATATTTGGGAAAGCTGTTGTGAATATTTTAGTTGCCTTAGTTGTATCTTGTTCACGCAGACATCATATATTTTGGAGATATTACACAGATGACCTTTTTTTATATGGAAAATTTTTATTCCATGCTTCTTTAGTCATGCACTCTGATGATTACTTTGTAATTGCCCAGGATTAATTGTGTTAATCAGGTTCTATTGGGCCCATAAGTAGGTCTCGAGGATGAGTCGGTGTCGTGATAGGGCAGACCCGGATCCGGGGTGCTACAATCTGCCACACTCAATGCTCCTTTTAGGATCGAAGCCTGTAAGTCACAAGTATAATATCTTACTCAATAAACTACTTCATATGCATTGTGAATTATTTATTGTAAGCATGCTAACGTACGATCCTGTATACGTACACATGTGTAGGGTGAAATATAGTGGCGACAAATAGTCGATGCATGTTCCTGCATAGATTTGACACGAGCAATCACATACACATTAATAACCAAAAGCCACATTCACTTGAGTGAGAAAACCAATCCAAATATTACTTTAAGCTAAAACAAATGATACAATTCTCAATACAAAAAACTTACCAAGTCTCTAACCCTCCGTCGAGGAGCAAGAGCAGCTAGCTCGCATTGCGTCGCATAGCACTCACCAAAAGCAACAAGCTTTTCCCTGCACCATTTCCACTTATAAGGCAAAAAAAACAACCAACAATGAACACAATATTTCATGGTGTAAATTTCTTAATTATATCAAACACAGAAGACATATACTTACATCAGCAACCCCCGACATGGCATAAAGCCACGTCTTTGTCTCTACTTCCTGTAATGGGGGGAATCTATGCTCCTCAACAAAGGGTGACTGGAACTTGTATGCACGGTGCTTTATTCGCTTTCCTCTACCTCTAGGATGGGGCTGAATAGTACTTGGATCGTCCGATGTAGTTGAGGGTCCATCACATGGTGGACTTACGGCAAAAGAAGGCGATGTAACATATGGTTGTGCATCAGGCGTGGCATCGGCATGTGCCGAAGATTGCTCTGGAGGTGGTGGAGGAGGCACATCATCACAACGAGGGACTGACCGGCTCCGCATCAGGTGCTGTGGCCTCTGACCTATGAGATTGTGGCTGGGAGTGGCGTAAGGAGGCAGCAAAATTAGTACAATGCCTTGTAAAGTTGTGGGCAAACCCAATCATCCGAAGAATATGTGCTCGTAGGACCTACGACAATGAAAACATATTAGTAAAAGGAAATTTATAGAAGAATGTGTAAAAGCAAAGAAAGAATGCAATGGAATGCCTTATCGGATCAATATCACTTGGCACATCAGTAAAATCATCTAGGCCCTTGTGATCTCGTGCACCATCCATGGCTAAGCCACATAAGATTCACATACATACAATTAAATCACATAAAGGCAATCTAGCATCCATTAAAAAATATATGGGAACTAGCTAAGAAACATAAATTCCAAACTTCCTTTGAGAAACTTGAAAATGGTCCCTAAGCTAGCACATAGAAAATGGTGTACTTACATCCCTATCACAGGAGACTTACTTTATCAAATAGTTTGCTTATTGAGGAAGCACATATTATGAGATAGATCACATCATATCTGACCTCATTCAATCTCTTCACATAAAAAGATGAAAAGGGTCATGGATTTCAAACCAGGCCTCCTCAGTGTATGTAACGCCCCGGATCCGGGTTACGTAGCGGAACCGTAACTCGTACCCGAGGTGTTAGATAATTAAACCACAGGATCTATATCAGAGTGTAAGAAGACATGAAATTTGCATTTATTAAAATCAAACAACAATATCAGAGTTCGCTAATAAACCCAATCACTAATCCACAATGAAAAGAACAATTACAAATCAATTGCTTACTCACTATATCAAATGTAATCAACAAACAAATGTAAAATCCCTAGGATCACTCTACAAAGTAATCCTCTCCCCTATACTCAGGGAACTCAGCAACAGGCTCAACCCCGCTAAGATCGTCCTCACCGGAATCTGAAAACAAAACAAAAACGTAATGAGATACGAATATCCCAACAAGTAGCACATGCATGCAATAAAACAGTTTATAACAGTTCTAACAACATGCTTCGGTAGTAAAACATGCATAAGTGACAATAACCAACCTTGACGAGTAATCCGAGAAATCAAACCCAACATATATTCTGATAGAGGAAAATACCGATAATCATTGTATAACAGAAATCCATAACAAGCAATCATCAGAAATAAGTCCACGGTGGACTCATGAAATAAATTGCCTTTAACTAGTGTAAAGACCCTGCTCACTATGCTACCTCCCGGCTTATGTGCGAAGTCGAGCTACACGATCATCGTCTTATTGCGAGAGAACCCATCCAGATATAGTAATGGGTTGGCAAGTACTAATCTAGTCATAGTCGCAGCCAACCAGATACAGAAAAGGCCTCATCGAGCTACACGATGGAACGCGTGCGCGAACAAAGCATTACAACTAGCAAAGATCAATCTATTCCACTACCTAGCTCTTAACTTGACAAATGTGGATCCACACAGAGCTATGCCATCTAGACTCAAGGCCAACGATCAAAATAACCAAACCAATCCCAATAGTGCCAATGAAAACATCATCACCCTCCAAGATACATGGAGGAAAAACAAGTCCTCAATCCAAGGTACATGGAGAGGTTCCAGACCCATCCCGAGTTACACGGGCATCTCCAAGTACACAGAGGTAAAATAATCATCATCTCATTAGAAACAATAAAAATATCCTCCAAGTAGATGGGGGAAATCCGAATAATCCATTTAAACCAAAATATTTTGTTTTAAAACCCTTTTTCATAATATTGCATCAAAATCCTTTTATAATCTTAAATTTAGTAAAATTGTCGAATTTCGGTTAAACCGGTAACTTCAGGTGTAAAATCTCAGAATTAATTCCTATTATCAATATAGATATGCTCAACTCATTTAAAACTGTAAAATGTAGGCTTTCCCCACAAGAATTATTTTCAAGTTACTTATTCTAGAAATGACCCTTAAATACTCCTACTAGCACATGAAATTCCTTTGTTTGCACTCCACATCTTTCCACCCTTAAGCTAAACTCAATTCTGCTATTATTCCTTAATATGATTCCCAAGCAACCTTAAATGTGTTTTTGAACCTAAAAGAGACAATCCTATAGTCTTTACTTTGTAACTCCAATGCTCCTAACTCACCTATACCAAATCTGAAAAATACCATGCTTATTAAATTGACCTCTCTTTAAACACCTAATTCAGTATCTCCTTATTCATTCCAGTCCCTGGTAATCATCAATAATTAAACCTTTAAGTATTTCCTAGTTGAGTTTTTAAAATGTAAAATGTATATGTGCTGGAGAAATTTCAGCACTCTAACAATTCACAAAAACTTAACTAGAACAGTTTCTGATTTCTTTACTTGACACCAAGAATGCTCCTAATACCAGTATTTCCTAATCCCCCAAAGTCCCTTAATAACTTCTCATTAAACTCTCTAAATAACCGCCACAAGAATACTTAAACCAAGACAAGGTGCTGGTAGTAAGCTGGGAGCCAACCACTACAACACTCGGTATCCACACAATCCTTTTGTTTTCAAACTTATGGATTCAAATGTGCTTCCAATTCAGCTCTTCTAATCATACAAAGCCTTCATATAACCCCTAATTAAGTCCCATAAGAACTGTATGTTATTAACAATTTCAAATATTAAGATGAGTGAGCTGGTGCCAACCTCTGGAGAGGTAGGCGCCAGTCAGCAGATGGTCCATTTCTCTAATAACCCAGTAGATAAACTAATAATTCTTCAACTGTATTACACGCACTTAATTAAATAACCTAAACTAATATTATAGAATTTCACATTTATAAAATATCATATACTAAACAGCCGCTTATTACTTTGAAAGAGGAGCTGGCGCTGACCTCTGAGGAGGTTGGCGCCAACCAGATGAGCTCAGCGCCAAGTCCTTTTTCTCCAACTCAATTGCGACTAGTGAAAAATCACCAAGACTGACTGGAAAATTTTCATTCGAATTACTCCTAGAATCATCTTAACCCTTTCAATGGCCTATTTAACCTGTTTCGAATTTAATTAAACTACCAACCACCACAGTACAAAGTTTGCCGCTCATGCCCTTTTCTTCGACTAAATCCTTCTTCAGTAGACAAAATTTAAATTCTACATGCATTAACATAATTTTCCTTATTATCTCAGGTTTAGCAAATTAGTAATTATACATGCATCCAACAACATGCTTTGGAATATAATTGAGGCATTTTTATTTCAGATCATGTCTAAGTGCCAAAATTCAGTATAACAGGGATCGACTACATGCTGATTTAAACCACACCAAACTTCCAGTTAAATCATTCAAAACAAAACGAAGTTATGCTACTCACCTGATAGAAACTAATTCACAATTCAGAACCTCCTAATTCTTCCTGAATTCCTTGACATTTGCCTCCCGAATTGAATTCACGAACAGAACCTGAACAGGTCTCTGCAAAAAACCAGGTACTGATCAGATCTACTTGGATCTGCATTTCCTTTCATAAATGCCACTAAACATCACCTATTAAACTAATCCTTGCCTGAGATTTGAATTAAAACACTGAATTCGCAGCTCCAGAACAGATTTGAACACTGCCGCAGAAGTTCTTCAGTCTCTCTCGAACAGTCTTCAAACAACTCCAATTTGAACTCTCAGATCAACAATTTCTCCAGCCTGATTCTTCAAACCCTAGATCACCACCTCCTCTCTCAGATCTCAATTCAGTGCTCGAATGCCAAACCAAACCAACAAACGAAATTCTTCCCCCCTTTATAGTTGCCGCCTTCGAGCAACTTAAATCACGATCCCCCGCATAGACACTCCACAGAAACTCTACACCAGCAGCCTAGTTTAGCTTAATACACCATTTGCCACATCACCAACCAACTTTAACCTCCTAAATAAAATTAATTTTTCCCTCACCTTAGTAATTATAATTCTCCAAGTTGGTTCACCCGAAAACCTTGATCAAACCCTTCAATTCTCCAACCCTGCATAATTTTTCGAAAAGCCTTATTTAATTACTAAAACAATAAATTTTAATTTTATTAAAATTATTTAATTACTAAAACAATAAATTTTAATTTTATTAAAATTATTTAATTACTAAAACAATAAATTTTAATTTTATTAAAATTTGGGATTTTACAGTGTACAATAAGAAAGACTTGTAGAGGGAGATTTTCAAGTTTCCAGTTGAGAAAAAGGGAATGAAAGTGATGGATTGTGTTGATGGGTCCTAAAATGGCTCTTAGATAACTCCCTCACAAGTAGATTTTAGGCATTGTAACTCATACATACATCATTATGTCCATACATGAGGTTGTTTTTTTGTTCTTTAAAGCTTTCAGGTTAAAATCTTAGAAAAACCTAATTCAATGGTTTTATGTTATTCAGTGCCCATGTTACCACTGACGATCAGTACAAATGTGTCTAATATCCGACACTTTGTTTTATTTTTTAATTAAAACAGCATTTAAATTAGGGAAATGTTATGAGAAAGAATCAAATTCGAGAAATGAAAAAAACAATAATTTAAATTAAATTAACAAGTAGAGAGGGAGGGGATGAGGAACAAGGCAACTTGGCAACTTTCTTTTCAAAGGTTCAAATGTTCAAGCAGGTGCACTCGTAACCCCATCAAGCTTGTTAAATTGAAAAGGCAAGATTAATCTTGTTCATGTTAGATAAATGTGTTGCAAACAATAGAAGACAATATTAACAATTAGGATCTTTATTGATTCAGCAAATGAGGAGTAACAAGACTAAGTGTCTTTATTTAGAACCTCACCTCGCATAGGTAACATTGGGGATTAGGGCGGATCAGGGCCATCCAAAGTCCATGTGTACATCAAAACTATTCTATACTAATGGTTAGAAAATTAACAAGTGTTGTTTCTAGTAATTTACACTAACCAAATACAAGAAACTCATCAATATTAACTCTTATCTGAAAAGCGCATATTTCTCAAAGGATTAAATTTTTCAAAGATCTTGATTACATAACAAACTAAATAATAAAATAAGAAGAAGCAATAATCTATTAGAGAAAACCAAATCATAGATCACAATGATTCAATACTGTAAGTACACAAATGTTCTCACATAATAGCTTACTGATGTTCTCACATAATAGCTTACTGGAGTAACTCAACGTTATTTGCCCAAACTCAACTAATTATCTACTAAGAATTAAGAGGGTTTGGACACAAGAACATTACGACTAACGACTGCATTACTGGAATTAAGAGGGTATGGTCACAAAAACATTACGACTACATTACCCTTTTAATCCTCTTAATTCTCTGCTAAGAATTAAGTGGGTATGGCAACTTTCTTTTGAGTTATTTCAATAACTAAACGTTATAGGAATAACTCAATGTTATTTTCCCTACATACACATTGAACGCCAACTTGGTTCTGCTCCATCCACAACAGAATTAATGGAAACTCATAGAAACAATACCTTTGTACACAAAAACATGCCTCTTTTTCATGTAGGCAACATTGGGGATTAGGGCTTTTTGATCAAATAACAAAATTTATTAAATTAAAATCTACACACCTATTAATGGCGACGAAATCAGCAGCAGCTGACGACAGCTGACGGAAATGAGAACCCCAACAGCGCAAGTGGATGGCAGCGATATTCCTGACGGCAATGCCTCATGGACGACAAGATCAACCACAACGACAGTGAAGGATGAAAACGAATAGCAACGGGTGTAACGCCCCGAATCTGAGTTACGTAGTGAAACCGTAACTCTTCTTCGAAGGTTAATTTCTCACACAAGATCGATATATCAAAGTGAAGGAAAACACGAATAAAGCAATAACTACATAATCAGAGTCAACTACAATCCCAAACTGAATAGAAAAATACTGTATCTGTGCGCGCGTGGGAAACACGGCACGGGGGGAAATCGAAGTCGCCACCGCCTGATGGGGTGCAGGCAGACACCTGGGTGCCTAACCTTGTATATTAGGGCTTTTGGTCTGCGGCTTGAGATTCTAAGTCGATTCTCGGTTGTGGTCTGGGGAAGTCCGTAGACACCCCAGTCCACCCCGTTGGATGACGGGTCCCGTGGGTTCCCTGATTTGAGTCAGCTTTCTCTTTGGTCTTCACCCGATTTCTAATCCAGCATGCGATTTTAGATTAAGTCTTTGTCGGGACCACCTGAGTTGGTGTGGGTACCTTTAGTTGATTTTATCTTTGCATATCTTAAGTGGTCTGAGTCTGGTTGGGTGGGCCCCGTTGGAAGGCCCACGGTGTCCTTGGTGGGCTTGGGTGAGCCCGCGTACCCTTGGTGGGCCTCTGTCTAGCCCTAGGAGGCCCTGTGGGTTTTGGATAATGAGTTGATTTTACTTAGGTTTGGTTTTGAAGATTAAGTGTTTTCTATGCAAAAGGTGGGCCGGATTGGTTTGTGGGCCCCTTAGGTGGGCCCACATGGTGGCCAAGTAATTTTGTTTTATCCTTTTAATTTGCCACAATGGGCCGGTCACTGGGCTTGGGGCCCGTGATCCAGGCTTTGGGGCTGGAAAGCCCAATTCTTCGAAGTTTAGGGCTTGCACCCTAACTTGGTTCGGTTAGCGGGCTTTGGCGGGCCCGACAGGCCCTAGCCCTTGGTCTCGGCCAAACCAGGCAATTCACACATCCATTCACATATCCAAGGCGCGGGTGGGCCGCATTGGGTTTGGCCCGCCCGGTTCACATGGTTCATTTTACTTGAGTTATTTAAATGGCATGCTTTGGTGTTTATTTGGGCTTGGTGGGCCCCGTTGGAAGGCCCACTAGTGATCCAAGTTGGACCGGCGGTCCATGTACCAAGTTGGGTTTCCGGGTGGCCCGGAAACCCTATCGGTTCAATTGGTTTAGCTTAGATCATCACAAAATTCGGCAAGGCATCATAATACACAAAAAATCACATTCTGGTGTGTATCCGGCAACTCAGGCCGGACACGAATAGGTCTCAGGTTATCCGGCCATCATGTCTGGACATGCACAAACCCCAGGTTATCCGGCCTAAGTTTCCGGATACGCCTGAGTCACAGGTGATCCGGCCTGAGTTGCCGGATCACACCAAAATGGCCATTTTTCGGGTTTTTGGCAGTTGGGGGGACTTCCAGGGGTCCCTAGGAAGCTTCTACAGGTCATGTGGGCCCCTGGGTGGGCCCACATTTGTTCAGATTTGGGGGGAGGAGCCTCATTTGGCTTCTCTCTTGGGTTTCTCAGCAAGGCAAAGGGGAAGGGGGAGTGGGCTGTTGTTCCTTTCCCTTTTTTTTTGAGCCGCCCCCAGCAGTTAAACAGGGACCGATGCATCCCTGTTTAGGCCTTCTGACTCCACACGAAATAACTAGCTGAAAGGGATTCCTATCCAACATAATGTGACAAAGCCAAGCACATAATGCAAGAATCAATTGAAGCACAACAAAGATAGGCAAAAAAGAGATGCAAAGCATGCCTACATGCATGCTCGAAATTTCATATAGACAAAACACAAACCCAATGAGCGGCAACAGATCATGCACGGTGGGTGGGTGCTTCTCTAGTGCTCAAAAAAATACATGCATGCATACAAAGCATGACTCATCCGGTAGCAACAAAAGACATCGAGACAAGACCTTACGGAGTGCTTGCGACTTCGAAACATGCATCACCAAGACCTAGAACTGCGCATTTTCAGACAGTCATGAGTAAGGAAACAGAACTTCATGGAGAAGGGAAGAGGAGTGGGTGGTTACATAGGGGTACACGGGAAGTTAGTAAGAGGGAACAGGCTCCCTTTCAAAGCAAGCACACATAGGCCCAAGCAGTGGCCGAAAATGGAGCCACCAAATCCTCTCCCCCTCTCCTAAGGTCGTGCATGGGGTCTCCATTACCCTTGGAGACCGCCATGCTACCAAGGGGTGGAGGAGAAACGCATGCAGACATTTTTTTAAAACAGACATGAGCTTGGTAAAGAAGAAAATCACAGAATTATCATAGAAAACTCTCTATTTGACATATGTATAACAAAATGTACCAAGGAGTCTCACCTGATGATCTCCAGATGCTTAGGCAATGTGGGAACCCCTCCTGGAGGTGAGACAGTGGCTGCAGCTTCCTCCTTTGTAGCACCAACAGCAGCAAACTCTCTTTGTCTCCGTAGGAAAGTGGGGGGGGGGGGGGGGGGGGGGGGGGGGGGGGGGGGAGAAGAAAACCAGGGGTTGAATGGCCTTGGGATGGAGTAGAAGGGCTATGGAGGGCAAAAGGAGTGGATGTGCAGGTGGGAAGAGGTGGGAGGAGCAAGCTCAAGACAGCCAAAAATAAGCCAACCCCGGAAATGAGTTGCTGGTTTGCTATTTATAGAAAACTTAATGTATCCGGCAACTCAGGCCGGATACACTAAGGCCTCCCCTTATCCGGCCTTCATGGCCGGATACACTAGTCTTCCTTTTTATCCGGTCTTCAAGTCCGGATACAAAACATAATCATTTGAAAATTAAATGCCGCCGCGAATTTGTCGGGGCGATCGGCGCGAATCTTGCGCGAAAATCTTCTTGTATCCGGCCTTCAAGTCCGGATATACACAATGGTCTGTGTATCCGGTATATTGGACCGGATACAAATCAAAAAATTACGGATTTGCCCTTCGACTTGACCGATTCGACCGATTTGACGCTTTTGGATATCTACGGATTGGCCCGTACGAATTTTTGATATTTAAGATTTAGTCCCTAAGATATTTTTCTGCGCTTGTAACCACATGTGCAGTTCTTGCGCCACGTGTGCAGTTTCCAGTTTTGCTGCTCGAAAAACTTTGACAGCTCATATCTCATTCATCCGAACTCCGATTTTAGCAAACTTAATTGCGTTAGACTCGTATCGGAGCCCTCTATTTAATGACATAGGGCTAAACACTTCGCACGGGGTTCGAGGGAAAAGTCAACTTTTGGCCTTCCTTTAAGTTTGACTGCCCTTAGAACCTTTATTCGGACTCCGATTTCTTGCAAACCCAGTTGCGTTAGAATCGTGTCGAGATTCTTTATCCAAGGATATAGAGCAAGGTACTTGGCACGGAATTCGAGGAAAAGTCAACTCTCGGCTCTTCCTTAAGTTTGACCGCCCGCAGAACCTTCATCCGGACTCCGATTCCTGCAAACCCAGTTGCGTTGGATTCGTGTCGGGATTCTCCATTCATTGAGATAAAGCAAGGTGGCCAAATTTTATCTGATTAGAAGGCCAATTTTTCACCCCTTAGGGTTTGACTTTTTAGCCGGGTTTTGCATTTCTGGCTTTTCTGGAGCGCAAAAATAAGGTGCTTACAGTATCACAACTCTCAACTCACATAAACCAAGCATCTACCCACCAGTATCGTCATCTCCCAAGATCTGAAAACAAAACAAAACAAAACGGATGGGATACAAATATCTCAGCAAGTAGCACATGCATGCTCAAATACATTTTATATAGTTCTAAAACATGAATCAAATTTAAAACATAAATTGATGGCGATAACACGAATAATCCGGATAATCTAGCAAAATCCAGCAAATATAAATCCAAACAACAATATCGATTTCAAACAATATATTATAGTGGGACTCATGAGATTTGACCACTTTGAAAGTTAAGATCTAGCTCCAAACAATCCAGTCAAAGAACATCTGCCAAATCTGTACCACTGCCATATTTGATTCCAATATCATCACCCTCATGATGGTATACACAAGATCTCACCATCATGGTGGAAACGGATAAAAAATCTAGTCTGAGAACCTCTGCCATATCTGATACCAACATCATCACCCTCATAGTGGAAATACATAAGACCTCACCCTCATGGTGGAAACGGAATTATTGCAGCACTTCCCTCATGGAAGGCCTCTCCATCATGGAGGAAACGCATTAAGGAGACTAGACTTAATTCAACAAAGTTAGACAGACTTTACTTGCTAACTAGATTATGGATCCATAACAAACTAAGCCCAAAATAACTTTAAACAATATTATCATGTAGACTGACATACCTACATAAAATCATAGTCAAGAGCGATTAAAACCATTCCATCATGAAGAATCTGGATTTCAAGCTTTATGCCTACTTTCGATATCAAAACAGTATATAAATAACATCAACGATGCAAACAGGATAATTACACAAAATTCACCGAGAACACCACTTTCGGTTAATACACTAATGTAACGCCCCAAATCTAGTTCGTTAGAATAATGGCCCAAAACAACTAATTCCAGACTTAAACTATTTCAATAATCATAATCAAAGTATGGAAATAAAAGATAAATTCTCCAAGAAGTGCAGAATAATAAAAATAAGTCATTCAATATTAAACCTTCAATCAAAGTCT
>OX387193.1:36104280-36454280 GCA_947561395.2 Buxus sempervirens
GCTTCCTAATTTATTTTTCTGTAAAACAGGGAATTAGATAATTTATTTTGGTCTTAAAACATCTTATTTAATCATTAAAATTGTCTAAAAATAGTTTGGAATTGAATCAGGGTGTGAAATTATGAAAATCTGCAAAATCTGAACAGAGCACCTAGGATCTCCCCGGCGGTTTGTGGTCGGCGGTAGTTCAAATCAGAACGCCGACGATACGTCTTCAAGCGGCCTACAGCGGTCTACGATTTATAACGAGCGCCTAAGATCGCCGAGAACAGTCGAGGTCGGCGGTCGTTCAAAATCGAACAAAATCAGTTCCAAAATATGATTTTTCTCGTCTAAACTCATTCTAACATATTTATAACATGATTATCAATATATATACATCATTTCATATCATAAAAACATGCTTTTGTCGATTAATCACATGTAAATACAAAAACGAAGGTAAACGGTGTCACCTACCTCTTTCGTGCATGGTTTCACTCCTTCTTCTCCTAACAAAAGTTCTCACAGACGCAAGGTACTCCCTGGACAATGAAGAACACAAAAACCCAGGCTTTTCTTCTTCCTCTTCTTCTTCTTCTCCTTCGGTCGCTCGTTCGCTCAAGGTTGTCGCTTGCGGCTGTTGAATACAAGCGAAATACGAACGTGTAATGTTTTAGGTTATTAAACTAATACTTATACTCACTGATCCCATGTATCTCGCGTACACCAAATTCCATACACACGTCCAATCAGAATACATACCTCGATATCTCATGATCGGACGGTCTGATCTGCGTCCAATTCTAGATCTCCACTAATTTGATCATCCCCTACAATAATAAATTATTTCTATCAATTATAACTCTCACTAATATAATTTATTATTTAAGGAAAATTCGGGGTTTTACAGATTAATATTTTAAAGCTAATGTATTTTGATTAGGTGATGTGCATTGAGTTTGCTGTGCGTGAGTTGCGTGGGATAGAAGATATATAATAAGTGAAATAACCTATTAGAATACTCTTGTATTCGTATCCCTCAGCCACAAGAGAGAACCCGCGACTGAGAGCGATCAAGGGAAGAAGAAGAAAGAGGGAGAGAGGCCACTGTTCTTGAGTCTCTCTTCGTCCCAGAGTTGATTTGCATCCTTGAAGAGGTGTGGAGTGTTGCTAGTTAGAGGAAGAAGAGGAAGAATGCACGAGAAGAGGTAGATGACATTGTTTTATCGGTTGATTTGTATTTACGTTCGTTTAATCTTCAAACCATGTTTTTATGATATAGAGATATGTATAATGCATGATATAATCATTATAAGTATTATAGGATTGCTTAGAATAGGAAAAATCACGTTTTGGAAGTGTTCCTGTTCGTTTTCGGGAGACCGCCGACCTCAACTGTGCTCGGCGATCCTCGGCGCTAGTGTAAAATTTGAGACCGCCGAAGATCGCTTGAAGACTTATTTTCAGAGATCAAAAACTAACTACCGCCGACCTTTGGCCGCCTAGGCGATCCTAAGCGATCCTAGGCACTCTAACAAAAAAATGCAATTTTGACAGTTTTTCATCCCTTTTCCAAGTAAATGTCCTGTGTATTTATTGCTCCATTTACTTAAGTCTTTACATGTAAATAAGGTTTTACCCCTCATTTGGAACCAATAAAAATACTTCCAAGGTCCAATTCCCAGCCAATAAAAAGTCAACTTTCCAGTTCATGCCTAAATTTCCAGTTTTCTCGGTTTTTATCAAAAAACCCGTTTTGGGTTTGATACCCAAATGAGTGATTCAGAAGCCCATAAAATTCTAGGAGATGTGTTTACCCTTCAATAGACTACAACCAAAATGTGAGCCCGAAACTCCTTGTAGATTTGTCTAGAAAAATTATATACCAAAAGTCAACGTTTTTAGCCAGACTTAGAATATTTTTGGGTTCAGAAACTTTTTATTTCAGAATTGATTGATTTTTGGTATGGTGACCTTATTGGGAATCCTAAGACTATTCCACTCATCCAAAATGTATTTTGAGAATTTTATGACATTCTTAGTCCCAAATCATTATAAAATAGGGTATTTGGATTTCCACCCCTTGTAACACTTCTCTAAGATTATTCTTAAGGTGTCTCTGAAGGCCAATTACACTAAAAAGTTCATATCAGATATTTAACCACCTTGTTCTATGATTTAGTACAATTTGGGGTTTAAAGAGGATCAAATTCACTTGAAATGATTACAAGGATTCTATATAGGTAATTTCCTTCTCAAAATATAATTGGACTGTGGACTGAATGCCATGAGGCTATAAGAGATTGTACCATCTGCGGATGAGATATGAGACCACCTGCGGATGAGATATGAGACCACCTGCAGGTGAGATGTGTAACTCCTATGGGAGAGACCTCTTGTGGGGGAGATGTATTCATGATGTAATTGCATCCCACAAGGGAGATGTATATGTGACCACCTGCGGGTGAGATGAGACCTCCTGTTGGAGGAGATGTGATCCTAATTGGATTGCATCCCACAGGGGAGATATGTGACCACCTGCAGGTGAGATGAGACCTCCTGTTGGGGGAGATGTGATCCTGATTGGATTGCATCCCACAGGGGAGATATGTGACCTCCTGCGGGAGAGATGTGACCTCTTGTGGGGGAGATGTAATCACGATGTGATTGCATCCCACAAGGGAGATATATGTGATTACCACCTGTGGGTGAGATGTGACCACCTGCGGGTGAGATATGATGACTCCTGCGGGAGAGACCTCATGTAGGGTAGATGTGATTACTACGTGATTGCATCCTACATGGGAGAATGTTGTTATCAGATTGAGATTTACTTTTAATTATGAATGACATGATCTACATTTGAATAAGAAGAGTTTGATTAAACGGTTTAGCTGTGATTTGATTTGAATGACTCTAAAATAGAATATAAATGAGCCATGAATTAATTTAGGGAAAACAATACTGGCAGTGAATTGGAAAATCCTTTAGATGAGATTTATATCACATTGCCTTTTAATTGAAACGAAGGTTACATTATAAACTCTCTTTATTCCAAACACTAATTAGATGTTGGTTTCATATGGTGATTAATCGTTCTTATTATCGACCGTGACTACCCGATTATTTTATCGTGCATGAATGATTACTTTTATATATAAACTATTTCTATTATGCATGTGTTACCTACTGAGATATTCGTATCTCACCCTACTTCATTATCTTATTTTTCAGCTGTTTCATGTGAAAGCGTCCTTGGGGTTGACACGAGGGGGAGTTGCATATTACCGAGCTAAGGATTTTTCTTATTTCGTTTAGATCTTTCTTTTAGAGGTTGATATAGATGTACCTTGATGGAGATCTTATTATTTAATTGAAAATGAGAGAAAGTGTGTTAGAGAACCCTTTTACCAGATTTATGAATTTATATTGATAAGTTAGTTTGATGCTTATATTTAGCCACACATATTGTTGAAGTTAATGTCTTTAATTCTCCGCACTCTAATAATGATTGGAATTAGCTTAATTTAAATGTTTGGTAATTAGTAGCTTTGGGCCCAGTATCACTTCGAATTCGGGTTTGGTGCTTGTTTTGCATAGACCCGGGTTTGGGGCGTTACAATTAACTTGCTCTGTAGACTCTTCTTGCAAAGTGGGACACATATTCGTGGCATGTCCCATAACTGAACAAATACCACACGCTTTCACTTGTTGAATACCACCTGCAGCCATTTGTCTCACCAAAGAGGTTAATCCAGCTATTTTTTGCTCAAGAGTGAAGTTATTGACTTCATTAACCTTCTTTGGTGGAGGATCATGTCTTGTGCCAAACTGTTGGGTATTGGCAGCCATGTTGGAGATCAAATTTCTGGCTGCTTCTGGTGTTTTATCTACTAAGGCACCACCGCTTGCTGCATCTATCATGCTCCTATCTTGTGGGAAGAGTCCCTCATAAAAGTATTGGATTAGAAGCTGCTCACTAATCTGATGATGAGGACAACTGGCACACAATTTCTTGAAGCGCTCCCAATACTCATATAATGTCTCTCCATTGTACTGTCTGATTCCACATATCTCTTTTCGGATGTTTGCAGCTTTAGAGGCGGGGAAGTACTTCTCCAAAAACAACCTTTTCATCTCCATCCATGTATTTATGGATCCTGAAGGTAAATAATAAAGCCAATCCTTAGCTACTTCCGCTAGAGAGAATGGAAAAGCTCTCAATTTAATTTGCTCCTCAGTAATGCCTGCCGGCTTCATAGTTGCACACACCACATGAAACTCCTTCAAGTGTTTATGAGGATCTTCACCAACAAAACCACGAAAAGAAGGCAAAAGATGGATTAGTCCAGATTTCAACTCAAAATCCACATCCAAATTAGGGTATTCAATACAAAGAGGTTGTTGGTTCAAATTTGGAGCCGCTAACTCCTTAAGGGTTCTGTTTACTTTTGCTGCCATGGTTTCTGATTCTGATTCACTTGAGGAATCACTTGACGAAGAGGAGATATTTGATGTAATGCTTAAACTCTGTTGACCCGCTTCTTCGGTTTTCTCTCTTTTTAACCTTCTAATGGTCCGTTCAATCTCTGGATCAAGTGGAAGGATTTCAGATTTGCCCAAACGTTGCATACACCTATTTTTACCAAATAAAAAGGAACAATAAACTAATCAGAAAATAATAAAAAGGAACGAATCAATAAAACAACTAGTCCCCGGTAACGGTGCCAAAATTTTGATGCGTGCCGAATGCAACAAAATAAATTACTCTTTTCACAACTAAATAGCTATGGATGAATGAGGTCGATCCCATGGAGACTAGTGTCAATTAACTCGTCACAAGATTATATTCAAATAGATTTAGGGGAGAAGGAAATTTTCAGATTAGTTAACTCAAGCCAAACAAACAAAAAATAAATAAAATCTAAAGAAGTAATCAGTGAGAAAGAATCCGGTCAAGAGCAAACGTTACCTTTGAATTACCAGCCGATCATTGACAACACCTAAAAGTACACCAATCAATAATTGTCACTCAGTCTAAGTTAATCTAAAGTATAGATTAATCCTGCTCTCCTTGATCATCAAATACAATAAGCATGATATTTGAATCCTTATTATTGAACCACCTAGAATAAGCTCTCTACGTGTAATTCAATAATTGCATTAACGAACTAGAGAATGACCGAAACAGATAATCAACTCACAAGCTCGGTTGGTTTAATCTGCACTTTATTCTTCTTAGGATTAATATGATATCAATATTAGAAATCAATAACCCTAATTGCCACTTATGATCAAATTTCATAACATGTACGTATTAGAAAGTTTAATCTGGCTTTCATTCACTGATCTTAATTACAGAGAGGACCTCCTATGCAACTAAGAACAAGAATTTCTTTCAATCAACAAAGAAGAACAAAAGATAGCAAACATAATCAGTATATAAAAAAAATCAAAACAAAGGTCTCACGGCTGATCCTTCGAAGTATGCTCTCTTGAACCGAATGAGAAATTTAGCCTTGCATCTTCAAGAGAAGAAAATAAAACCAGTCTTGTTTCTTCTTCTCCCTCTTTCTCTCTTCTCTTCCACGCCCAGAAAATCCCCCTCTCCAAAAGCTGCCCTGGATTTTTTTTCAAAATTCTCCTTCTCTTGATTTTTTGGAAACTAACGTTTTTTTCCTCCTATCACAATGGAATTACTTCTTCAAATCAAATCCCCCAGACCTGTCCAACAACTCACGGACTCTTCTAATGTAAATCCTCATCTTGTGGGACCCAACCAAACAATTAAAATAGGCTTCTAGATAAATCTTCAATTAAACACTCAAATCCAACTCAAACTCAGACTTCTGAAACTTGCGGACAATTTTTGGATAGGAATTCTTAACTTTTGGACGTCTATCTCTTCGTAGAAATTGTATCCCTGGATGTTTAGATGAATTTAGGCTTTTGAATCACTCAATTTGGACATCGGACGCTCAAGTTATGGGCTTTTAAAGCTTTAGTGCGTGAACAGAAATCCCAGTCCGATCAGGATCCGAATCAGCTTTCTAGATCTGATTTTGAAGCAACATTTGGAGGCTCAAATGAACTCAGATTTTTTATAAATCATACCATTCTAGAAATCTCAGGACGTCCTCTACAAAAGCTCTGAAGACCACTTTCACATTCTGGAACTCTAATGTGACCAAAATCCTGCAAGAAGTTCAGAAGGTCAAAATACTAAAAAGCTTGAGTTTTTCCAATTATAACCACAATTTACTCTAACCCTTCCAAAATTGCCTTAACTACAAAAACAAGTATAAATTAACATAACAAGGCCTAAAACAATTCCAAAAGACTAAATGCAAGACTAATAAATATATAAAAATATGCACTTATCACTTACTAAGACATTCGTCTCACAGTTGCTTTACCATCTTATTTTTTAGATCCGTCAACGTCTGGTGTGAAGGACCAGACTGGGGATAGAGGAAAGGAAAAAGTAATTGGGTACAGAGAGGAAGACTACTATAGGCCTTAGGATTTGATACTCATTGTACATGTTATAGTTTCTTTTGGATTTGTAACACTACACTTTGAGATGAGTGATAGAATTCCATATTTTATAATATCCAACAACTTCATGATTTATTTTGAAATCCACCACAGCATTGTTTCTTGTACACTGTTATTACCCACATGTATGAACTGTTTAGCACTTTCACCCTCATTAGAAAAAGTTTTTAAATTATCCGCATTTCATTAGTTCGAAAGACCAACCTGTGACGGCCAGGGACGAGTTTGTGCTTGGAGGGGCAGACCTGGTTCTGGGTCGTGACAAGATTAGTTGTATTTATCGAAGATCCATATATCTATGATCGGATTGGTATTCCCCTAGTTACTTATTTGTAGTTGATTGGATTGTTCACGCCAGCCTATCTGTGTATCTCGGGGGTGATCCGCATTGATGGTTGACGGAGGAATGGATGACCATGTATCTCGGCTCCATTATCATGTAAGCCATGAGGTGGCAACTATGGGGACAAAAATAGCTTATTAAGTGGTTTCAGTTCATGAGTCCTGTCATGTCACACATGCTTGGTTTGGTTCGATGAGTGCTTAAAATATAATTATCGTTATTTTGTTTTATCGTTTCACCTCATGAATTATTTTGAGAAAATTATGGATTATTTTTCCTCATGCACATTGCTACTTGTTGAGATTTATTCTCAATACAGTTTTTCCCATTTTTCAGGTACTCTTGGCGAGGACGACATGCTTTGGGCTAGTGTGTAAAAGGGTAGTATTTTAGTTGTAGATTAGTTTATGAGTAGAGAAAATTTTGTAAATGATAAAACTAAATTATTTGTGAACATTATTACATATTTCCGCACATAACTCTGATAATAAAAGGAATAAAAAGTTTTAAATTATTCTGGATTTTAGATGATTTTGCCCTCTTTCACTAACACCTCGGGTTTGGGATAATTATCCGGATCCGAGGCATTACAGGTGTTGTCAATGCCGAAACTTGGAGTAGGCCGACATTGGATGACGAAACCTAGAGTAGGCCGTCATTTCAATATCTGAAACCCTTAATAGGCCTGATATGGAGGCGTGGACTTGACTATGATGTGGCTATTGTCTATGTTGACACTTGTTATGGTTTGAGTTATATCTATTATGTTGTTTTGGAATAATTGGTTTCATCGAGACTTGGTTACATGGTTATATTGGGTTTCATGGTTATTCACGTGATTTGATATTGATGCTATGGATTTGATTTATATGCTGGATTACATGAGTTATATTATATTTCATTGCTGGATTATTGTGGGATTATTCTTATTCATCGAGTTATCACCACTGTTATATGCTTTATATCCGATCAATGTTTTATAACTATGAAAAATGTATTTGAGCATGCATGTGCTGCTTACTAGGATATTCATATCTCATTCCATTTTGTTTTATTTTGTTTTTAGTTGCTCTTGGAGAGGATGATACAGAAGGGTAGATTCTTGGATCATTTGAGTTTCAGATTAGAAATATGTTATTCCATATTGTGTTGGGTTTTAGTTGACTCTGATTTTATGGTATATGTTTATTTTATGTTTTCCTTCACTCTGATATAGCGATCCTGTGTGAAAAATTAACCCTTCGGAAACGAGTTACGGTTTTATTACGTAACCCGGATCCGGGGCATTATAGATGGTATCAGAGAATATCAGAGTTTTGAAAGGAAACATGATCTAAGAAACCCATAGGATGGCCTTAGGGGTTGTGTGCTCGTTAGATAGCACTCTTTACTTATGAATTTTAGGGTGAGAGTGTTACTTCCACAATATAGCAATTAGTCTTTATTGTTAAAGGTAAGTTACTTGTTTCTTTATGATATACTTATCTGTGATGGTATGGTTTGTTAATTGTGATGTAGAGTTTTATTATTAATATGGTATGATTAGAGGAAAATTTTTGAAGATCAATTCAGAATGTAATTGAGGATCTCGAGAAGTAGTTGATTTTGAGATAAACAAAAATGAATATTTGGGGTTGATGAGATTATTTCTGATTGTTTAATACTCATATATGAAGCAAGAATTTGGTGATGATTGATTAAGTATGCAAAGTATTGTGTGCTTAATTGGATAATGAGCCAGTTGTATATAACCATACTCTGATAATGTAAGGCATCAGCCAATGCTGAACACATGCTTGAGTATTAAGTTTTATACAAATGGGGTACGTACTATAATACTTATATGTATATGAGGAAACTTGTGTATTTGCTATTTTGTTTAATTCAAATCAGAAAGGGATCTACATGATTTCTTCCCTATCTTTCATATAGGTGCACATATATGTAAAGGATTAGTGGTAGAAAATCATGATGTTTGTAAAACCCTGGATTTTCCTAAAAATAAAATAAATAATTAAGGAATAAATTATGGAGGAAAATACTAAGGATTATAATAGTAGGAGAATTAAAGAGAGATATAAAGGTTAAAATAGGAAATTAAAGAGGAAGGGTAATTTGGTCATTTCAATTTGTTAAATTCATGAAAGAAAATAAGATAATTAGTTATTAAGTCAACAAATTCAACTAGACAAAATCTTAGCTTAGTTGGATGTAAAATAATGAAATTAAGGCTTAAAGGGTGGAAAAAGGGCCTAATGGTAATTATACTATTTAGGGTCCAAAATATAGGTAATTTGAGTGAATAGTAAAAGTCTAATTTCAATTTAAAATTAGGAATAAGATTAAGCACGAAAATTAATTAGGAGATTCCTTAAAAGAGGGTTAAAGGAGTTAAATTAAGGAGAAGGGTAGAAAAGGGAATACACTTAGTATATTGGAGTAAGCTAAACGTAATTAGAATTGATCTATTAGAGAGGCTATAAAAGAGAGGTTTAAAGAGTGTTTTAGGTTTTCAAAATAAGTTAGAAGGAGAGGGAAATTCGTGCATAAGTGATAAGAGCCAAAAATAGAAGGAAAGAAGAGAGAAAAGAAAGGAGGAATTAGAAAGAAGAGAAGTTCATAGATAGCCGACCAGCCAACTTTGAATGGCGAGCTTGGAATATCCAACCGTTGGAATGGGCTGAAAGTTTAGGGTTATGTTCTAATCATGGAAGACTTCAAACTGAACGGTGAAGATCTAAATTGGAGAAGTATAGAGGGGTGCGGTCGAGCTCCAAAAACGGGCATAGGCGAAGTTTCTGAAAAATCTGGGTTCATCATAAGGTAAGTAGTAAACCCTTGAAACTGGAGGAACTGCATGTTTTCTCGTGATTTTAATGTTTGATCGTGATGTTTTTGAAGTTGGATTTCATGGGAAAAGCTTATTTGTTTATAAAAAAAATTGTTTGGTGATTTAACTTTCTTTAGAAATCAAGAAAAGGTTGATCATGGTGAGTTTGAACTTAAAAAGAAACTCAAGATAAGGAGAAAGGTGATAGGATTAGTTTAGGGTTGTCCCAGAACTAGTTTAGGAAGGAAATTAGATGTTTAGAATCAAAACAAGTAAATAGTATGTATAGAAAGTTCTAAATTTTCCGTAAATTGAAGAAAAACAGTGTTATAACTGGAGCGCTCGATACACCACTCGAGTGTTACCTCAGGCGATAGGCCTTTGAAAAATAACATAACCTAAAAACTTAACAGCTAGAGCAGTCGCTCGAGCGACCCTTCGAGTGACCAACTGTCTGAAATTTCTAAACTTGGGATTCGTGCCCAGATTCAATTTCTAATGATTTTTCTTGGAGTTTTAATGTTGTAACACCTGTAAATAGGGTAATTTTAGATGTAAGAAGTGACGGAATTAAATTTGGAAAAAAGTGTAATTATTTGGGACAATGAATGTAATAAGAATCAAAGGAGATTAGTTAAGGTAAACCTATGCACTCAGACTATTTCCATTAGGACTCTAGGTATGAAACCTAGTCTAACAAGTCATAATAGACCTAAATTAACTTCTGGAAAGAATCAATAACATAACCCAAAGGTTTTAGAGATTTAGGGTATTAGTTGGTAATTAAGGATTTTAGGACGAACCAAAGTGTAAGATTTGGAGTAAACTTTGTAAGAAATAAAGAATAACCTAAATACTGAATTAGAAAGATAAACTAAGTATGTCCACACTAACACGACTCAAATCTGAACCTTTTATTTAGAATTTGTGTAAACTCTCGTACTTTTCTTATTAAATGATCTGGAACTTTGTTTAAGAACTGTTTAATGGTTATTTTGAACATCTTTTGGTTGGACACCGTGGTTTTGGAAATTATCGTTGGACACAGCACTTGGGACATGTTTCTAATTATTGGTATGAGGTTTATCATTGAATATTGAGTCTTTGAGTTATTCAAGGTTTTGATTGTGAGTTGTGTCTAGTGGGCAATGCTTAGTATGGATCCATAGCTTAGCTAGGAAATGAAAGGAAATTGGATGATAAGTTATTCTTGTTCGGAACTCCCCAGTATGCGGTCCGTCGTACTAGCAGGTGCGGGCGACGTAGGCAGCAATCCTCGACCGCTGCAGGTGCAGCCTGGTCTTATCTGAGGTTGTTTTCGGTAAACGAATTTCATTTTGTTATTCAGGTCATCATCCGCATGCTTCAATGAGACATCGATTTTCTCAAGCATTATATTGTTCATGTTAGTAGGTTACTTGTGACTCGCACATTGGAGCTATGATTTGGCCGTGCCTAAGGATCACTCGTGACTTGCACATGCACTAGTATTAGACGTGTTTGTTGTGGGTCCATTAATCCTTGATTGGATTGGTATGGCCTCCACGGAAGCGGTACCCTTTATGGGATTTTATTTGGATTGTGGATTGTACTCGCCAACCCATTCGTGGGTGGTCCGCGTTGATGGTTGACGGAGAAGATGGTAGTGACTGCATGTAATGCCCTGGATCCGGGTTATGTGAAATGACCGTAACTCGTATCCGAAGGTTAACTAAAATTTCACAAGATCCCAACAGAGTATAAGAAACATGACATAAATGAACAAAAAAATTCAGTTTCAGATATGAAGGTTCGCTAAAAGTTCCCAAACACCATCCAACCATGAAGTACAATAATCATAAGCTACTCACAATATCCAAAATAAACCAGACAACTACAAGTCTCTACTCAGCAAAATATTCCTCCTCACGATACTCTGGATAGTTCGCTGGAATATCAACACCCCCGGTATCGTCCTCACCGAGATCTAAAACCAAAACAAAACAGTGAGATACGAATATCTCAGCAAGCAGCAATGCATGCACAGAATACAATTATAACAGTTCTAAACCATGCATAAGTTGTAATCAATTAAGTTTAAGGTTAGCCTCGATTAATCCGAATAATCTCGACAATCATACTAGGTAACAAAATTAGATTTGAGATAATATATATATATACACATTGGGACTCATGAAGTTTGTCTATTTTGTGAAGCTAAGCACTAGTGTTCCAAACAATCCAGTAGAAATACTGCAACAGCTCAAACAAACCAATTCATCGCCCTCATGGCGGAAATACTCGTGTGACCTCACCCTCATGGTGGAAAGGGAGTTCCTGCAGCACTTCCCTCATGGAAGGCATCTCCATCATGGAGGAAATGCACTAAGGAACCCTAAACTTAATCCAAACAAAATGTACAAAATTTACTTACAACTCAACTGTGGATCCACACTAAGTCTTGCCCTTATTGCTTTGGCAAACTTATCAAATCATTTACTAATTCAGCATAAAGTCATGCTCAATGAAAACCAAGTCATTTATATATGGTAATACCAAATTCAGTTCCAAAGAAACACTAAAACCATCCAATAATAAAAGTTTACAGCAATGGTACATACAGTGAAAATATTTTTTACTTAAAACCAAAAATGATAACCAGCGAATATTCGAAGAAAACACCATCAATTTCTATTTAGGTCATAATAGAAACCAACTAATTTCATTGGTATTAAAATCTGTCCCAGAAATTTCTGATACTCAACTCTTTATTAGCTTCAACAAAATTTCAGATTTACTACTCTCTTTTCTAATTTGTTCTAATATTAATTACTTCCTATATTTTTACTGTTAAGAGAGTTCCCAAAAGTCACTAACAACTCTTGAACCTCATTTGATCCTTGATTAACTCAAATGAAATAATAAATCATGCTTGACACCATGATAACTAAGAAAGGACCACATGCTGCTGAAAACCAGCTCATACACTTGCTTCCATGTTTCATAACCTCTCAATCCCTTTTATTTATTTATCGAAAATAAATTACTAATAACACTTGCGAATCTAATGACCCTGGATTGAAAATGATGAGAGAACTTAAAACTCAATTAATTAGTCCGCTGCACCTAGTATGAAACAAGTGCCAAACCTCTAATCATAGGAATTCAGATTTGTTAACTTCCTCTAGATGATCCCAATACTATTTACTCCATAAACTTTGTTATCAAACTAATTACCATGGGTTTCTAATAGTTCTAAAATACTTCTCGAATTAATTAAGTGCAATAACCAAAAAGACTTGACCCAAAAACTAAGTTTAGAACATCCACCATGGATGCTGCAGAATTTTTACCTTGTATTTCCAACTTGCCTCGCCTCCAATTTCTCTAGGACTAAACTGATACCAACCCTCTAGACCACCTTTAGCACAACACATAGAATATAAATAGCTCAGATCAACACCTCCGAAATTAATCTAAACAGGTTTTATCACTCTCCTAGCTTACACGCCCAACATGGTTTCCCACAAACCTGTAACTTGCTGCAGATGAAAAATGCTTTAGGACTGAGCTAACTCCATGTAACCAACCCTCTTCTAGTACCATGGAAAACATCCATATAACACAATCAAATTTATTGAGATTAAACGAATATGCCCAGATATGAGTTCAGCTTTAACATAAATTTGAACTTATCTGAGTTTAAGTTACAGCTCATAGCTGAACTTATATAACCTGAACTAATTCTGAACTTGGAAAATCTGTACTCATGACAATCTGAACTTAGTAAAATTTTGCAACTTCTATAAATCTGAACCAATCTTCTCCATTGCAACCATTTCTAACCACTTGGACATTATTCAAATAACACAATCATACTAACTTGAATTAAATCTAAACATGCTAAATCTGAATCTGGAAACATATCTCAGAACAATTTCTGGTTTCCTTACTAAAAATCTGTACTCAAGACAATCTGAACTTACTAAAAATCTGAATTCATTAAATCTGGAAAATCTGTACTCATGACAATCTGAACTTACTAAAAATCTGAACTTAGTAAATTTCTGAACTTAGTAAATTGCTGAACTCTATAAATTTTTGAACTCTATAAATTTCTTAACTTAGTAAATTTCTGAACTTAGTAAATTGCTGAACTCTATAAATTTCTGAACTTAGTAAATTTCTGAACTCTATAAATTTCTGAACTTAGTAAATTTCTGAGAACACTATATAAATCTGAACTTAGTAAATTTCTGAGAACTCTATAAATCTGAAGTTAGTAAATTTTTGCAACTTCTATAAATCTGAACCAATCTTCTCCATTGCAACCATTTCTAACCACTTGAACATTATTCAAATAACACAATCATACTAACTTGAATTAAATCTAAACATGCTAAATCTGAATCTGGAAACATATCTCAGAACAATTTCTGGTTTCCTTAAACCTGAATCCATAATACACATTCCATGCAAGCAAAGGTATTTGGAAAAACTATACTAAGAACCCCACTAAAACAGTTTGGATTTAATTGAACTAAGCCAACATTGCATCATAAATTAAACGCCCAAACATGCACAGATTCTATCAATTTCGTTCAATTCAAATCTAAGTTTCAGGATGTCCACATAACACACGAAAATCATGACATTTGAAAGGGCTACTTGCCTTATATTTGCTGGCATGCAAACTTCAAATAACCAGCAATGAAACTCAGATGTTCACCATGTCCATAACCACTTCACAATCTGGAAATGATTGCAGAAAATTTTCAGATCTAAGATCTACTCGTCCAGCTCATAATTTCTCATGAGACTTGTTATAACCTAACCAAAAATAAGTTCTTACCTGATCTGGACGTCTGGAACACTCTACCACTTGAACTTGCTGCAGAAATTTTTTTCCAGAACTCCAAAAGAATCTCTGGTTCTCCACCTTCTGCTGCTCTCTCCCTTTTTCTTTTTCTCCAGCAACAACGAAGCTCTAGAAGGCCCTTCCTTTTGCTGCTCCTCTTTTTCTCCAGCAACCCTTGGAAGCTAAAGAGCAACCTCCAGGAGCTCTCATCGTGAACCCCTTGCATGTGCTCAACCTTTCAGCTCCCACTTAATGATCTGTTGTAGTGCTCCTCCACCCAACTTCCTACACTATGACACATTAACCCTTAGCTCCCTAATTAGCCATTAAACAAATACAACCTCCACTATGCAATTATATTTAATAGGGTTCCCAAATTAATATTTCTTGACCATTGAAATTAAAATGTAACTCCACTTACCCTAGCTTATACCAATTCCAATTTTTCTAAAATTCCCCAAATGCCCTTGCGAAACATCCACCTGAAATTCCACCAAAAATAATTATTAAAATTTCTAAATATTTTCCTCCAATTAAAATTCTAAAATCTGGGTTTTACACTGCAGGTGCGGGGCTCCGTCTATCATGTAAGTCGTGATGTGGCGAACTATGGGGGCAAGAATATCTTTTTAAATTGTTTCAGTTCATGAGTCTTATTATGTCACACATGTTTGTCTTGGATTGGAAATTGTTATTGTGGTATCATTGTATCATCGTGGTTTTGGTTTTATCGTTCACCTCATGACTATTATTGTAAAATCGTGGACTGTTTTACATCATGTACATTGCTACTTATTGAGATTCATTCTTACTCCAATTTCTCCCCAATTTTTAGGTACTCTTGGCGAGGACGTCAAATTTTGGGCTAATTGTAGATGGGTAATTTATATAGTTGTAGGTTGTTCATGGAATTGAAATCCTTGTATATCATTATTTTTGATTAATAAAGAGAATTTAAATTCAAGTTTCCGCATTTACTCTGATTATAAATGTAGAAAAAGTTTTAAATTATCCAGTTTCTTTAGTTGCTTTGTTTATTTACCATAACACCTCGGGTTTGGGAATGAACCCGGAACCGGGGCGTTACAATGTTCTTTTCTGAGTTATATTTTTTTGTTTTATTAGTAGGTATGGATATTGAGAATAAGAAACTATAAGTGGTTAGATGTAAGACCCCAGATTTTTTAGTAACATAATTGGACGAATTAGTTAATATTATTATTAATTAATATTGATGGATATTTCAGAAGCAAGGGTATTATGGGAATTTCGGAAATTTATTGAAGAGAGATGTTACCTAAGGTAAGTAGTTGCTAGTTAATTAATAATATTATAACTGAATTTAAGTGGTTTTATTTAAAGTTATAGTGTAGATGGCATGGTGGAGTGGCAAGTGTAAAACCCTGGATTTTCCTAAAATAAATAAGTAAATAAGATAATTAGTGAATAAACTAGAGAGATTTAGAAGTGAAGAAAAAAATTAGAAAAAGGCAAAAGTGGGAATCAAATTTATTTTATAAAGGAGAACTTGAAAAACTAATAATTAAGTTTTAAATTTCCAAAACTGTGAAGAGAAATAATTGGAATAATAATAAAATAATAAAACAAATTAAATAAGCCTGAACATTGAGAAGTTAAGATTTAATTTAGGTATTAATCCAAGTGCAATTTTAAGGTTAAGAAGGATATGAGGAATAAAGATGAGGATTTTGGAAAAGATCCAAAGTTTAGATATGGAATTATAAAAAAAGGGTTAGACATTTCCCAATTAGCCAAATTAATATATTGAGTAATTAAATAATTATTAGACTTAAAATATTAAATTAGACTTAATTTGGGTTAGGTTTGAATTTAAATAGCAAATTATGGCTTAAAAGTAGGAAAAAGGGTACATTGGTGATTATGGTTGATAAGGAGCCTTAAATTTGAGGATAAGAGGAGCTTTGGGGTGTTTTAGTAATATTTTATAATAGGAAATTAAATTAGCATGAAAATAAATTAAATTAAGTCCTTTTGTATGAGATTCTTAAAAGATGAATTAGAAGGAGGGGTAAGATAGGAAGGTTTCCTATTAAGATTGGGAATCCTATTTAGAAGGTCTCCTAAACCTATTAGGACTTCTAATTAAGTGAGCTTATAAAAAGGAAGGTCTAGGGAAGGTGTAGGGTTTTTAGCAAATCAAAAATAAGGAGAAAGGAGAAGGGAATTCGTGCTTGGGCTTGGAAGAAAATAGGGGAAAGAAGAGAGAAAAGAAAATAGGGGTTTTAGGAAGGAGGAGTGCTGCAGATGGCCGACCAGCCAAGTTCGAACGAAGCTCTAGAAAAATCCAACCGTTGGAATGAGCTGAAATTTGAGGTTATGATCTTCACTCGAGGAACTTCTGTAAAACCCCGAATTTTCCAAATATTAAAATAAAATAATAATTCATATTCTTGAGGATTATTATGGATGAAAATAATTTATTATTGTAGGTGATGATATAATTAGTGGAGATCCAGAGTTGGACGTAGATCCGACCGTCCGATCATGAGATATCAAGGTATGTGTTCTGATTGGGCAGTGTGTATAGGAAAGTTTGCATGTGAGATACATGGGATCAAGGAGTATATATATTAGTTTATTAACCTAAACACATACGAATTGTATTTCGCTTGTATACTTCAGCCGCAAGTGACAAACTTGAACGACTGAGCGACTGAGGAAGAAGAAGGAGGAGGAAAGGACTGGTTCTGTGTTCTTCATCGTCCAGGGATTATTTCACGTCTGTGAGTATAGTTGGTTGGAGAAAAAAAAGAGAAATCACGCACAAAAGAGGTAGGTGACACTATTTTTGTTCGTCTGATTTGTATTTACGTTCGTTTAATCTCAAAAGCATGTTTTTATATGATCTATTGATGTATTTAGTTTGATAAACATGTTATAAGTATGTTAGAATGATATTGGATGAGAAAAATCACGTTTTGAAAGTGTTTCTGTTCTTTTTTGGGAGACCGCCAACCTCGACTGTGCTCGGCGCTAGTTATAAATCTTAGACCGCCGAAGACTGCTGGAAGACTTATCGTCGGCGTCCTGTTTTGCACTACCGCCGACCACAGACCGCCAAGGCGATCCTAAGCGATCCTAGGCGCTCTGTGCAAAATTTGCAGATTTTCGTAATTTCGAACCTGATTCAATTCCAAACTATTTTTAGACAATTTTAATGATTAATTAAGATGTTTTAAGACCAAAATAAATTATCAAATACCCTTTTTGGGCAGAGAAATAAATAGGGAATTATTTTAGGTAATTAGCTGCCTGACTTGATCTTAAATAGGAAATTCTAAGTCTAATGCAGATAAACCTTTATAAATCAGAATAATTAGTTAAGGGATATAAATTTATATGTCAATAACCAGAATTCTACAAATAGAGACTTTAAAGCAGAAACTACCTTACAGACATTGGAGAAAGGACCCTATATACCTTTAGGTCTCATTGGTTAATTTAAATTGGACTACCCTAATTTCCCCCCACTAAATAACAAGTATCATATTGCTTTATGTGACCACCTTTAAAACTTTAAATAACCTTTAAGATACCTTAATTGATCCCACCACTACCATTAACCACTTGAGTCTTCCATTATTAAGATAATCCCTTAATCAACATGAGTACACACTAATGAACTGGTTATGGAACAAGACTTTGGATTATCGATTGAACATGAAAGAACTATGATTATAAACAATAATAGAATGTGAATGATTTGTACAATGGCTTGGTGGCCAGTTTTATTAATTACCTGCTCGGTGGCAGAGATTATTACCTGCTTGGTGGCAGAGATTATAACCCGCTTGGTGGCAGAGACCCTAACCCGTTTGGTGACGGAGACCCAACCTGCTTGGTGACGGAGACCCAACCTGCTTGGTGGCAGAGATTACCTGCTTGGTGGCAGAGACCCTAACCCGTTTGGTGACGGAGACCCAACCTGCTTGGTGGCAGAGATTACCCGCTTGGTGGCGGAGACCCTAACCCGCTTGGTGGCGGAGACCCAACCTGCTTGGTGGCAGAGATAACCCGTTTGGTGACAGAGACCCAACCTGCTTGGTGGCAGAGATAACCCGTTTGGTGATGGAGACCCAACCTGCTTGGTGGCAGAGATAACTCGCTTGGTGGCGGAGACATAACCCGCTTGGTGGCGGAGACATTACCCGCTTGGTGGCGGAGATACCCGCTTGGTGGCGAAGACATTACCTCCTGCGGGAGAGATTTATTACCTCCTGTGGGGCAGATGTATTTCCTATGGATTGCATCCTACAGGAGAGGTACCTCATGTGGGGTAGATGTGATTATGCGTGATTGCATCCCACATGTAGGATGGGTGTGTGAGTCACCACTGGAAGGTGAGGAAGCTATCTCCTACGGTAGAGGTAGATACTAGGTGGTCACATCCTGCGGTAGAGTTATGCTGTCTCCTGCAGGGGGTACCTGTAGTCTTAGAGATGTGCATTCTCCTGCGGAGCTTGTGTGGATACTATGTGTTTGTGTCCTATGGTAGAGATAGGCTACTACCTGAAGGTTGGCTTTTATTACTGATATAATGATTGATTCTCAGGTTGATGGATTGTTATTTAAAAGGAAATATTGAAATGTCATAATTGAACAAAACTGCTATGATTTATGAGAACTGTTAAAATGGGATGTTATGGAATCATGAATAAAATGTGGAACTGCTCTTAAGAAGACACTAAAGAAAATAAACCAGAAACCATGGGAATGTGAAATATAATACATTGTCCTTTAAATTGAAATGAAATGTACATGATTAACTTCCTTTAATTCGGGCATTGATTCAATGTTTGTTTGTATCGTGATTATTCGTTTATCTTATTGACCGTAATTATTCGTTTATTTTACCGAGCATGAAACCACTGTTATTTTCCATATATATATATATATATATATAACTGATTTTCCTCATGCATGTGTTACCTATTGAGATATTCGTATCTCACCCCTATTTCATATTTTATTTTTCAGGTCATCTTGGAGAGGACGCCACGGGTAAGACAGATAGTGGGTTGAAGTCTAGAAATTCCATATGAAAAGAGTAGGATGATTTTATATAGTTGTATTTATTTTATTGGAATCATAATAGATGATTTGGTAGGATATTAAGAGTTAGTTAATTTGTAGCTCCCTTTCATTTGAGTAATTGATGTAATAGGGAGATTCAGTTTCTAATAAATGATTTAAGCTTTCTAGCACTCTGATAAAACTTAGTTCTTTATTTCCTTATATTTGAACTGATTGTAATGTACCACAAGTTAATGCCTTGATCCGAGTCAAAATGAGAAAAAAATGACCCGGATTTCGGAGCATTACAACTTCAATCTGAACGGTGAAGATTGGATTTGGAGGAGTTTAAGGTGGTACGAACAAGCTCAGAAAATGGCTGGGTGAGCAGATTTGTTGACAGATTTAGTTCATATATAAGGCAAGTAGCAAACCCTTGAAACTAGAGAAATTGCATGTTTTTCCTTGTGATTTAGATGTTTTATCGTTGTATTATTCGAGATGGATTTATTGGAAAAGTTTGATGATGTATAATGATTGAGTTTGTGATTTAAAACTTTCTTTAAGAACCAAGAAAAGTGTTGATCATGGGTGGTTAATTTAGAAAGAAACCTTAGATAAATAGAAAGATAATGGAATTAGTATAGGGTTGTCTCAGAACATGTTTAGGATGGAATGCATATGTTTAGATCCAAATTAAAATAATAATAGAATTAGAAAGTTCGAAAAATTTAGTAAAACCCAGAAAACTAAGTTTTTGGGCAGAGCGCCCGAAGGTCTGCTTGAGTGCAACTACGAGTGCCTTGTCTGTATGTTTTAAATAGAACCTGAAATCCAGCCACCTGAAAGACCGTTCGAGCACCTCTTCGAGCGATCTGTGTTAGAATTTCCAAATTTTGGGATTTGTGCCCAGATTTAATTTTTAATGATTTTCTGTAAATTTTAAAGTTGTAACACCTGTAACTAGGTTAATTTGAGATGTAGGAAGTGGCGGAATTAAATTTGGATTAATGGATAGTAATTTGGAATGATAAATGTAAAGATGAATTTTATGGAGATGTTTTGAGGAAAAAGATGACTTAACCTATTTAGACCTGATTTTGGGTAGCTTTACCTATTCCTAAACTTCACCACATACCTAAATTTACCTCAGGAAGGATTAAATAGCAAAGTCAATAAATTTTGACACCTTAGGTTCTTTAAAGGGTAAACTTTGGGTATTCTTTAGCAAATATCTGGAATAAAAACCAACAAGGGGATGAATTTTTGTGAATCATAAAATACTGATTTGGCAAATTATCTAACACTTTCACACGGGTAAATTAAGAGTGTTCATATTATTAAATTTCTGTTTAGAAAACCAATGAGTGATTTGGGCATGTTTAACTATAAATATTGTGTTTTCAAGGCTTGGATTGTGTTTTCTATTTATTTCCAGATCTGATCCATTTCTTGCATTCGATGTTATATCTCTGGACCTTTGCATATGGTTTTATTAATGAATTGACAGAATTATTGAAGACCTCCGTGTACCTCGAGGATGCCCCATGTATCTTGGGATGATATTTGTAAGCACCTCATTGTTGCGCTCCCAGCAAAGCCGGAAATGCAAACCCTGGACAGAAAGTCAAACCCTAAGGGGTGAAAAATTGACTTTTTGATCAAGTGATAATTGGCCACCTCGCTTTATGTCAATGGATAGAGAATCCCGACACGGTTCCAACGCAACTGGGTTTGCAGGAATAGGAGTCTGGATGAAGGATCTGCAGGCCGGTCAAACTTGAGGGGGAGCCGAAAGTTGACTTTTTTCTAAAGCCCGATCCAGATGCTTACCCCTATGTCATTGGATAGAGGGCTCTGATACGATTCTAACGCAACTGAGTTTGCCCAGATCGGAGTCCGGATGGAGAAGATATAAGCTGTCGAAGTTTCCGAACAGCAAAACCGGCAAACTGTACACGTGGCAAAAAGCTGCGCACATGGCAAGTTGCGTAGGAAAATATCTCTGGGATCAAATCCGTGAATATCCAAATGTATGAAATATCCTAGAGACTAAATTTGTATAAATCGCAAGGGGGTGGCTCTTTTTGGGTTGGGGGATTTTTTGGTGGAGAGCTTTTCTTCGGTTGGGATTTTTGGGGTTCTTCTTCGGTCGTTTTTTTGGGTTTTCGTGGGCTCCCGTTGCTGTTCTCAAGTCTTCTTCCTTCACCTGAAGCCCTTTCTTCTCAGCCCTACTCGCCTCCATAAGCTCCAAGCACCTCACCCTGATCGTGGGATTCTCTCTTGCTTACCTTCGTCTTCTCCATTTCCACCTAAGCGAGTGAAAGCTTGCTACTATCGGTGCTGTAAAAGTGGAGGCTCCAATTGCTGTCCTGCTTCGAGGAGGCATCTCCACTCTGCTCCAGAACTCAAGAACCACCAGGTGAGGGTCCTGTTACTTTAGGTTACACATATATAAATATGCGATTTTTCTAAAGGATTTCATAAGCCGGTCTTATTCCGTGGTATAAGACTATTTCCGTGAAAGCTTGCCATGCATTTTCTTTCCATTTCCACCCCATGAAGGCCACCAAGTAAGGAAGAGGAAGGTGCATGCATTGTCCACGTTAAAGAGGGAGCATGTTCCCTCAAGTTCCCTTCATCTAAATGTACCCCTGTAAACCCCCCTTCTATTTCCCTTCTTCGAGTGTTCAGTGCATGAGCATGGAGGCTAGGCTCAGGTTTGGCTAGAAGTTGAGGTCCTGCATGCTGGGGTACTTTCCTATGCTCTCTTCGCCTGGTTTCCTTTTTACTGATTTTCTTTCACATGCATGTGTAGATTTAAGTCCGATTCTGTAATCTCTCTGCTCAGTCTTTCTTCATTTTGGTTACTGTCATAGGAGTCAAGCATGATCCCTTCCCCGACTCACCTGCCGTTTCGCTCATGCAAGCATGCTCTATTACAAAGGTTAGATTAAACTTGAAGCAGGTTAGAATAGTTTGGATGTATGTTTAAGCGTCTCCTGGGAGTCTAAGGGACTTTGAGAATGTGTTACAGAGACTGGAAATCAAGCCAGTCTCTGAGCTTCAAAAAAAAAAAAGAGTATCGTATTTGCATGCGCTGAGCTCACGGGGGGCGATTTTGTGTCCGCCAAGCTCGGGCCGAGCTCGCGCCAGGTGCTTTTTCTTGTCGTTTTGGTTCCGCCGGGCTCGCGCTAACCTCGCGCCTAGCGCCTGAGGTCAGTGCACCTCGCTCAAATGCCCAGTTGCTTGCGGTCGACCAACCCTAAACCCAATATTTTTTGGAAACCCGAAAATACCCTTTACCATGCTTCGGGGGCCCCAGGTCCGTCCCCTTGGACCCGGAATAGTGAGCCGGTCTCCCCTGGTAAGTGTCAGTTTTGCATATTTTCTGTGATGTATATTCTGTAATTGTTGCTGGATGTGGATGGCATTTCCAAACCGAACCAAATGAACCAATAGGGTTTCCGGGTCACCTGGAAACCCAATGTAAGCACCTCATTTTTGCGCTCCCAGAAAAAAAAAAAAAACCAAAAATGCAAACCCTGGACAGAAAGTCAAACCCTAAGGGGTGAAAAGTTGACTTTTTGATCAAGTGAAAATCGGCCACCTCGCTTTATGCCATTGGATAGAGAATCTCGACACGGTTCCAACGCAACTGAGTTTGCAGGAATCGGGGTCCGGACGAAGGTTCGGCGGGCGGTCAAACTTAAGGAAAATCCAAGAGTTGACTTTTCCTCGAATTCCGTGCCAAGTACCTTGCTTTATATCATTGGATAGAGAATCTCGACACGATTCCAACGCAACTGAGTTTGCAGAAATCGGGGTCCGGATGAAGGTTCTGCTGGCGGTCAAACCTGAGCAGAGCCAAGAGTTGACTTTCTGCTAAAATCCGATCCAGAGGCCTACCCCTAGGTCATTGGATAGAGAATCTCGACACAATCCCAACGCAACTGAGTTTGCAGGAATCGGGGTCCGGATGAAGGTTCTGCGGGCGGTCAAACTTGAGCAGAGCCAAAAGTTGACTTTCTGCTAAAATCCGATCCAGAGGCCTACCCCTAGGTCATTGGATAGAGAATCTCAACACGATCCCAACGCAACTGAGTTTGCAGGAATCGGGGTCCGGACGAAGGTTCTGCGGGCGGTCAAACTTGAGCAGAACCAAAAGTTGACTTTCTGCTAAAATCCGATCCAGAGACCTACCCCTAGGTCATTGGATAGAGAGTCTCGACACGGTTCCAACGCAACCGAGTTTGCAGGAATCGGGGTCCGGATGAAGGTTCTGCGGGCAGTCAAACTTGAGCAGAGCCAAAAGTTGACTTTCTGCTAAAATCCGATCTGGAGGCCTACCCCTAGGTCATGGGATGGAGGGCTCCGATACGATTCTAATGAAACTAAGTTTGCCCAGATCGGAGTCCGGATGAAGGAAATATGAGCTGACGAAATTCCCGGGCAGCAAAACCAGCAATCTGCGCACGTGGCAAAAAGCTGCACACGTGGCGAGTTGCGCAGGAAAATATCTCGGGGATTAAATCCGTAAATATCCAAACATACGAAATATCCCAGGGACTAAATCCGTGAAAATCCGAGAATATCGGATTAAATCAAAAATTGCCAGGGACTAAATCCGAATTTTTTAGATTTTTACGTCCGGCGAGCGGCGGCATTAAATGATTTTCATCATTATGCCGCTCGCACGGACGTGGCAAGCGGGCTTGCGCCCACCTTGAGCTGGGCGCCAAGGTGAGCGGCACCCCTTTTCCCTGCCTATAAAAGCCGCGAGAGTTCGGATTGTTGGAGGTTCGGCATTTTTCGGGTTCTGCATGTTTTGGTTCGACCTTCTTGTGGTTAGAGACCTTTTGTTTGCCGGGCAGTTTTGTAAGGTTGCCTGTTTCTTTTTTCGGCATTCTTTGTTCGGCTTTTGAAGACCCTGTTCCTCTCTTCCTCTTCTTCCTCATCAAACCCGAAGGAGACCTCGCTGTGGGTGTGGAGAGTAACTGCTCCGGCAACCATTTGTGCTTCAAGGAGATGCTTCCCCCCTTCTAGGGTCTCGAAACATTCAAGGTAATGTTCTCTCTTGTATTTTTTACACAGCATATCTAAGATTAGATTCATTTGGCCGTGTTTAGAAAGATAAGTCTGTCCCGGGACCAGATCTGGTCTTTTGCCTGCTTCGGATTCATTTTGCCTGCTTGCTTTTGTTATTGGTTTCATTTTACAGGAGTATGTTCCTGCGAGGATCTAATG
Source organism: Buxus sempervirens (assembly GCA_947561395.2). Classification (NCBI taxonomy): domain Eukaryota; kingdom Viridiplantae; phylum Streptophyta; class Magnoliopsida; order Buxales; family Buxaceae; genus Buxus; species Buxus sempervirens. The sequence goes on from OX387193.1 coordinate 36,129,133, forward strand.
TATCCCGATAAAGCCCCCCCGTTCCCTTCTTCCTTATTCGGGTTCTGTTAAGTCATGGTGTTGTCAGTGTCTGTTTCCGGATTTTATTATGTTCTGTTAGTGTTTTGTTCGGATTTGTAGGTTTGCAAAGAGGTTTGATCCTCACAACTTAGGTTAGATTAATTTCCAGGTATGTTAGAGGTCTGCTGGGGTTCTAAGGATCCCCAGAAACCAGTCACAGAGCTAAAAACCAGTCGGAAATGGAGTTTGGAGAGAAAAAACAGAGAGTCAGGGTCTGCGCTGAGCTCACGCTCACCTCGCGCTGAGCTCGCGCTCACCTAGCTCGGGTCCGCTCACCTCGCGCTGAGCTCACGCTCACCTCGCGCTGAGCTCGCGCTCACCTAGCTTGGGTCCGCTCACCTCGCGCTGAGCTCACGCTCATCTCGCGCTGAGCTCGCGCTCACCTAGCTTGGGTCCGCTCACCTCGCGCTCACCTTGCGCTCACCTCATGCTCACCTAAAATTGGATGCGCTCACCTCGCGCTCACCTCGTGCTCACCTCGTGCTCACCTAAAATTGGATGCGCTCACCTCGCGCTCACCTCGCGCTCACCTCGTGCTCACCTCGCGCTCACCTCGATTTTTTGGTGCGCCCACTTCACCTTTACCTTAAAAAATCCCGAAAATGCCCTTTACCTTAAATAAAATCCCGAAAATGCCCTTTACCTTAAAAAATCCCGAAAATGCCCTTTACCTTAAATAAAATCCCGAAAATGCCCTTTACCCTGAAAAATCCCGAAAATGCCCTTTACCCTAAAATCCCTAAAATGCCCTTTACCTTAAAAGATCCCGAAAATGCCCTTTGCCTTGAAAAATCCCGAAAATGCCCTTTGCCTTGATAAATCCCTCCCCTTGGACCTAGTACAATGAGCCAGTTTTTTTTCTCTGACAGAGTGTCTATCTTGTGTTTTTTCGTGTGATTATTGCTAGATGTGAATGATATTTCCGAACCGGATAAACCAATAGGGTTTCTGGGTCACCCGGAAACCCAACATGGGACTTGGACTCCCGGTCCAACTTGACTTCCAGTGGGCCTTCCAACGGGGCCCACCAAGCCCAATAAACACCAAAGCATGCCATTAAAATAACTTAAGTAAAATGAACAATTTGAACCGGGCGGGCCAAACCCAATGCGGCCCACCCGAGCCTCGTTATGTGAAATTGATGCATGAATTGCGTGGTTTGGCCGAGACCAAGGGCAAGGGCCTACCGGGCCCGCAAAAGCCCACCAACCGAACCAAGGAAGGGTGCAAGCCCTAATTTCTGGTAACTTGGGCTTACAAGCCCAGATTTGGACTACGGGCCCCAAGCCCAGTGTCCAGCTCACTTTGGCAGATTAAAAAGATAAATCTAATAAAAATACTTGGCCACCATGTGGGCCCACCTTAGGGGCCCACAAACCAGTCCGGCCCACTTGTGCATGAAAAACACTTAATCTTCAAAGCTTAACTTAAAGTAAAATCTATTGAACTAACCAAAGCCCAAAGGACCTCTCAGGCTAGACTGAGGTCCACAAGGGTACACGGGCTTCACTAAGCCCACCAAGGATACCGTGGGCCTTCCAACAGGGCCCACCCAACCAGACCCAGATCACCTAATTAAACAAGATAAAAGCAATTAAAGGGACCCACACCACTCAGGTGGTCCCGCCAGACTTAACCAAACTGCATATCGGATTAGGAATCGGGTGAGACCAATGGAAGCTGACTCAAACCAGGGAACCCACGGGACCCGTCATTCGACGGGGTGGACCGGGGTGTCTATGGACTTCCCCGAACCACAACCGAGAACAGACTTAGAATCTCAAGCCGCAGACCAAAAAGCCCTAATAGGCAAAATTAGGCACCCGGGTGTCCGCCTGCACCCCATCAGGCGGTGGCGACTCCGAATTACCCCGTGCCGCGTTTCTGACGCGCGCACAGCCTGGCGACTCTGCTGGGGACAAGTATCAGCCCAGTAGGACCCTTGTTAGATGAGTCAGCATAAGGGGGATTTAGTTGATATTTAGGGTTTCTTACTACCTCGTTTAGTAAGATATAGAATACGCGTAATTACGCGTTCTGGGGTGTCCTGTCAAAGGGACGCGATAATTGCCTAAGGCAAGTGGGATTTAAGCGGTCCCTTGTGACCCCCCACTTACCTGGGGACTCTCCCGGAACCTCGTATTGCGTGTTAATTCTGCACCTTACTATACGAGACAGTAACAATCCCTTTACCAACAAAATCTAGACCAAACTCACCTGTGTAGACACAGCATGCAGTCCAACTGCACACACGGGCACACCACCACACCGTGGATGGATTTTTTATTTCCCGTTCTTTTGTGATAAACTGCGTGGGGTGACACGCACGAGGGGGACTGCGTGAATGATCCGACCCTGAATGAATGAGAGCGGATATTGCATCTTCTTTTCCCAAAACCTAGATCTCTCTAGCAGCCTACCCTTCTGATTCCTATGAACTGAACTTTGGGATGGTATTAGCACCTACGCTCCCGTGGCTTGCCGGGGAAAGCAGGGTAAACCCATCCCCCCAGTTTTCTGGAGTCCATTAGCACCACTGGTTTCTTGCCGTGGCACGCGAGGATCCAGTACTGGTCCATACCCTTGTAGGCTTATGTCTCGGGCTGGGTATCCTTCCCCACCTAACGTATCTGAATAAACTATGCGTTGAGCATGCGAGGGTGAGAATGTTGTGAATGATGAATATAAGAGGAGTAAAATCAACAATAAAACCCGGAGTCCATTAGGGGCAGCAACCCCCGCTTTCTGCATCAAAATTGAGTGAACCATAGATCATGGGCTACCTCAGCCCTAATTTAGGAAGCCAACCTAACTTTGATCAGGGGAACCACCCCAGATCCATGCATTGAGTCCCGAGAGCCGTGGGCCTTGACCCATTGAGTCTTCAGGGAGCACTTTGAGTCCAGATTGGTCTTTTAGAGCAGACGAAAGCCGGCCAGATCAGACAAACAGATGAAAGGATGCCAGATCAGAACATGGGCACTAAACCCTAGATCTAGGAATTTTTAGCCTACCCGCTTTGAAAGCAATTTTTATCCTCCCTTTTGGCTCCCAACAGCCTTAAGGATGAATTATTTGCAGTTTTTGTAAATATCTTGTAAAAATTCACCCTCGATGGCAAGTTGTAAAGTTGCTGTGAACCGACGCCACAAAGTAGAGGGAAGAACAGGTGAAAGACAAAAGGCCAGTCGGGACTTGGACGTGCTTCCTTACACAAGTATGTCTAGGAGTCGTGCCTTGATAGGCACCAACCATTTTTTAGGATTGTGCACACACTTTTGAGTGTTTTTTTATGATTGTTTAATAACATAGATTTGCTAGATGGTAATAGGATTTGAGTTCATTTTGCTTATATACATGCCTGTTTATATATTAAATGCACGCACTTCGAGATCATTTGCGCAAATGTTTTTGGTCAAACCGCTTTCAAAAGTGCACAAAAGAATTTCCTAAACCAAAGTCGCCTCTAGGCGTACATCAAATCGCCTTTGGGCATACATCAAATCGCCTCTGGGCGTACATCAAATCGCCTGCGAGCGTACATCAAGCCGCCTCCCAGGGCGCACATCAAAGTTGCTTTTTCAAAGCACACAATAAAATGGCCTCCAGGCCTACATTGAATCGTCTTCCATGACATAAACAGCGTCTCTCGTGATGCACAATAAGCCATCATTTATGGTTATATTGAGCTATCCATATAGACGTAAATCAAATCGCCCATCTTGTGGCAGACATTCCTCATGCCATTCATGGCATGATGCGGGTTGTCCAGGACGTGTTTTCTGATTGTTGTGATTCACTCACCATTGCATCACTTCAAAGGATTTTACAATCGCTGCCGATTAAGGCATGGATTTTGAGGTTTAGTCCTCGCAACATGATTTTCAAGGATTTCTACTCATAAAGCACACGTTGCACAATTTTGAAAATTGTCAAATACGGCATGGCCTCCAGAGTTTCAGATCTCTAAAAGACCATGTGACAAGGCTTTAAATTTCACAAGTCCTAGGAGCTTTTTTGTCAACCAGGGCACTATCACACTCTCTTTGCAGTGTTGCTTTGATAAGTTGTAATTTTCATGCATAAATCGCCTTTTATTTGTTTTTGCCAATCAGGGCACAAGAAGAACACTCATGGTGTAATGATCTCGTCACACACGACACCTCATTCATAATTAGAGAAGGTACTGCTCAAAATTTTTTGATAAATAGGTACAGTACAGATATTCCACATTTAGAGCACCATTCATAACTCGGCCTTCACGGTGAGAGAGGATTGCAATGAGTTCTTCTGAGGCCCCAATTCCATCATCGTCAGAGCAAAGGGCTGAAGAGCAGCCAGTCATAACGGATCTAAGCCAACAAGTGGCCATGATGCATGCCACGGAGATTCGGATGCCAGAATTCCAGCAAGGGCAACCACCTCAGCCAGCACCCATGGCGGCACATCCGCCACCACGGGACGCGCCATTCCCACATCCGGCGGCAATTCCCATCCATCCTGCACAACTGGGGCAGGAAGAGCGAGACGGGAATAGGGCACGTGAGACCCAGCTGGAGGAAAGATTGGCAGCAATCAAAGTGGATCACATGGTACAGCTGGCAGCAATAAAGGAAGATAGCAGGGCACAGATGGCTGCCATACGTGAGGACCTTTTGAAACAGCTTCAGCTAAGCACAGTTCGGAACGAGGCTACGCTAGAAAGTCTTTGCTTCTTCTCGGATATCCAATTCCCAGCCAAGTTCAAATGCCCTGAGCTGCACCAGTTCGACGGCACAAGCTGCCCTTTGAACCACTTGCAATCCTATGTTGGCGACATGTGCCAATATGCGAAGGATGAGAAGATTATGGTTCAATTCTTCCAAAGATCTCTAACTAGGGTAGCATATGCTTGGTTCCTAAGTCTAGATAAGCACAAGATTCAGACATGGAATGACCTCGCCGCTGTGTTCATCCAGCAGTATCGCTTAAATAGCCAGATGGTTCAGACCAGAACTGAACTGTAGAGGCTGTCAAAGAGGAATAGCGAGTCTGTGAGAGACTACGCTAAGAGGTGGATGGAGCTAGCCAACGTGGTGCAACCCCCTCTTCTTGAACAAGAGTGGACTTCCTTGTTCATATCTTCACTGGGACAACCCTACTTCACAATGCTATTGGGACAGTGCACTACAAGCTTCACTGACCTAATAATGGCGGCTGATAGAATTGAGGATGCGATTAAAATGGAGAAGCTCGGAGGCTCCATGACAAGCTTGTTGCATGGAGCTATCTCAAGTGGCAAGAGGCAAGAGAATGACGCCGGAGCAAGTTCAGTTAACCATGTACAACCTTCGGCGCCATTTCGCATCCCTTCCTCAAGGAGTGCAAGCCTCCCCTCCGCTAACAATGCCGCGTCTCGCCTCAGGAGCCATCTCACCAAGGAGGAAAGAAAGAACCGGGAGTTCACTCCACTTCCGTACACGCTGGCTGAGTTGTTACCAACGCTCCTGAGAGAGGGACACCTGCAACTGGCAATGCCGAATCCTAAGGCATCGAAAATGAATGGCTATGATCCAAACAAGAGCTGTGAGTACCACATGGGTGTACAAGGCCACGATACTGATGGATGTTGGGGCCTTCGTCACGCAGTCCAAGATCTTCTGGAAGCTGGGGGACTCAAAATTGATCCTCCGTCAGATTAAAAAAATAAATAAAAAAAAAAGAAAAAGAAAAAAAGAGAAAAAAAAAAGAAAAAAGAAGAAAAAAGAAAAGAAAAATTAATGGAAATCATCAGGCATCTTGGCATTTCATATCATGTATCCTGGCTTCTAATGTTTGTTTCTACTGGCAGGAACTCCCTTCAACAATCAGCATGGACCGTACCTCCGGGGCAAATCATGATGTAGCCCAGCAAATAACCAGCATAGTGGCCTCTTTACAGAGCCTACTACGGACAATAACAATCAAGGAAGGAACGATGAACAAATGCTGGGAAGCGTTAGGAGAAGAAAATTTTGAGCTGCGATCCCGAGTAAGGGTCCTTGAAGAAGAGATCAAAAGCATGGAGGGAAAGATACCCCTGAGCAGACAAGAAGTGAGCCTTCCGCCCACATTCACAGATGGTCGGATGCAGAGGGAGAAAGGAAAAGCGGTCACGGCAGATGGTCTCCACCTCACAAAGAAGCTGAATTTCTACCGTGGCAAGGGGCAGCATGACAAACTGATGGATCATTCGGAGGGTCTCCCAAGGAGAACAAAAGAAGAAATGGAGGCTAGAATAAGGAGGGTTTTTACCCCACTACCATATACAACGGCGGAGTTACTACCGACGCTGTTGAAGGAGGGGTATCTGCAAATTAGGCCCCCGAACCCTCGGTTGATCAATGCTAGAAGATACAATGCCGCGGAACGATGCAAGTACCATTCTGGCACTCCAGGGCACCACACAAGCCGGTGCTGGGATCTGCGACACGACATTCAAGATCTGATTGATCAAGGATTCTTGAAGGAACTTCTTGAGGTGCCAAGGTCCATCGAAGGACGAGACATCTCTGATATGTTAGCGTCGTTTCAAGCATTCGAACCTGCCATCTTCCCGCGAAAAGGAGAAGATGATGACAAGAAGAGCACTTGAAAGCTCCCTTCCGTGGCATGCAACTAAATTCCAAGAACGCCAATTACCTTGGCCACCCTTTTTGCATAGTTTGATGTTCTGTTTTGCTTATGCTTTCTTTTCATTTAAATTTCGAACTTTATAGCATGTTTCTTCTTGCAAGACTATAAAATCTTTTGGGAAATCATTGAAGTGTTGGACCACACCAAGGCATGACCGTAATTTTGGGACAAACCTGAACAATCAAATTGGACAAATGAAATGTGCCAAACAGCACAAACTGTGCGGGTCTCGACATGGCCTAAAGATCCCCCGTCAGCACCACATTTGAACCCTTCCATGCCAAACACAAGGGGCAAGTTGTGATATGAGAAAAAAAAAAGAAAAAAAGGAAAAGAAAGGGCAAGGTGCCCCATACCAGTCGAGGGTCACTAACATGATCCAGGATCAATGATCTCGATGAAATGATGAGAGGCCTTTTTTCGGCTCAGATACTTCAAATAAATTCCGCTAGTTAAACGTGTTGAGCTTGTTCGTCTCATTTCTAACCCACGTTATGTCTAGCCACCCCAAACTGGGGTAAAGTCAAAAAGCAAAAAAAAAAAAAAACACAAACAAACAAAAAGTGCAAAGAAGAAAATGGCTCTTGAGCCAGTTAATTGTGCAAAGATAAGTGGGTGTTACATTCTCTGTAAAAGGATGAAAGGCCGTCCTTGATTTCCTCCAAAAATCATCTGACACAAGATGAAACCCTAGCAAAACACTTCGAGCCTAACAATTCCTTCACTAACCCTACCATGTCTTGTCTTCAAAACTGGGGCATGAAGCTTCGTGCAATTGGAGACACAAAAAGGATGAAGGTGAAGATAGGGCAAAGCGAAAAGCACCCTAAGGACAAAGGGGGCAGAAAGGAGGAATGGGGAGAACCCCAGAAAGCAAGAATTCGAAGAAAGGACTGGGGCAATCCCTTGAAAAAAGAAAAAAAAAAGAAGAAAACAAAGGCTGGGGCAAACCCCGAGACCCAAGAAAGAAGGGAAAGAAAGAAAAGAACAAAGATGGAAAAAGGAGAAGAAGCTAATCAAAGTTGAGTGTAAAGTTGCAAGAACAAAGGTGAAGCAAGCCCTAACAAAAAAGGTGGACAGGACATGGCTCTTACCCCATTCATCAATTTTGAGCCTTCATGTCATTTCTTCTAGACCCTTGAACCCAGCCTACATTTCGTCCTACTGTGAAGCCCTTTCTGATTACAGAGAATGTAACATTGAATCTTGAACAAACTGGCAATGACAGAACCAAAAAAAAAAAAAAAAGATAGAAAAGAACTTTGGCTAGGCATAATGGTTACCCATAGAGTGAAGCTATATAGGGTTTGAGCCTGTTTATCCTTCATTTCTAAACACTGGAACCAAAGCCTACATTTCGTCCTACTAATAAGTCCTCTCTGATCATTGGATCATGATCCGTGGAAATTGACAGGGCCCTCGGACTGGGGCAAGGCACCTAACCCAAATGAGGGAGCCAATGAGAAAAACATTCCACAACCCCTAGCCAAGGGTGGGAAAAAGAAAAAAGAGAGAGATCAAGGAAAAGCCAGGGCGGGGCGGTGCCAAAGAAACCCCCTGAACCAAAACAATCCCCTTCGTCCCTACATGGGGCATGCTATTTGGGGGCGAAAAAAAAAATGTTGAGACCCTTACAGGGAGTGCCGGGAGGCATAACTTCTTAAGTCTAAATGAGAGTGTCAGGTAACTAACCCAAAGATTACTAGCTCGGCCAATGGCCCACCTGAGAGGGAAAAATCCAAACACTTTAGGAATTCCCAAGAGATTTTAATCAAAGAAAAATTGCTTGAGTTTGCATATAATTTTGATAAATAAATTCCAATTGACTGAATTCCACATGAATTTTTCCAGGTACCAACCAAGACCTGAAATAGACAGACAAAGGCATCACAGCGTATCTCACACGTTGGATGGAGAAAAGAATCGCCACCATGTATTCTCACACGGGGCGCAGAAAGAGTCATCACAGTGTATTCACACATCGGTTGACCAAGTTTGTGAAGCCAAAGCCACTGGCGAATGAGTCAGCAATTGGTAAAGGCAACTTTGAATGCAATCAAGAAAGAAAAAGAAACTACCAAGTCAGAATAAGTAATGGACAAAGACAAAATGGAGCAAGAAGCCTCCAAAATTTGAAGACAGAATGGAGCGAGGAGCTCCAGGAATTGGAAAATTAAGGAGCAAGGCGTCTCCCAAAAAATTGAATTTGAAGACAGAATGGAGCAAGGAGCCTCCAGGAATTGGAAAATTAAGGAGCAAGGCGTCTCCCAAAAAATTGAATTTGAAGACAGAATGGAGCAAGGAGCCTCCAGGAATTGAAAACTTAAGGAGCAAGGCATCTCCCAAAAAATTGAATTTGAAGACAGAACGGAGCAAGGAGCCTCCAAGAATTGAAGACAGAAGGAGTAAGGCGTCTCCCAACCTTAATGGAGCAAGAAGCCTCCAAAATTTGAAGATAGAATGGAGCAAGAAGCCTCCAAGGATTGAAGACAGAAGGAGCAAGGTGTCTCTCAACCCTAACGGAGCAAGGCGTCTCCCAAAAAAATTGAACACAGAATGGAGCAAGGCGCCTCCAAGAATTAAAAACAGAAGGAGCAAGGTGTCTCCCAACCACAGAGAGCAAGGCGTCTCTCAAGACTAAAAGGGCAAAGCGTCCCTGGAGCAAGGCGACTCCCAAACTAATGGAGCAAGGTGTCTCCCAACCACCGAGAGCAAGGCGTCTCTCAAGACTGAAAGGGCAAGGCGTCCCTGGAGCAAGGCGTCTCCCAAACTAATGGAGCAAGGTGTCTCCCAACCACAGAGAGCAAGGCGTCTCTCAAGACTAAAAGGGCAAGGCGTCCCTGGAGCAAGGCGACTCCCAAACTAATGGAGCAAGGTGTCTCCCAACCACCGAGAACAAGGCGTCTCTCAAGACTGAAAGGGCAAGGCGTCCCTGGAGCAAGGCGTCTCCCAAACTAATGGAGCAAGGTGTCTCCCAACCACAGAGAGCAAGGCGTCTCTCAAGACTAAAAGGGCAAGGCGTCCCTGGAGCAAGGCGACTCCCAAACTAATGGAGCAAGGTGTCTCCCAACCACAGAGAGCAAGGCGTCTCTCAAGACTAAAAGGGCAAGGCGTCCCTGGAGCAATGCGACTCCGAAACTAATGGAGCAAGGTGTCTCCCAACCACAGAGAGCAAGGCGTCTCTCAAGACTAAAAGGGCAAGGCGTCCCTGGAGCAATGCGACTCCGAAACTAATGGAGCAAGGTGTCTCCCAACCACAGAGAGCAAGGCGTCTCTCAAGACTAAAAGGGCAAGGCGTCCCTGGAGCAAGGCGACTCCCAAACTAATGGAGCAAGGTGTCTCCCAACCACCGAGAGCAAGGCGTCTCTCAAGACTGAAAGGGCAAGGCGTCCCTGGAGCAAGGCGTCTCCCAAACTAATGGAGCAAGGTGTCTCCCAACTACAGAAAGCAAGGCGTCTCTCAAGACTGAAAGGACAAGGTGTCCTTGCAGCAAGGCGACTCCTAACCACCGAGAGTAAGGCGTCTCTCAAAACTGAAAGGGCAAAGCGTCCCTGGAGCAAGGCGACTCCGACCATTCGAATGACACGAAAATGTGTCCCTAAGGAGCAAGACGTCTCCCACCATTTGAATGGCACAGAAATGTGTCCCTAAGGAGCAAGGCGACTCCCACTTTTGAAATCCCCAAGGAGCAAGGCACCTCCCACATCTAAATAACACAGGAATGTGTCCTCAAGGAGTAAAGCATCTCCCAATGCTGAAGGACACGGAGTCCCCAGAGCAAAGTGTCTCCACCAAGCCGAACAAGTTGTTCCCATTGCTGGAAATGATAGAGAATCAAGACAGGAAGAGGAAGGAAAAATGAAGATATCATCGGGCAAGATGGCCCTTTTGTAATTTTTTTGATTTCACACTTTTGTAAATAGAGTAGAGCAGGTGTGTGGGCTCCCTTGAGGCACTGGACAGCGCTGGAAGCACCACCCCACCAACAGCAGCTCCTCCTCCACTCTTCCATCCTCCTCTCTCCATTCGGTCCACATCCTAGCCCAACCCTTGGCCATCAAGTCCTAATTAAAAATAAATAAAATACAAAAAAATAAATACAAAAAAAAAAAAGAGAGAAAGAAAAAGAAAAAAATGCAAGCAAGCTTCAAGTAAAAGACACAAAATGGATCAGAAGTCTGAAGTCACCTAAAAGTTTTAATGGAACAAACAAGAAGAAAAGGATATTGCCAAGTGTCTGGCATCAACGCCGAAACAGGTTGGCGAGCTCAAGTCCAATCTAATCTCTTTCAAACTCAAACTAAAATGCTGAAGAGTTGCCCTACAAAAACCCAAAAAGCAAAGGGAAAGGAAACTCTGAAGCTAGGAAGTGACGCCACATGATTTGGCCGCTTCCTTTTCAAAATGAAAACTTCAAAGGACTAAGCTCGTCGACCATGTCGACAGAAATGCCAAGCGCAAAAACGAGATTCTTTTTCTCTTTGCCGTTCATCCGCAAGATGACTCCGGCAAAGAGGGGCAGCTGTAAGCACCTCATTTTTGCGCTCCCAGAAAAAAAAAAAAAACAAAAAATGCAAACCCTGGACAGAAAGTCAAACCCTAAGGGGTGAAAAGTTGACTTTTTGATCAAGTGAAAATCGGCCACCTCGCTTTATGCCATTGGATAGAGAATCTCGACACGGTTCCAACGCAACTGAGTTTGTTGGAATCGGGGTCCGGACGAAGGTTCGGCGGGTGGTCAAACTTAAGGAAAAGCCAAGAGTTGACTTTTCCTCGAATTCCGTGCCAAGTACCTTGCTTTATATCATTGGATAGAGAATCTCGACACGATCCCAACGCAACTGAGTTTGTAGGAATCGGGGTCCGGATGAAGGTTATGCGGGCGGTCAAACCTGAGCAGAGCCAAAAGTTGACTTTCTGCTAAAATCCGATCCAGAGGCCTACCCCTAGGTCATTGGATAGAGAATCTCGACACGATTCCAACACAACTGAGTTTGCAGGAATCGGGGTCCGGATGAAGGTTCTGCGGGCGGTCAAACCTGAGCAGAGCCAAGAGTTGACTTTCTGCTAAAATCCGATCCAGAGGCCTACCCCTAGGTCATTCGATATAGAATCTCGACACGATCCCAACACAACTGAGTTTGCAGGAATCGGGGTCCGGATGGAGGTTCTGCGGGCGGTCAAACTTGAGCAGAGCCAAAAGTTGACTTTCTGCTAAAATCCGATCCAGAGGCCTACCCCTAGGTCATTGGATAGAGAATCTCGACACGATCCCAACGCAACTGAGTTTGCAGGAATCGGGGTCCGGACGAAGGTTCTGCGGGCGGTCAAACTTGAGCAGAACCAAAAGTTGACTTTCTACTAAAATCCGATCCAGAGACCTACCCCTAGGTCATTGGATAGAGAGTCTCGACACGGTTCCAACGCAACCGAGTTTGCAGGAATCGGGGTCCGGATGAAGGTTCTGCGGGCAGTCAAACTTGAGCAGAGCCAAAAGTTGACTTTCTGCTAAAATCCGATCTGGAGGCCTACCCCTAGGTCATGGGATGGAGGGCTCCGATACGATTCTAATGAAACTAAGTTTGCCCAGATCGGAGTCCGGATGAAGGAAATATGAGCTGACGAAATTCCCGGGCAGCAAAACCGGCAATCTGCGCACGTGGCAAAAAGCTGCACACGTGGCGAGTTGCGTAGGAAAATATCTCGGGGATTAAATCCGTAAATATCCAAACATACGAAATATCCCAGGGACTAAATCCGTGAAAATCCGAGAATATCGGATTAAATCAAAAATTGCCAGGGACTAAATCCGAATTTTTTAGATTTTTACGTCCGGCGAGCGGCGGCATTAAATGATTTTCATCATTATGCCGCTCGCACGGACGTGGCAAGCGGGCTTGCGCCCACCTTGAGCTGGGCGCCAAGGTGAGCGGCACTCCTTTTCCCTGCCTATAAAAGCCGCGAGAGTTCGGATTGTTGGAGGTTCGGCATTTTTCGGGTTCTGCATGTTTTGGTTCGACCTTCTTGTGGTTGGAGACCTTTTGTTTGCCGGGCAGTTTTGTAAGGTTGCCTGTTTCTTTTTTCGGCATTCTTTGTTCGGCTTTTGAAGACCCTGTTCCTCTCTTCCTCTTCTTCCTCATCAAACCCGAAGGAGACCTCGCTGTGGGTGTGGAGAGTAACTGCTCCGGCAACCATTTGTGCTTCAAGGAGATGCTTCCCCCCTTCTAGGGTCTCGAAACATTCAAGGTAATGTTCTCTCTTGTATTTTTTACACAGCATATCTAAGATTAGATTCATTTGGCCGTGTTTAGAAAGATAAGTCTGTCCCGGGACCAGATCTGGTCTTTTGCCTGCTTCGGATTCATTTTGCCTGCTTGCTTTTGTTATTGGTTTCATTTTACAGGAGTATGTTCCTGCGAAGATCTAATGTATCCCGATAAAGCCCCCCCGTTCCCTTCTTCCTTATTCGGGTTCTGTTAAGTCATGGTGTTGTCAGTGTCTGTTTCCGGATTTTATTATGTTCTGTTAGTGTTTTGTTCGGATTTGTAGGTTTGCAAAGAGGTTTGATCCTCACAACTTAGGTTAGATTAATTTCCAGGTATGTTAGAGGTCTGCTGGGGTTCTAAGGATCCCCAGAAACCAGTCACAGAGCTAAAAACCAGTCGGAAATGGAGTTTGGAGAGAAAAAACAGAGAGTCAGGGTCTGCGCTGAGCTCACGCTCACCTCGCGCTGAGCTCGCGCTCACCTAGCTCGGGTCCGCTCACCTCGCGCTGAGCTCACGCTCACCTCGCGCTGAGCTCGCGCTCACCTAGCTTGGGTCCGCTCACCTCGCGCTGAGCTCACGCTCATCTCGCGCTGAGCTCGCGCTCACCTAGCTTGGGTCCGCTCACCTCGCGCTCACCTTGCGCTCACCTCATGCTCACCTAAAATTGGATGCGCTCACCTCGCGCTCACCTCGTGCTCACCTCGTGCTCACCTAAAATTGGATGCGCTCACCTCGCGCTCACCTAGCTCGGGTCCGCTCACCTCGCGCTGAGCTCACGCTCACCTCGCGCTGAGCTCGCGCTCACCTAGCTCGGGTCCGCTCACCTCGCGCTGAGCTCACGCTCACCTCGCACTGAGCTCGCGCTCACCTAGCTTGGGTCCGCTCACCTCGCGCTGAGCTCACGCTCATCTCGCGCTGAGCTCGCGCTCACCTAGCTTGGGTCCGCTCACCTCGCGCTCACCTTGCGCTCACCTCATGCTCACCTAAAATTGGATGCGCTCACCTCGCGCTCACCTCGTGCTCACCTCGCGCTCACCTTGCGCTCACCTCATGCTCACCTAAAATTGGATGCGCTCACCTCGCGCTCACCTCGTGCTCACCTCGTGCTCACCTAAAATTGGATGCGCTCACCTCGCGCTCACCTCGCGCTCACCTCATGCTCACCTCGCGCTCACCTCGCGCTCACCTCGATTTTTTGGTGCGCCCACTTCACCTTTACCTTAAAAAATCCTGAAAATGCCCTTTACCTTAAATAAAATCCCGAAAATGCCCTTTACCTTAAAAAATCCCGAAAATGCCCTTTACCTTAAATAAAATCCCGAAAATGCCCTTTACCCTGAAAAATCCCGAAAATGCCCTTTACCCTAAAATCCCTAAAATGCCCTTTACCTTAAAAGATCCCGAAAATGCCCTTTGCCTTGAAAAATCCCGAAAATGCCCTTTGCCTTGATAAATCCCTCCCCTTGGACCTAGTACAATGAGCCAGTTTTTTTTCTCTGACAGAGTGTCTATCTTGTGTTTTTTCGTGTGATTATTGCTAGATGTGAATGATATTTCCGAACCGGATAAACCAATAGGGTTTCTGGGTCACCCGGAAACCCAACATGGGACTTGGACTCCCGGTCCAACTTGACTTCCAGTGGGCCTTCCAACGGGGCCCACCAAGCCCAATAAACACCAAAGCATGCCATTAAAATAACTTAAGTAAAATGAACAATTTGAACCGGGCGGGCCAAACCCAATGCGGCCCACCCGAGCCTCGTTATGTGAAATTGATGCATGAATTGCGTGGTTTAGCCGAGACCAAGGGCAAGGGCCTACCGGGCCTGCAAAAGCCCACCAACCGAACCAAGGAAGGGTGCAAACCCTAATTTCTGGTAACTTGGGCTTACAAGCCCAGATTTGGACTACGGGCCCCAAGCCCAGTGTCCAGCTCACTTTGGCAGATTAAAAAGATAAATCTAATAAAAATACTTGGCCACCATGTGGGCCCACCTTAGGGGCCCACAAACCAGTCCGACCCACTTGTGCATGAAAAACACTTAATCTTCAAAGCTTAACTTAAAGTAAAATCTATTGAACTAACCAAAGCCCAAAGGACCTCTCAGGCTAGACTGAGGTCCACAAGGGTACACGGGCTTCACTAAGCCCACCAAGGATACCGTGGGCCTTCCAACAGGGCCCACCCAACCAGACCCAGATCACCTAATTAAACAAGATAAAAGCAATTAAAGGGACCCACACCACTCAGGTGGTCCCGCCAGACTTAACCAAACTGCATATCGGATTAGGAATCGGGTGAGACCAATGGAAGCTGACTCAAACCAGGGAACCCACGGGACCCGTCATTCGACGGGGTGGACCGGGGTGTCTATGGACTTCCCCGAACCACAACCGAGAACAGACTTAGAATCTCAAGCCGCAGACCAAAAAGCCCTAATAGGCAAAATTAGGCACCCGGGTGTCCGCCTGCACCCCATCAGGCGGTGGCAACTCCGAATTACCCCGTGCCGCGTTTCCGACGCGCGCACACCCAACATGGGACTTGGACCCCCGGTCCAATTTGATTTCCAGTGGGCCTTCCAACGGGGCCCACCAAGCCCATTGAACACAATGGAATGTATTCATGTGACCTAAGCAAGATAAATGAATTAATTGATCAATCTGTGCAGGCCAAACCCAAAGCGACCCAGCCGAACCAAACTTGTGAAATGATGTTTGAAATGTGTGGTTTGGCCGAGACCAAGGGCAAGGCATACCGGGCCCGCCAAAGCCCACCAACCGAACCAAGGAAGGGTGCAAACCCTAACTTCATGTAACTTGGGCTTTCAAGCCCGAATCAGGATTGTGGACCCCAAGCCCAATGTCCAATCCATTTTCTGGCAAACTTAACAAAAGATAATCTAAAGCACTTTTGGCAACCATCATGGGGGCCTATCCAGGGGCCCGAAAACCAATGCAGGCCCACCTTTTGCATGGAAATCACCTAAGCTTCAAATCTGAACCCTAATGTAAAATCCATTCACTTAACCAAAGCCCAAAGGGCCTTCTAGGACTAGACAGAGGCCCACCAGAGGCATATGGGCTTAACTAAGCCCACCAAGGACACCGTGGGCCTTCCAAAGAGGCCCACCCAACTAGACTTGGATTACCTCATTAAATCAAGATAAAAGCAATTAAAGGGACCCACACCACTCAGGTGGTCCCACCAGACTTAACCAGTTTGCATGCCGACTTAGGAATCGGGTGAGAAAGTAAGTGAATTGACTCAAACCAGGATAAACCTATGGGACCCGTCACCTGACGGGGTGGACTGGGGTGTCCACGGACTTCCTCGGACCACAACCGAGACCCTACTTAGAATCTCAAGCTGCAAACCAAAGCCTTAATAGACAAAATTAGGCACCCAGGTGTTCGCCTGCACCCCATCAGGCGACGGTGACTCTGAATTTTCCCGTGCGGCGTTTCTGACACGTGCACAATATTGTTACTCTTTTATCCTAAGTTCGTGTACTCAGCGGAATACTTCTTCAATCCGTGTATTCGGTGGGAAGCTAGTTATTTGGTTTATATCCTCAGTCCGTGTACTCGGCAGGATACTTCCTCAATCCGTGTACTCGATGGGAAGCTGATTATTTGGTTTATATCCTCAGTTCGTGTACTCGGCGGGATACTTCCTCAATCTGTGTACTTGGTGGGAAGCTGGTTATTTGATTTATATCCTCAGTCCGTGTACTCGGCGGGATACTTCCTCAATCTGTGTACTCAGTGGGAAGCTGGTTAATTGTGTTTACTTCCTCACTCCATGTACTTAGTGGGAAGCTTGTTGTTTTGTGGCTGGTGCCTTCTATTCCTCAGTCCGTGTACTCGGCGGGATACTTCCTGGTGTTTGTGATTATTTTTCATTGAGTGATGTTACAAGGTGGTATACTGTTTGCCGTGATTTCTATATTATAGTTTTTCTAGTTATTGTTCTGGTTTAATCGTACATCTCATGACTTATTTTTATGAAAATTATGGACTGATTTCATGCATGCACCTTGCTACTTGTTGAGATTTTTTTTAACTCCAGTTTTCCCCAATTTTTCAAGTAATCTTGGCGAGGACGACAAGCATTGGGCTAGTATGTAAAAGGGGTAGCCAGTTTAGTTGTAGACTAGTTTCATGAGCTTAAGGAAATTGTAAAGGTTAAAGATTAATTGTTAGTGAATATTATTTCATGTTTCTGCATATAACTCTGATGATGTAATTAATAAAGGTTTTAATTTGATCTGGATTTTAGTTGCTTTTGTTACTTTCCATAACTCCTCGGGTTTGGGGAAATTGACCCGGAACCGGGGCTTTACAGCAAGCACCTAATCGCATAATTAAATGAGTTGAATAGGCAAGAACCTGCGTAGGCGAGCAGGTAGAAAATCATGAAATGGTTATTTGGTTTGAGCGCCAATTATAGATCTATAAATAGGTCGATGGTTGCTTGAAATGGAGTTTGGTCGATTGAATCTGAAGGAAGATAAAGAAAACAGCAGAGAAGCAAGTCAAGTTTAGATCGGAGGCAGAGAATTTCAGATTGGAAATTGGCTGGAATTGTGATCGGAAGCTAACCTCTTCTGTTGGAGAATTTTTCGATTGAAGGAAACTTGAGTAGCTGATCAGATAAATCTCAGGTTCAGTAAGAGAGCTAAATCTGTGAGGTTCATTGTCTTTTCAATTAAGAATGGTTAGGATGAAGCATAGAAATCTAAATCTATTATTTAAAAATTAGATTGGATGAATTTCGGAGGTAGAAGTCGAATTGATCGTGATAGTTCAGATCTGAATTGAACTTAGTTGCAGAGGAGCTTGGATCTGCGTATAGTTAGGTAAGTAGCACTCATTTCCTCCGATTTGCAAACAAGATTTGTAATGCCCCGAATCTGGGCCATTTTTTTTCTTTTTTTCTTTTGACTGGATCAAGGCATTAACTTGTGGTACATTACAATCATCTCAAAAGATAGAGAAATAAAAAGCTAAGATTTATCAGAGTGCTAGGAAGCTTAAATTATTCATTTGAACATGGATCTTCCTATTACATCAATTAATCAAATGAAAGGCAACTACAAATTTACTAACTCTTAATACCCTACAAAATCATCTATTATGATTCTAATAAAATAAATACAACTATATAAAATTTGCCCTCATCTTTTCATCTGGATTTTCTAGACTTCAACTGTAGCGCCCCGGATCCGTGTTGTTCATTAAAGATATAACACGTCTCACAGAGGGTTAGGTAAGGATCTCAATAACGGTGATCGCTAGATAATCACACACAATTTATATCACATCAAAGTGCACAATTAAAATTCTCATCCAAGCAATCTATAGAATCTTCAAATACATCAAATGGTTCCAATTTACTACCTTATTACAATTCCCACAAATTCAATTGAACAGAGTTTAAGACTAAATAACCTACTAGTCTAAGGATTGTAGTAATAATCCTCCTCCCTATAAGTATCAGTCAGATCTACCCCAGTAGGCGCCTCACCACGAAGATTTGAAAAACAAAACAACAACGAGGGATGAGATACGAATATCTAAGCGAGTGACACATGCATGCAAAAATAGTTAACACAGTTATAAGACATGCTTCGATAAATAACCAACAAATTAAACAACAGATTTCCGATAACAACACAAAAAGGTCAATGTCATGCATATTGTTATATTGATTAATTTACATGCCAAGTAGACACTCCACACCTCCATGTACACAGTTCTGGCTTACTCAGGGTATCGGACACTCTGAAATGACGGCCTACTCAGGGTATCGTCATCCAATGCCGGCCTACTCCGGGTATCGGCACTGACAACCAGGCCTACTCAGGGTATCTGGCTGCTCTACACTGGTCGTGGCAACACACAAGGCCATGCAATTACACCAATAAACAAATACCATCACATTACTAAGCTTAACAAGGATCCAAGGGAAGCTAAACCCAAAATTGATAAATAACCAAATAAACTCCGCATTCAGTAAACCCACATTTATTTCAAAACTGTGTATCCCAATACACACATCACAAGTTGTTCCAACCAGAACAGTAACTCCTCACAAGTGTTCCAACCAGAACAGTAACTCCTCACAAGTGTTCCAACCAGAACTTCCACTCACACAAGAAAATAGTCTTTACAATTCATTTCAAAACTTGCCAATAAGTAAAGCCAGGATTTAATAAATTCTCAACCAAGTACAGTGTTTAACCAAAGAGAACTAAAATAGGAACTCCTAGTGTTTGGTATCCAAAACATCACCTACAGATAGCCCTAAATTTGCCTTGGAAGCTCCTAAGAATTTCCAGAATTTATCTTTAATATTCTCATAGGTAATATTGTTTCTAGAGTCTTAAACATGTGATTTGTTAAGTGCTTGAAACCTCTTATCATCAAAATCCAACTTGGTTTACTCAAACATGCAATTCGGCAAAGAAATAGACCATGCGCTGACCTCCTGCGCTAGGCGCGAGGTCGGCGGGAGGTCGATGGTCGAAATTTTGGGTATGCGCCCACTTCAAGTCTAGTGAGCGCGAGCTAGGCGCGAAGTGGGCGGGAGGTTCGCGCGAGATGCGCGTATCGGGTTTAAGTGCGCACGAGCTGAGCGCCAAGTGGGCGCAAGCTCGGCGGATAGTTTAATTTAACCTTGCGCCTACTACCCGAAGTGGGCGCCAGTGAGCGCCAAGTGGGCGGATAGAAAACTAAAATTTCGAGTCTTTGTTATTTCCAGATCTACAACTCTGGCCGAATTTTTTCGGTCTGTAACTACTTCTTTAGTCTCCTAATATCCCCAGAACACATTCAAACTAGTTTTGGAATTAATCTAACACAATTTTTATTTATCCTCATCCAGTTCTAAAGAGACAACCCTTGGACTATCTCCATCCAGAAAAACCAATGAATATCTCATTCCACAAACATATGCATTTGGATTAAACCTACGAGTAATACAAAACCCAGGTTTTAAAACAGTGCCACTCACCTTATACGCTTCCAAGTCTTGGCAACAGCAACCCCTCGTAGAGCAAACCCCAACCAACCGTTCGTTCATCTTGTTGCTATAGTCGCCCAGATGTTCTCTTGATCACAAGAAGAAAAGCCCTCCTGAACTTCTTGATCACGAACACCTAAACGGTCGGAACTTCCCCAAATCTTCTTCTCTCCCAAGAAACCTAGGACAAAATCGCCGCAGCCGCAATCACCAATCCTCAATACGAGTATACGCGTATTAAGAGTAAAACCCAAAACCTAATTTTTCTAGAGTATAAATACCTTCCGTAATTAGTTTGCCGCTCGACGAACTTTCAAAACCTCTGATTTAGTGTGTGCTCGCCCACCGAAACTCCTACATCCACACACCTTATTAGTTTAATTTATTATTATTATTATTTGTTTTTCCCATAAAATCATGAAAAATCATCGGGGTTTTACATCAACCCACTACCAGTCTAACTCGTAACGTCCTCTCCAAGATGACTTGAAAAATAGAATATAAAGTAGGGGTGAGATACGAATATCTCAGTAGGTAACACATGCATGAGGAAAAACAGTTTATATATATATATATATATATTTGGAAAATAATAGTGGTTTCATGCTCGATAAAATAAATGAGTAATTAGGTCAATAAGATAAACGAATAATCACAATACATAACAAACATTGAATCGGTGCCCGAATTAAAGGAAGTTAATAATGTGCATTTCATTTCAATTTAAAGGACAATGTATTATAATTCACATCCCCATGGTTTCTAATTTATTTCAATTAGTGTCTTCCTAAGAAAAATTCTACATTTTATTCATGTTTCAATAATATTCCATTTTAACAATTCAAATCAAGTCACAACTGAACCGTTTAATCAAACCCTTCTTATTCAAATGAAATCATATCATTCTTATTTAATAACCAATCTTACAATCTGATAGTAACCTTCTCCCATGTAGGATGCAATCACATAGTAATCACATCTCCCCTATATGAGGTTTCTCCTGCAGGAGTTAACCCATCTCACCTGCAAGTGGTAATACACACACATATCTCCCTTGTGGGATGCAATCACATCGTGGTTACATCTCCCCCACAAGAGGTCTCTCCCTCAGGAGTTACACATCTCACCTGTAGGTGGTAATCTCATATCTCCCTTATGGGATGCAATGCAATCTAGATTACATCTCCCCCAACAGGAGGTCTCATCTCACCTACAGGTGGTCACATATCTCCCCTGTGGGATGCAATCCAATCTGAATTACATCTCCCCCAACATGAGGTCTCATCTCACCCATAGGTGGTCACATATCCCTCCCACAGGAGGTAATCAAATCTCATCCGTAGATGGTAACAATATTCCTTTTAACCAACATGGCATTTAATCTACAATCCAAATTGTATTCATATGTATAACAATTTATTCTTACCCATCCGATGTTCCAAAATCAGTTCATTAGTTTATACTCATAATAACCGGATCTAATTATATGATAATTAAAGGTTATGTAAAGTTATAAAGTAATTTAGAGATAAAGTTTAGGGGTAGTAAGATACTTGCTATTTACGTAAGTTCAGGGATAATATGGTTCTTGTTATTTATAAATTAGCTCAAGTAAAATTTAGGGGTGGTGATATAGCATAATAAGGTACTTGTTATTTTAGTAGAGAAACTTAGAGTAGACCAATTCAATTAACTAATGAGGCGTAAAGGTATATAGGGTCCTTTCTCCAATATCTATAAGGTAGTTTCTGGTTTAAAGTTTCTAACTATCGAAATCTGGTTGCTGATATATAAATTAATGTCTCTTAATTAATTATTCTAATTTATAAGGGTTTATCTGTATTAAACTTATAATTTCCTTTTTAAGATCAAATTTAGGCAACTAATTACCTAAAATAATTCCCTATTTATTTTTTTGCCAAAACAGGGTATTTGATAATTTGTTTTGGTCCTAAAACACCTTATGCAATGATTAGAATTTGTTAAAAATGGTTTAGAATTGAAATAGGGATTAAAATACGAAAAATTGGATTTTCTGTTTAGAGCGCTCAGGATCGCTCAAGGTTGCCTGGGCGTTCTATGGTTAGCGGTAGTTCAAAACACAACCTCCGAGCTTCTGTCAGTATGCGTCAGTCGGCGCTAAGAAATTTTAGTACTAGCGCCTAGGGGAGCTAGGGACCACCGACCTCTCCGAGATAAGCGCTCTAACGAAAGCGGCTATATAGTGTATAAATCTTCAATTTTCCCTATTCTAAGCAGTTCTAACACTATTATAAGCATATGATCAATCTATTTACATACTTATACAAACATAAATCATGCAATCAAATCGAATAAACTGCAGACAACCATAAATCATGCAGTCAAATCGAATAAACTGCAGGAAACCAAAACGAAAGAGAAAATTGTGCTACCTACCTCTGTTTCGAATCGTTCCTTCTCCCTCCTCTTTCTCCTTGTGTTTTTGACGATCCTCTACTCTATACAGACATGAAACTCCTCTGGAATGCAGGGAAAACAGAAGATCACGCACCACTCTCCTCCTTCCCTTCTCTCTCTCGGTCTTCTTCTCTTTCAGTCGTCGAATACCCCAAACAAATGAATACAATAGCAAATACTAAAACGTATTCTCTAGGGTATAAATCCTATGCAATGCACATGCATCACCCATTAAACAACCATCAGATTAGAACACAGTTTCGTAACTATTGAATTCTCACCTCGATCTATCATGATCCAACAGTCAGATTTGCGTCAAACTCCGGATCTCCTCTATCAGTGTGATTATAATTAATATCCTTCAATAAAATTCTCATCTCCTCGACTTAAGGCTCCAAGTCAAACATAATCACCCATATGCCCTGATTCCAATTATCAAGCTATAAATATCATTGTTAATAGGCAATTCACACCCAACTTAAGTCTATCACCATTTCTCAAGTCTAATAATAATTTTAATTAATGTATTTAATTATCTACCGGTATGAATTGACAAAAATACCCTTATTTTGATAAATTTATATCTATGCATTTGATTTCTTCCAAAATTTCCAGATTTATTCTCTTTGTCATTCTTAGTCCATTGCACATCCCAGATGAATAATAAGTACCCCAAATCATGTGCTTTATATTAAATCCCCAATTTATTTTGACAAATTCATTAACACTCCAAATATTCGTATTTAATTTTATTTATTTATTTGCTGAAAATTCAGAGTTTTACAAGATTTCGATTAGAAATGTGATTTACTCTGTTGCATTTGAGCTTAAACGACTGTGAACATTTATGAGTAAATTTTCTGAATTGTGGTCGATTTAAGAATAGATTAAATTCAATTGATGTTGAGCATGTTGTTAGAATAAGTAAGAGTAGAATCAAATTATTTTTGAGATGGAATTTTGGTTCAGACATGGTGAGAATTGGATTTGAAGAGAGCTAATGTTGATTCGTAAGATTTTGAGTTTGGACGCCTACCAGTGCCCACTAATGGGAGTGGGCGCTGGTTCATTTTTTGTAGGAAGCCTAGGTGCACCCAGGGGCGCCCAGGGGTGCCTACTACAACTAGGTAGGTGCCCAGCCAATTTATTTCAGCCATGTGCGGCTAATTTCATAGAAGTGAGAATTTATTGTTTTAATGCCTAATTACTGTCCTATGAGATCCAATGAGGTGTTAGCAATATTCTATAGTGATCTTTAACTGAGGATTTCATACAAATATAATGTGTAGGAACTAAAGTGTAGGATTGAGAATGGAATTGTCGAAATCAGCCCAACTTGGCCAAAACAGCCATGTACAGCTGATATATTGTAACCAGATTTCATGGCCTTTACTTTCCAAAACACATGCAATCAGACCTAAATAAAGGTTATAAATATTCTGTAGTGGTTTACAATAGAAGGTTGCAAAGTTAACTTTTGCTTGAAGAATTAACTATGTACTTACCGTTAGTCTTATAGCTGAACTTAAGAAATATTTGCTGAGTCCTTCTATTGGTGTCAAATTAAAGTATCTAGTTTGGTTTGAATTCTTTATACATATGTTTACCTTCAGAAATAGCAGAACAAAGATAAATGCATGCTAGAATTAGTATGCAGTGGTCACTAGCTAGGTATTGCCTAGGGATAGATATTGTAGAAATTTAGTAATATGAGATGGACTTCACTTGAGGAAATTATGAATCTAGGAGCTGTTTTTTTATTGTGTTTAACCAAAGTTTTCGATGCTGGATTTGCTTCTATATAATGTGGTTAAACTCCGAAGCTTCAGATTTGAAGTAATAATGGTTTTGCCGAAATTTATCTAAATTATTGTGCTTGGACAGATTTGAATGCATTGAGTATTTCATGAATGATTTATGTGAATAATGTTTTTATATCAGAAGTTGGCTTGGGATTTACCATTTGTTCTGTTCTTGGGAAATTATTTGAGAACGTACCTTGAGGACTCCATGATGGAGTGAGCTGGTCCTTAGTGACCAATGTTATGCACTTGAACATATTGGGTTATATGTGAGGTTTACATGGTGGATTACACACTGGGTTGATTTGCTGGTTTTATTTTATTGCTGGTTTAGCTTGTCTTGGATCCATGACTAAGCTTAGTAATGTAATCTTTTTGCTTCATTGATGTAATGGCATGGCCTTGAGTGTTGCTACGACCGGTGTAGAGCAGCCCGAAACCCTGAGTAGGCTGGGTTGTCAATGCTGAAACTCGAAGTAGGCCGGCTGTAACGCCCCGAACCCGGGTCAGTGCAAACCAGCACCCAACCCGAACCCGGTTCACTACTGTAACAACCCAAGTCCGATTCAACAATCAAACTCGAGATGTTACCACGAAGCTGGGGTCAGATACATACCAAGATTCACAATAATTTTAAAATTTATAAATCAATTACATCAGAGTTATGGTGGCCAAATAAAATAAACAATTCTTTAATCAATATATTCAATTCAATTTACAATTAAGTTTATCTAATCAACATGTGACATTAATACCAATTATAATTCTACCCATCAAATTAAAACCCCATCTTCGCGATCTCTCCAAGCAACCTGAAAAATAGGGGAAAACGGAGTGAGATTTACATCTCAGCAAGTAGCAGGTGCATGCAATTTGAAACAGTCCAATGTAAGCAGTAGTCATGAGGTATTCGATTAATCACGATAAGACGAGAAATCCAAGTTATTCATGGCAATTTCAAATAAAGCGATCAAACAGACGATCATGTATAAATACCAGTAGCTTGATGTTAACGGGGTAAAACCGACAAAAGCGACAAAACACGTGCCATTGCAGGACTTACAAAGATGATAAGTATTTGAGATGACACTCGACTAAATGCTGTTCCACCGTGCGGCTTAGGGGCAGTGCTACTTGATGATACTCAAGCCCCATGCAGCGCAGCTTAGGCAAGAGCCGTAGTCACCGACTTATTGCGCACGAACCCCGCAGAGTTGGACGTACCAGCAGCATGCAGCACCAGAATCAATACATGGAGTGTGGTCGCTTATCCAGATGTACAGGGAATCACCAGCGGCTCACCGGGGTGTCCCTCCAGACATAGGACCCTCCCAGAGCAAACTAACTTGCAAAGGGAAACGCGCTCGCATATAGGAGTAAATCAATCCAAACTAAATACCACTTAGCTAACCAGCCAAAACTATGGATCCATATACAGCTAAGCCCACTGACACAAACCACGATAAAACCACATACGGGAGGACACGCTAATGTAGGAGGCATACACACTTTTACCCGTAAAGGATTACACATCTCTACACAGAGGATTACCCATCTCTGCCGTAAAAGATAGTATCAAACTCTACCACAGAAGTCGTATCACCCAACCGTAAAATTAAAGAGAACAACATCATACCACATACCAATCCATACCAAAGTATTCCATTCCATGTGAAATCCATGACTCAATCATAACAAATCCAATTATAGGCATTTTCAGAATAACATATGCAATTCTTCCAATTATATTCAAAATAAAACTCAAGTATCATAAATCCGATAAAATCTGAGTTTAAGCAATTCCAGTAGCCAATATTCTTATATAAAGCTCAAATAAAAGTAAATCAAATCATGCTTGATCTTTTCCTTCTTAATCCCTTTATTAGAATCCAATTTCCTACCTTAGCACCTAAGCTAGTTTTTATTTGAATTTTCTGTATTTTATTTTTCCAGCATGTTTTACAGACCTAGAATGAAGTTTAAAAGATGTTTATAAGCTATAAATTTCAGTAGTATTATTTCTAGCAATATCCATACCCTTTGACTCTTTTATAAACAATCCTTTCATTATAACCTTCAATTTATTGCTTATTCTTTCCAAATTAATTTTATAATTTTTATAGCTTAATTAGGTCCTTATAAAGATGCTAACATGCTTAACTAATCATAAGAATTATTGGGTATTTATTCGAATTACAAAATCCCCAAAATCTACAAATTCTGCCTAGAGCGCCTACCTCTACAGGGCTGGGCGATCCTAGGCGATCCTAGGCGCTAGTGCAATTTTTAGCAGAATTTTCCAGATTTTCCAATTTCGGATTCTTATGCTTTTGTTTTATGTTTTCTTTGTCTAAATTAATCTACAAACTTTCTGAAACTTACCTAGAGCCTTCTAGAGTAATTTTTATGAATTAAATACCCTCCTACCTTTATTTACATAATCCAACTAAACTTTCTTCATTAATTTGATAATTCCATCAAGAACACAAATCATGAAAATATAAGCAACTTGATTCCATGTAAATACAGTTCCGTCTAATCCATGCTAACCATATGAAATCATAGAAATCAAAATCATGCAATTCCTCACGTTTTCCAAGGGTTACTACTTGCCTTATACGCTAAATCCTTCTTCCATTGCACCCTCTAATTCTGGACCAGAATGTTGCTCCCCACCGCACCAAGCTAGACTATTCCAATTCCAATCTCCACCGTTCACAATGTAGTTTTATCAGTCACGAACAAAACCTCCAAATTCGAAGGCGATCCACCACACGGATTTTCCCCGATCGCATTTTGATGGTGGCTGGTCAGACACCTCCATTAGAAACCTCCTTCCTTTCTCTCCCTCTTTTCTCTCCATAATAAACCCACGAAAATTCCCTCTTGTCTAACCTTAGTCTCCTATTTATACTAGGCTTTAGAAATCCTAAACCAACCCTAATTGGCTAATCTAATTTGGGCTAACCCAACCATGGTCTAGTTAATGTCTAATCCTTCTAATTTAATTCCTACTTTTTCTCCACCTTCTATTTTCCACTTAAACAATACTAATTAAGTTTCTTATTATCTAAACTCATGAAAATAACCTATTTTCGTGCAAAATATTTAATTAAACATTATTATCACCTAAAACCTTATTTTCTCCAAATTAAGACGTGAAATCTCCTAATTACCCTTTTTCCCACTTTTAGGCTTTTATTAATTTCTTTTAATTTCTAACTTGTCAAAATAATTTGTTCTCTTCTATTTTCTAATTCTAATTATTATTTGATGATCTATTTACTAATTACCCTTTTTTTGGAAATTACCAAAATACCCTTTTTATTCTTTTAGGCTAATTTCATTAAAATTCTTTCTTTATCTTCAACTTATAACTTATTTGAATTAATTATTCTCTAAATCTTCACTTTTTATTTTAACTAGGACTTAACTCATATTTTCTTTTATTTATTATTTATTTATTTATTAGGTGAAAAATCGGGGTTTTACACCGGCATTAGATGACGAAACCCTGAGTAGGACGTTATTTTAAAGTTTTGAAACCCTGAGTAGGCCAGAACTGTGTACATGGAGGTGTTGATGTCGCCCTGGCATGTCGATTAACCAATTTAAGCAAAGTACATGACATTGACCTATATTGTTATTTGATTTGAGACGAGATGTTTTATCCGATGGTTCATTGGTATTTGTTATCTCACCATATGTGGTTCATTGGTATTGGTATTCTCCACTGCCTGTGTAGAGCAACATCGCTACCCTGAGTGGTCCGGTATTGTCAATGCCGAAACCTGGAGTAGGCCGTCATTGGATGACGAAACCCTGAGTAGGTTGTCATTTCAATATCCGAAACCCTGAGTAGACCGGATACACATATGGAGGCATGGACTTGATCATGATGTAGATTTCTCGATGTTAACACTTGGTTTGATTTGAGTTATATCTATTATGTTGGTTTGGAATAATTGGTTTCATCGCCACATGGTTACATGATTATATTGGGTTTCATGGTTATTTGTGCGATTTGACCTTGATGCTATGGATTCAACTTATATGATAGGTTATTATTCAGATTAATCTTGTTATCGCTACCGTTACATGTTTTAGATCTAATACATGTTTTATAACTATGAAAAAAGTATTTGAGGATGCATGTGCTACTTACTGGGATATTCATATCTCATTCCGTTTTATTTTGTTTTGTTTTTAGATCTTGGAGAGGACGATACCGGCGGGTAGTTGCTTGGTTATGTGAGTTGAGAGTTGTATTCTGTGATTTTGTATTTCAGTTTGGGATTGTAGTGCACTCTGATTATCTAGTTATTGTTTCATCATATTTTTCCTTCACTCTGATATATAGATCTTATGTGAAAAATTAACCTTCAGAGACGAGTTACGATTTTATTACGTAACCCGGATCTAGGGCGTTACATTAGATCCATGAGAATTATTGAAGATGGATTGGCAATTTGGAAATTAATGAATGCGCAGTGGAAGCGTAGTGGATTTAGAAGATAAAGGATGAGATATCATGAGAAAAACTTCCTTTATTAGGATTTAGTGTTGATAACCATAATGCTTACATTGAAATTTCAGGGATATTACCTTTATGGAATATAATTGAGGTTTACTTTGATTATAAGAGTTTGAGGTGCATATTTTCACAAGAAAAATCATAACGAGAGATTTATAGAGAAATTTTTTCGGATTGTAGCTTTTCTATCGACTCTAACAAAGAATGTAGTGGAATCTATGTGGTGATAGATGTGAGAATGATTTTTAGGAGTCAGAGTTACAATTGTCTATAGCTCCAGTTTTGGTTGTGCTTTTGGTAGTGAGGATTTCTATAATTAATGAGATGCCTTCTGAGTTGGTTTTCGGTTGTGTGTTGATACAGTAGGGAAGAGTGGTATCTTGTGTTTCATGATTGTTGCATCCTTCGGAAGGGAATTACCCCATCTATGATCTTGAGTTGGCAACTATAGCGGTTGCATTTAAGTTTTGATGACATTGTCTTATTGGGATAAAGTTTGAGATATTTTCATATTACAAGAGTTGGAGATATATTTTATTTTCAGTGGAATCTTAATATGATACAGAGGAGATGATGGAATTATTGTGAGATTATAATTTAATTTTACTCTTCAGTATTTTTCGGTTCAAAGAATCCTAGTAAGTATATTTTTATTAAGTTGTAAAGGTGCTTCGCAGGATCAGATAACTACACTAACTACATTTATGGTTAGTTAGTGCAGTTTAGTGGATATTAGTAAAGATTAGCTTGGTGAGTTTACCATGCATGGTGATGGTTGGATTCTAGTCTGAGTGCATGTAGAGCTGGATTGATTCATTTTGTTTGGGAGAAGCAGTTATCAAGTTTATATTTGAGGCACAATAGAGAGTTATTGGAGAGAGGAGATGAGACTACCAATGACGTTGATTTCAGGAATGGGTTATTGAGATTTAGAAGCAGGATCTGTGTGGCAGATGATGCAAAGATCCGTCAATTGATACTTGAGGCAAGGCTGGCTTAGATATTGGATTAACAAGAACAAGTGCTACGAACTAAGGCGATATATTAGTGAATGTCTTGTGGCAGAATCACACAATGGAAGAAGCTCTTTGGAGAAGAGAGGATGAGATACAAAAAAAGTAACCGGAAATGTTATCGCTTCATGAGATAAATTTCGAGGATGAAATTTATTTGTAGGGAGGGAGAATGTAAAACCCCGAATTTTTTATTAATGAATTTGGAATTTATTTTAGTAACATTAATTATTATTATTGGTGTAAATATCAGGAAATGCAAAGAGCAAGGCTATTTTGGGAATTTTCAGAGATTAATTGAAGAGAGGAATTACTAATTGTGGCAATTGGTTGTTATGTAAATTTGTAACATGAGCATACATGAGATAACATAATTAAATTAAATAAATTAACATTAGTGTTAGTGTTGGATAACTGGTGGAGTGTCAATGTAGCAAATCAATTGGAGTTTAAAGATGTGAATTGGGCGGCAACTCCTAGCTATAAATAGAAGTCATTAGTTACCTTGGTTTCTTTGATTAGTGTAAGCACCTCATTTTTGCACCTCCCTGAAGTGTCGGAAGTGCAAACCCTAAATGGAAAGTCAAACCCTAAGGGGACAAAAATTGACTTTTTGATCAAGTGCTAATTGACAAACTTGCCCTATCTCAATGGATAGGGATTTCTGACATGGTTCCAACGCAACTGAGTTTGCTGAAATCAGAGTTAAGATGAAGTATTTATAAGTAGATCAAGGCTTGGGGGGGGGGGGGAGCAGAAATTGAATTTCTGCTGAAACCCAGATTAATTGCTATTTCTATCCTAAAAGAAAGAATATGCTGACACGATTCCGACACTACTAAGTTTGTCAGAATTGGGGTACGGATCAAGGAAATATGAGCTGATTAAGATTCCGGACTTGAGTTCAGCTTTCTGATAAAAACTTGAATTTGCTACAAAATCCTGTCCCAGTGGACAGAGGATCTCGACCCGGTTCTAGCGCAACTGAGTTTGCCAAAATCGGAGCTCAGATGAGAGAGTTATGAGCAGTTCAAAATCCCGGACGGAATTGCAGAAGGCTGCCCAAGGGCGAGGAGGCAAAAACCCGCCCCGTGTCAGTCAAAGGACGAAAAGGACAGTCTAAGAAAATATCTCAATTAAAATAATGTTTTTCTCAAAATATCTCAATTTAATGAATTAAAATAATAAAAAAATCAGAAAATTCGGATTTTGCTCTTAATGAGCAAATCCAATCAAATCAGTCAAATCGAGGGTAAATCGGGAAAATATCTTAAAATAACCGAAAATAAATTTCAGTTATACACAAAATTGTGCATAACTGAAATTAATTTTCGGTTCATAAAGTTAAAACGAATATTTCACGACAGATTCTCTGCACATGTACCTACATTTTCATGATTGTGAATTTGAAATCAGTGTAACCAAAATTAATTTTCGGTTACAAAATAAAATGGTGTAACCGAAAATAATTTTCGGTTATACTCCAAAATCAATGTAACCGAAAATAATTTTCGGTTACTTTTTTATTTTTCTATAAATAGCAACCCCAGCCATTTGGCTGAGGGTTGCTGGTTCTCGAATTTTCCACCCCTTACCCTGCCCGAAACTTCTTCCTTCACTCTCCTAGCTGTCTCTCAAGCCCCCAAACCCTTCTCAAACACACCAAGACCCTTCCCTACCCCTTTCTTCTTCTCTTTAAGCTTTGGAGGAGACTTTGGAGGACTTGGTGGAGCTTAGAAAAGGTGTCAAGGTGCTGTTGTGCTTCAAGATAGCTCAAGCACATCTCCAAAGGGAGTTTATACCTCAAGGTAAGCATCCCCACCACTTTTTATGTAACATATGTTGAAATGAGCATGATCTAAGCATGTTGGGTTACTTCTCTACTGTATGTGTGCTGTCTCCCCCTCCATCCCAGTATATTTCCCTCCCTCCTCCTCTTTTCTATCTCTTCTCCATGAACGGTTAACCTCCCATGGTAAGGGGACAAGAGGTGGTCGACAAAGAGAGGGTGAGAGGTCGATTACAATGGCTAAGAGTGGTGTTTAAGGTATGAGCCCTTGCGAGGTTCTTTTGTTTTTTTATTCAAATGAGGGAGTGTGTTCCCCTCCCTTACTTAAGTCCATTGTATCCCATTAACCCCCCTACCTCCCTTCTTTAAGATCTTTCCGTTTTGCACCATGTTTGCCTTCATGTATGTCTACTTGATGCTATGGAGCACGTTCATCTAGGGTTAGGTTTATTTACTTCATATTTGGTGTAACATTGTAATGCCCTGAATCCGGGTCCCCTTTTTTTTTTTAAAACAAAACATTTAAAAGCAGGGGTGAGATACGAATATCTCAGTAGGTAACACTATGCATGCAGAAAAACAATTATATAGATATGGAAAATAGCAGTGGTTTCATGCCCGGTAAAATAAACGAGTAATCATGATATTAAACCATCCACAAATTAGTGCTCGAAATAAAGAGAGAGTTTATTATGTAAATTCTTTTCCATATGGTTTCCAATTTATTCCAATTAGTGTCTTGCCGAGCACGAATCCACATTTTATCTTTCAATATTATTCCAATTTATAGTCATTCTAATCAAGTTACAACTATACCTTTTAATCATGTTATTCATATTTAATTCGTATGTAAGCCTCACCGTTCATTGGTTCAACTGTAGAATGTCAATCAAATTCTCAATATTAATCTCTCATGTAAGATGCAATCACGTAGTAATCACGTCTCCCCCCAATGAGATAAGCATCTCTCCCGCAGGAGGTAATCACATATCTCCCCTGTGGGATGCAATCCGATCTGGACTACATCTCCCCATCAGGAGGTCATATCTCACCTGTAGATGGTCATATCTATCTCCCCTGTACGATGCAATCCAATCTAGACTACGTCTCCCCCAACAGGAGGTCACATCTCACCTGCAGGTGGTCATCACATATCTCCCCTGTGGGATGCAATCCAATCTGTACTACATCTCCCCCATCAGGAGGTCATATCTCACCCACATGTAGTCATCACATATCTCCCCTGTGGGATGCAATCCAATCTAGGCTACATCTCCCCCATCAGGAGGTCATATCTCACCCGCAGGTGGTCATCAAGTCTCATCCGCAAATGGTAACAATACTCCTTTTTGCCTACATGGCATTTAATCCACAATCCAAATTATATTCATATGTAAAACAATTTATTCTTAACCATTTGATGTTCCAAATTGCAGTTCATTAGTTGTGCACACAATGGTCAGGTCTAGTTATATGATAATTAAAGGTTATGTATGGTTATTAGGTAATTTAGAGTTAAAGTTTAGGGGTAATAAGATACTTGCTATTTATAAATAGTTTATGTAAAATTTAGGGGTGGTCACTTAGAATAATAAGGTACTTGCTATTTTAGTAGAGAGAAATTTAGAATAAGTCAATTTAAGTAGCTAATGAGGCCTAAAGGTATATAGGGTTCTTTCTCCAAATTCTATAAGGTAGTTCATGTTCAATTGTTAATCCAACGTTCTAACCCAAAATCAGTTCCTTAGTTTATTTATCATAATATTTCGTTCAGTATAGACAAGTATGCCTACATGATACCCGATTCAATGTTAAACAATTATTTAATCATATAGGAAATTGGATCCATAACACACGCTATGGTGTGGATCTAATAGTATATTAGTTACATTAATATAAAATTCCAATTGATTAATGGTAAGGTCGGGTCGCCTTAATAGTAATAGGAATTAATTAAGGTTTGGTTAAAGTGTCAAGAGTTATTAAGGTTTGAATTTTAGTGGAGAAGAATTTACGTATATAAATTAATTTACCTTGGGTTAAGCATATGAAATTATTATGGTTTGGTGATGGTCACAAGACAATAGAGAGTTTTTAAGGTTTAGATAAATACAATAAAGTAAAAGTCATTTCAAGGAATTTCCCTAATAACCATCTAAGATCTCTAAACTTGAATTTGCATATATTCAACTCAAAATGATCCTCATTTCCTGTTTTCCCTAATCCATATCATAAATTTATTCCACCATAATTTCCTATAATCACCTAAGTGCTAAACAATCCTTAATTAACTCATTTGATAAGGTTTGATAGGCTAAACCCAAAAAAATACTCAATAGAAGAACTAGACGCATGTTGCAGAAGTTATAAAAAGGGCTAACCCTGGGCGCCTAGGCTTCCCTGGGTGCCCAGCCAAATTGTTGTGAAAATTTACATGGGCGCCTATCCTGAGCAGGTGAGCACCCAGCAAATTTTTTTTTAACAGATCGTGTTTCGAACGTGTGGCAACTTTGGATTTCATTGTCTAACTCAATTTCCTTCACCCAAATCACTTCCAACCCATTACAAATCAACTATAAAAACCTTCTAAACACGATTGAATGTAATCGAAAATAAATTAAATCGACATGTAGTTTAGATGCTCAAAATCAAACAGAGATATAATATTTTGTTCAAGTAGAAACCATGCATCGATCAAGTAATCTTTAGCTAAAAGCCGATAAATCAACAATGAAAGGGCGTGTTACCTACCTCTATACGTTCCAAATTACCTTCTTCCTCTAACTAGCGACTTCTTCTCCTTTTCACATACACGAAACGCTTCGGGAACTACGAGAAACCAGATCCACTCTCTCCCTCTTCCTTCTTCTTCTCCTCTCAATCTCTCTCTCTCTCTCTCTCTCTCTCTCTCTTTCTCTCTCTTTCTCTCTCTATCTCTCTCTCTCTCTCTCTCACTCGTTTTCTCTTTTCTACAGCCGTTGGAACCAACACACACGAATACAATTGTTATTATCAAACCCTATTTTATTCTCCGTGATCCTGTGCATCGCACTACCATCCTGTTCTATACCTATTCACCAACTAGATTTACTAATGACCTTTAATCCACACCTACCTTGATATCTCACGATCCGACGATCAGATCTGCGTCAAACTCTTGATCTCTATCAATGGGATCATCTATAAAATAAAATCCTCATCTTCTCAACCTAAAGCTCCAAATCAAACATAATTACCAATATGCCCTTATTCCAATTATTAAGTTTTAAAATATCATGGTTAATATGCAATTCACACCCAACTTAAGTCTATCATCATTTCTCAAGTCTAATAATAATTTAACTAATGTATTTAATTATTTACAGATAATTAATATGAATTGGCCAAAATACCCTTCTCTTGATATTTTCACATCTACGCATTCGATTTCTTTCAAAATTTCCAAATATTCATATTTAATTACTATTTATTTGTTTGCTGAAAATTCGAGGTTTTACAAACATGCTCCCACCAACCCCCATATCTTGTTCCCTACTCCCAATGCCATGTTCCCCCTTTGCTTTAGCTCCTGTTTTAGGTTGCCTAGAACGCTTCCCCCCATTCTCTTCACACACCCCACATGCACATGTATGGCACCTAGGAGATATGCTAGCTTTCCCTAGTTCACCCTATTTGCATGTATGTAAGTACACTCACCCCCCACTCCCTCTTGGCCACTGTTATTGCATGTTCTTTTGTTTCTCATTTAATGCAGGGATTGGATTGTATGCATGTGTTGGTGTGGCCGTAGACCCAAGCACCGGTTCATCGGGCCACCTCCCCTTCTCTCCCCATGGAAGAGGGGAGGATGCTTATACAAACCAAAATAGGGACACTCTAGGTCCCTATTTGTGTTGGAGTTTCAACTCCAAGAGGGGCCAAATGAGGCTCTCTACCCTTTCCCTGAACCACTGTGGGCCCACAAAGGGGCCCACACCAGCCCCAGCAACCCCCAAGAACCCTGGAAACCAATCCCCTCTCAAAAACCCCGAAAAAGCACTTTTCTGTGCTTGCCCAAACACACAGGTTGGGCAAGCTTATTTTTGTACTTAACTGAAAATTAATTTCGGTTAAGTAAAAACACAGTAAGACCGAAATAACATTTCGGTCATATTGTGTGTAGGTGTAACTAAAATGCATTTTTGGTTACACCCTGTAAATGTTCAAAATCAGTTTTTCAGCCCCTTTTGCAAGTTTTAACTTGTTGTAACCAAACCGGACCATCTAGTAGGGTTTCTGGGTCACCCAGAAACCCAATAAGGGCCTTGGACTCATTCAGTCCAACTCAGTTAATCGTGAGCCTTCCAACGGGGCCCACCCAGCCCACACAAGTCACTTGGACTTAAATAAGAGAACCAAACTAATTAAGTGGGCCATACCATTTGAGGCCCACCAAAAGCCCAATTTGGATCATGATTGCTAGTTTAGGGTTTGGTTTGGTTGTGACCACAGGCTCGGGCCTATTGGGCCCACTAAGCCCATTAAACTAAAAAAGGGTAGGGTCCAAAACTCTAATCCCCCCAAGCCTTGGGTTTTCAAGCCCAAGCCTAGGACATGGGCCCCAAGCCCATGCCTAGTCCATTTGGACATAACTTAACCAAGACAATTCAAACCTCAAGGCTAACCTTGTGTGGCCCACCCCATGGGCCCACAAACCATTCAGGTCCACCAAATAAATCCTAATTTAATCTTTCACTTAATAAATAAAATCAATTAACTTTACCAAACCCTAAAGGACCTCCTAGGATTAGATTGAGGCCCAAAAAAAAGGACACGTGGGCTAAGCCTAGCCCACCAAGGGATCCGTGGGCCTTCCAACAGGGTCCACCCAATCAGACCCAGATCACTTAAATAAAGTAAGATAAAACCAAATAAACGGGGACACACACCACTTTGGTGGTCCCCACCAGACTTAACAAAGTGTTTGCATATCGGATTAGGATTGGGTGAGACTAAAAGACCAAGTTGACTCAAACTAGGGAAACCCATGGGACCCGTCATTCAACGGGTCGGACCGGGGTGTCTACGGACTTCCCCGGACCATAACCGAGACCTTACTTAAAATCTCACCGTAGACCAGCCAATTAGACAAACTTAGGCACCCAGGTGTTTGCCTGCACCCCATCAGGCAGTGGCAACTCCAACTTTCTCGTTTTACCCTTTAGGAGGCACACACTCCACGTGCGCCCCGCCATGCGACCCCGCGCACAGTTAGAGTTAGCATCTTTGGGAGAATAGAAGAAGAAGAAAAGAGAACTCAGTTCTGGAATTTGAGCTAGTGTTTGGAGTGATGATAAGAGGAAAATCCTCTAAATTGCCGAGGGTTTTACAGGTGGACTAAGGATCTATTTTAGATCTAGAAGTAGAATTGAGTTCAGATTTGGAGATCGAGTGTTTTGGCCAAAGTAAAGGAAATTCAGGTAAGGTTGTATTTGGATTTTGATAATTCTCAGTAGTTATTGATGAATTGGGGAATTAAATCAGACCTGAACAGAATTGATGGAAGTTTTGCTAAAATTGTGAAATTCAAAGCAGTTGAGTAAGGGATAGGCTAAGAGAAGGAGAGATTTGGATTGCAGATCTAGTAGGAGTTGGATTCGAGCTTCAAACAAGTAAGTAGCACCTTCGATTTATTGAATTTTCAAATGAATTGTGTTCTGATCGATGCATATCATGATTTTGAAGAGAATATGATTGTTTGTGTATATAATTGCAAATTTCTGCGATTTCGATATCTGTTGCGTGTTGATTAAATTCGAATGTATTTGATCATGATTTTGGATGATTAGAGAAGAGGAATAGAGTGTTGTGAGTGGTTAATTTCAGGACAGAGGGTCTGAATTTCGAATTACAGGAGATTATGAGTTATCGGAACTGGAACCTGGGCAGGTCGCCCA
The DNA here is from genome assembly GCA_947561395.2 of Buxus sempervirens. Lineage (NCBI taxonomy): Eukaryota > Viridiplantae > Streptophyta > Magnoliopsida > Buxales > Buxaceae > Buxus > Buxus sempervirens. The sequence continues at coordinate 36,166,653 of OX387193.1, forward strand.
GTGAGTTGCCTAAGCGACTGTGTAAAAGGTGCATTGTCACCCAGGCGACCAGCGGGGTCGCCCAAGTGACCAAGGAAAATTTGCTGGGTCGCCCAGGCGACCTACTTCCTCTTTGCCAATGTAATGCGGCTGTTCTTTTTGAGCTGGTTTTTCCTAGTTTTTACCTTCAAATCTCCTTCAATTAGAATTAAATAAATGATCAAATTAAGTTGTAGTGGTTTCCAGTAGGAGATTGCATTCGAAATATATATTTGTAGAAATTAAGTGATTGTGGGATGGATATGAATTGGTGAATTTAGCAATCTAGGAATTTGGTTTCTGATTTATGCTTAATCGGAAGTTTCTTATGCTGGTTGGCTTCTGTATAAATGTGTTTAACCTCTAAAATTATAGATTTGAAATATCAATTGATTTTGCCAAAATTTACTTAACTTAATGTGTTGGGACAAATTTGAATGCATTGGTTATTTCATGAATGATTTATTTTTGAATATTGCTTTGATATCGGAAGTTAGCTTTGGAATTTTATATTGAGAATCTCCATGATGGAATGAGTTGGTCATGAGTGAACCATGTGTGCACACCTGTTTTCGCACGATGAGGTGCATGCGAGATGTGTGCCTCGGGACTATCGGAGTCACCACTGCTTGAGAGGTGCAGGCAGACACAATGGTTCCTAACTGGGTCTAATTTTTCTGGTCTACGGCTTCTTTAGAGATTCGGGTAAGTTCTCGGTTACGTCCGGAGAAGTCCGAAGACACCCCGGCCCACCCCGTCAGTTTGATGGGTCCCTCAGGTCTCCCTGGTTTTGAGTCAACTATCTCACCTTGTCCTAATCCAGCATGTATTTTGGTTGGTCTGGTGGGGACCATTGAAGGTGTAGGTCCCCTTTTACTTGATTTTATCTTTTTATCTCCTTTTGGTTTAAGTGGGTCGGATACGGGCCCTGTTGGAAGGCCCGTGGGAATGTCAAGTTGGGCTTAAGCCACGGCCCATTAGGGTTATTGGATAACCCTTGTTGGATTTGGTTATTTTGTTTTTGAGTTAATTAACATGCAAATTAATTAAGTGCATTAAGACTTTTAGGGCCCAACGGTCTGGGGATTGGCCCATGGGTGTTTAATCAAATGGCCTTTGGCCCATTTATTGAAAACAGGCTTTGTTTTGGCCAAATTAGATGTGGGCCCCATTGGAGGGCCCACAAAGCCTTGGTGGGCCCACTGTCTCAAAATGGGCTTGGGTTGACTCAAAAACCCAGTATGGTTCATCTTGCATCGAAACGTGTCAGATTGGGTCCAACCGGGTCAAGGAAATTAGTTTTTAATTAATTACAAGAAAATGAACCGCATATATAATGCAGTCTGGGATGAACAGCAGACTGAATGCGGTTCAGGCCTGACTGCATATGAAATGCGGTCAAGCCCGAACCGCACCGAGTATGCGGTTCGGCTCGGGTTACGAAAATTGGCCGAAACGTCAACTGTGTCTAGTTCGCCGACTTCTTCTTGCTATCCGCCTGCTTCTGCTGGGTTTTCCAGCACCTCCACAGTAGTGAAAATGCTTCCCTTTGGCTTCATACAAGCCTTTCACGGTGATCTTTAGGGAGAAGCCACTAATGGTTTTGAATCCCCTTTGATATCACATAACAGGGACTCTTAGGATCCCTGCTTGGGTATACATGTGATCATTTTCTCTCCTTCTCCGAGAAGAGAGCGAAGAAGGCCTACAAGGCCTTCATCAAATTCCATTGGTGACATCAACCACAAGTTCATTCAACTGATCCACAATAATCATTTGTACTATATGAGGTATCAACGACCATGCATGAAGATGGTATCGCAAAGCAAAACTCACAATGAAAACAGATGAGTAAGAGAGACATCTAAGGAGCCAAACCTGGTTTTGAAAGCGGGTTGGAAATACCAAAGATGATCCATCAGGCATGTGTACATGAATAGAAGAAAAACAAATTGATTTCAAAAAGAAGACAAACTGAAATAAATTTGAAACGTGTCTTACACATACTATTTACGAGTGCATGTGGTGCACATTTTGAAAAAGAAAACAAAAGCATGGTTAAAATAGTAAGTAAAACAAATGCTTGAGTGTGTGTGCCTAGATGTATGCGATGGCCTTACTATGTGTCCATGACCATACAAAAGAGGCCAATGAACCTATGGAAAACATACATGCAAAGGGAGAACAGATAGCATGTGATAAATGAAGGGAGAGAGGGGTAGATGCTTAGGGATACATTAGATAAAAAAAAAAAAAAAAATAGAGGACAAATCCCTCTTTAGTATTGAATGAAATCAAAAAGGGAGCTTGCTTGGATGACTCTTCTCTTGTTTTACAAGTAAAGCCCTCCTCTCATCTTTCCGTATGGAGTCCCCCTTACCATGGGGACTCTCAAATCATGCACAAAGAAAGTCGAGTAGTGAGAAACAAGTAACAAAATAGATAGTAGAAAGAGAACTTTTTATAAAAAATTCTGGATTTAAAATATGTTGAATGCAAAGTTACCGGGAATATCACCTTACTATTACCTTCCTGTTTTGAGGTGTTGTGGTTCTCCCGTTGATGTGGACCGCACTTCAGATCCTTCCTTGGTTCTCAAAAACAGCCTCCTCCTTGTCTTTTTGTGTACAAAGGTGACAGAAGGAGGTGAGCAAAGGGAGAAGAGGGGTATTTTGGGGATTTGGGAAGGTTTGAATGGGGTAGAAGGGTTTCAGGAGGTCTCTTGGGCGTGGGGGACCAGTGAAGAAGAAAGGGGGGACCAACCTTGAGCAATGGGGGCTGGGGCCCCTTTTTATAGCCAAACAAATTCCGAAACCGCACTTCTAAACCGCATTTCAAGTGCGGTTTAGCCTTGACCGCACTTGAAATGCGGTCGAGCCACCCATGTGCGCAAATCTTCGCGAATCTGCCAGCTGTCGCTGAAGGTAAGATTTCAACTACATTTTAAGTGCAGTTTAGGCCAAACCGCACTTAAAATGCGGTCACGCACTTTTTTAAAATGTGATTTGAATCCCTTTATCCAATTTGGTTTTGAAGAGAGATTTGGTCCGATTTTTTTGAGATTTTTGATTATTTTAATGTGAAAAAATCAAGATATTTCTTATAAAATAATTATTTAATTTCTAATATTTTATTTGCTTCACTTTTCTGCTCTTTTGCCACGCAAGCAGTTTTTCTTGAAACTTTGGCCAGCCATAACTTGCTCGTCCGATGTCCAATTTTAGCAAACTTAGTGGCGTTGGAATCAGCTCGGAATTCCCTATCCACTGAGCTAAAGTTTGGCGGCAAATTTATGCTTTTTAGCAGAAGTGCAAAACTACTCCCTGGAAAACGATTTTGCTCATATCTTTCTCTCCGGGACCCCGATTTCAGCAAACTCAGTCATGTTGGAATCGTGTCGAGATCCTCTATCTAATGGGATTGAGTTGGGCAGCTGAATTGGGCTTGAGCAGAAAGTCAATTTCTGCTCCCCACAAGTTTGACCGGCTCATAACTTCCTCATCTGGACTCCGATTTGCGCAAATTCAGTTGCGTTGGAATCGTGTTGGAATTCTCTTTTCAATGAGAGGAAGTTTGATAGTCAATTTTCATTGGATCAAAAAGTCAACTTTTTGACCCCTCCAGGTTCGACTTTTTAATTTGAATTTTTATTTTCTGCATTTTTTGGGGTGCAAAAATCAGGTGTCTACACCATGATATGTACTTGATCACATTGGGCTATATGCTGCTTTACATGTTGGAATAAATATTGGTTTGAATTGATGGCTTTGTTTAAATTGCTGGTCTAGCTTGTCTTGGATCTGTGACTACGCTTAGTAATGTAATGTGTTGGCTTTATTGCTGTAATTGCATGGCCATGCGTGTTGCCACGACCAGTGTAGAGCAGCCCGAAACCCTGAGTAGGCCGGGTTGTCAATGCCGAAACCCGGAGTAGACCAGCATTGGATGACATAACCCTAAGTAGGCCATCATTTTAGAGTTCTGAAACCCTGAGTAGGCCGAAATTGTGTACATAGAGGTGTGGATGTCGCTCCGGCATGCTGAATTACCCAATTAAAGTGAACTACATGACATTGGGCCTGTGTTGAGACTTGATTTGACACGAGATGTTTTGTCAGCTGGTTTATCGGTATTTGTTTATTATCGTATGTGGTTTATTGGTATTTGTATCTCCACCGCTGTTGTAGAGCAGCACCGACAATATGAGTAGTCCGGTGTTGTCAATGCCAAAACCCGGAGTAGGCCGGCATTAGATGACGAAACCTAGAGTAGGCCGTCATTTCAATATCCGAAACCTTGGGTAGGCCAGATATACACATGGAGGCGTGGACTTGACTATGATGTGGCTATTGTCTATGTTGACATTATTTATGATTTGAGTTATATCTATTATGTTATTTTGGAATAATTGGTTTCATCGAGACGTGGTTACATGGTTATATTGGGTTTCATGGTTATTCGCGTGATTTGATATTGATGCTATGGATTTGACTTATATGCTGGATTACATGAGTTATATTATATTTGATTGCTGGATTATTGTGGGATTATTTGGATTAATCAAGTTATCGCCACTGTTACATTCTTTATATCCGATCCATGTTTTATAACTATGAAAAATGTATTTGAGCATGCATGTGTTGCTTACTGGGATAGTCGTATCTTATTCCGTTTTCTTTTGTTTTGTTTTCAGCTGCTCTTGGAGAGGACCATACATAAGGGTAGATACTTGGATCATGTGAGTTTCAGATTAAAAATATGTTATTCTATATTGTGTTGGGTTTTAGTTGACTTTGATTTTATGGTATATGTTTATTTCATGTTTTCCTTCACTCTGATATAGTGATCCTATGTGAAAAATTAACCCTTTGGAAACAAGTTACGGTTTTATTAAGTAACCCGGATCTGGGGCGTTACAGCAACTTAGTTGTTGAGTTCAATTTAGTTGGTTGGGTGTAAATTGGTTTAATTGATTTGGTGGGTTAGGCGGTTTAGTCAAGTTCGGCTTATTTGTTTCATTTAGTGGTATAATGGTTTGATCGATTTAAATTGATTTAGGTTTGGGTGGTTGGGTCTGTTCAATTTCATTGAACCGGATTAATTATTTAATGAAATTATATATAAATTATATAAGATGAAAGAACCCATAGGTTCTTTCATTTAGGTTGTTGAGGGTTAGAGAGAAAAGAAGAAAACGCAGAGAAGAAGGAAAGAAGGAAGAAGAAGGAGAAGAGAGAGAAGGTTTCTAGCTTGGGTTCGCGCACCTACAAGTAAGTGGCACCTTTCCAACTATTTCTACGCGAAGAGATTGAAGTTTAAACAAGATATACATGTTATTGTGATTTACTGTGATTTTTTGGAATTTCTATTGTTTGATTTGGATTGTGAAAGTTATAGAGTTTAAAAATTGTTTGATTTTGATTTTAGAGTGTTTAGGATGTTATTTGATGTGTTTGACGTGAAGAAAAACGAGTTTTGTAGTTGGATTTTGAAGAAAAAAAATCGGAATCGAAATGAGTCTAAATCGTGAAGAATTTTTTATGGGCACCCAGGCAGTAGGTAGGTGCCCGTAGGCGTCCATTGTACAGAAAAAATTTGGGTAGGCGCCCAACTAGAGCGCCTAGGCATCCAAACCCAGAAAAATGCTGTTTTTAGCATTTTAAGTAGTTTTTCACCGTGGAACTAGTTTTTATTGATTTTAAACTATGTATGAACAATTTAAGGAGTTTAGAAACATCTTCTGCCTGGTTTACCTCGTCATTTGATATAATTTGATTACGGTTAAATTTCTACGCAAATTGATGTTGATTTCTTATTTAAAGTTGAACCTGCTAGTTTGAAAAACTTGTTGAGATTTGAAATTTGAATGATGAAACTGAGGCTTCTTGTGGATTTGGAAAGGGGCTAAAAGCCCACGATAACCCAAAAGGTAGTGAAGCCTAGGGTTTAAAGGAAAGTGAGCAAGAGGTACACTCGAGAGTGGTTTTACATAAACTGTTTTATTGATTCAACATTGATTTGTTTTGAGTATAGTGGGCATAGAGGTGGTTATGGATCCATAGTCAATCTAGATAGTGTATTAGTGATGGCTTGTTGAACTAACACCCTGGCCACTTTCGCGTACCACCGTGTGGGATCGGTGAGGCTTGCTTGTGGGATAGTGAGTTGCGACAACTTGTTCCACCATGTGGGATCAGCGTGGTCTCCTGGTGTGTGTGTGTGGGTGTGTGAATGCTATGTTCATGTTGTAACCCGTACCAACATGTGGGATCGGCGAGGTCTCCTTGCGTGTGTTTACAGTTGACTGGGTTGTTCGTGCCAGCCTATGCGTGGGTGCTCCACTCCAGGCAATGATTGTGATCAGGCTTCTACTCATGAGTCATGAGGTGGCAACTTAGCTGAGGGTGGTTACCTCGATTGATAGAATCACTAGTCCACGAGTCCTACACAGACATGATATCCTGAGATTTTATTCTTACAATGAACTGTTTCTTCATACTTGAATTGCTTCTTTATATTTGAGCTGCTTCTTAACCTGATTTTATAGAGTTTGATCCTATGATATGTTAGCATGTTACTTCGTTATCTTAAAGTTGTACAAACTGTTTTGTATCATGCATTGTGTTACTTACTGGGACGTTAGTTTCACGCGTGTTTTGTTTTTATCGGTTTTGTTTTCAGAACCTGCTGGTGAGCAGCGTAACGGGGCAAAATTTCAGAGTTATCTGGAGTATAGGCTAGAGGATTATTATTATCCCGGCTAGGGCTAGAGAAAGCATTCTTTTTGGTAGTTATATCTTTTTGGAAGTGGTATATTGTATATAGAGAGAGAGAGCGTGTGAAACTGTATCTGTAAATCTTTCTTTTTGAAAATATATATACAGGTTTAGCTTTTGTCACCACTTGCACCCACAGTTATGCTCATTTTAGTTTGTTTCAATTATTAGCGCACTCTGATATAAATTGGTCAATTAGGTCTAAAATCAGGTTTAAGTTGTGCCACTAGGACCTTACCTGATGTCACGGAACCGGCATATATCTTTAATGAACATGTCCAGGTTCAGGGTGTCACAAAACCACTTTAATCCTCTTCTCTAATAAGCTAAGAGCTCTATTAAATACCTTTGGATTTAATTAAATGCAATTATAAACGTATTCACGAAATTTTCAGAATACACATACGAATAGTTGTTCTCACTCCAAAAACCGAAATAAGCATGATCTGATCGAAAGTTAAATTGTAAATCAATGTGAAAGGTGCTACTTAGTTGATTCGAGCACAATTCCAACTCCTGCTTACTCGAATTGTTCCAGATCTGAGATCCTTCGATCAATTCTTTCAAAAGCTGAATTCTCTTCAAATTCCATCATGGCTCCGTCGACTAACACAGAACTTCTTCTCTCTCTCTCTCTCTTCTTCTTCTCAAAACTCTCTTTAATCTCTCCTCCAAACCCTAGTTCCATATCTCCCTTGATTCTTCTTCCAGCTTCTTCTAGAGGACTCCAGATTCAATCGACTAAAACAACACAATAGAATTTTCACCTATTTATAATTGCCGCCCAAACACTTGAACTCCAAATATTTTGGTGTGATGCCACACCACACTACCTACCTACGTATCCAATAAACTAAACTAATATAATCATACGCATTGCTACACTACATATTTCCTTAATCTCCACTAATTAAACTTTAGTCAATTAATTTTTACCTAAAGACTCATATTAATCATTTTAATTTCAGCATAAATTCCCAATTTAAACTCTTTCTCACTTTCCTATATCAATTTATGTATGAACAATAGAATTTATTAATAACATACAAAATTTTAATAATATTAAAAATTCGGGATTTTATACCCTTAAATAAGCCCTCTGGATTTATTTTTCTTATTCAATTAGCTCCTGAGCATCTGATTGTTCTAATCTTTTCTGGATGTCTTTTAGCTCATTGAGTCTCTCCCCAACTCTCTTGTTGATGTTCCCCACCTCTTTTTTACTCCATTCTAGCAGCCTATTTTTTAGTTTGTTAGTTTTGTTAGCAAAACTTTCATTCAAACTATCCCAACTTTCCTTAATGACATTTTTTGCATTGGGGTTCTGTAAGTGTGAAAACTCACACTTCTTTTATGGCAAATGTTTGACAAATTATGTCTGCTAATAATCTTCAAGATGTGCAGATTAAATAATGAAAATTCAGTGAATTTAGTAAAGAAGAAGAAGACGATGCTGCCACACAGCTACCACGCCGCTGGTAGCTCAAGGAAATGAAAGATTGTCTAAATAAAGCATCTCTTGTAAAGGCACTTGCGCGGAACAACGCCGCTGCCACTCCGCTGGCAGCGCATAAGTGAAACAGTGCTTTGAAAGTAAGGCACGTGCACTAGCGTCGTAAGGCGACGCCGACACGCCGCTGGTAGCGTAGAACGAGATTGAAGATTCTATAATCAGCTGTGCACATGCCGCGTTCCCTCCCGCTAGCAACGCGCTGGCAGCGCGTCCTTAACTGATTCAACTTGTTCTAAGCAGGACTTGAGTTCGCTTCCAGCCGTCTACCCCGATCGCACCACGACGCCACCAGCGCTCGACGCGATCTGAGTTTTCTCCTTTAAATAGACGTGCTGTAATTTTTAGTAATGACTTTTTTCTTTGGATCAATTTGATTTCGGATCTTGAGGTGTTCGAGATTCGATCAATTCTTCTTTAGAGAGTCGGTGATCGAGTGAGGGGGAGATCTGAGATAGATCGCCTGGAATTGAAGGTTGAGGATTCTTCTTCAATTCGGAACTTCACCTGATCGTGTGATCGCCTGGATTGGTGATCGACTTTGATGCATAGGTGGATTCCTACTGCATTGGATCGTCTCAGTGGACTCTGAGGTGATTGTTGCGATATGGATTGATCGTGTTCTGCAGCTTGTGGATTCAAGCTGTGTTGCAGTTCGTGGATTCGAACTGTGGATCACTGTTGAGTGATTGTTTACGATCTGGATTGATCGTGGTTTGCAGCTTGTGGATTCAAGCTGTGTTGCAGTTCGTGGATTCGAACTGTGAATTTCTGTTGAGTGAGTTCAATTATAAAGGTTAAGTATGTGCTCCTTTGTAATTGTCTTTTCATTCAATAGTGGAAATTCGAAGGGTTAGTCGCCACATATAGACTCGAGGTTTTTCCTGGATCTGGATTCAGGTTTCCTCGTATAATTCTCTGTGTGTATGTTTCCGCATTGTTAAATTCTTAATTGTTGTAGATCGTGGACCTATAGAGTAGTCCTCTACTCTTTCAATTGGTATCAGAGCCTATTCACTTTGAATTGCTATACAAAGTGTGATCTAGATCTATAGCATGGACTTTGGAAAAGAAGGAGGATTTGCCTCTAGACCTCCATTATTTGAAGGTAACAATTATTCTTACTGGAAAGCAAGAATGAGAGCTTACCTGAAATCTATCGATGAGCATGTCTGGCTCTCGGTTTGTAATGGTTATCATCCACCAGAAATCACAACAGAAGGAGGTGTTGTGATACCTAAACCTCATGATCAGTGGAGTAAAGCTGAATCTGATCTCTGTGGATGGAACAACAAGGCAATGAATGCCTTATTTTGTGCTGTTAGTGTTGAGGAATTCAGGAGAATTTCCTCATGTGAAGTCGGTAAGGAAGCTTGGGACATTCTTGAGGTTACTCATGAAGGAACCTCAGCTGTCAAGTTGTCTAGACTTCAAAGACTGACAACATCTTTCGAAACTCTATACATGAAAGATGATGAGTCTTTTGATGAATTTTATGCTAGACTGTCTGATATTGTTAATTCGAGTTTTAACCTTGGAGAAAAGATCTCTACATCTAAGGTTGTTAGAAAAATCTTGAGATCTTTGCCTGAAAAATTCAGACCTAAAGTTACTGCCATTCAAGAGGCAAAAGATGTTGATACCATGAGAATTGAAGATCTGGTAGGATCTTTACAGACTTATGAGCTTGATCTGAATATTCCTAAAAGAAGTAAAGGAATAGCTCTAAAATCTGTAAATACTGAAGAATCAGATAATTCTGATGTAGATATGGATGAATTAGTTCTCTTAGCTAAAAAGTTTAAGAAAATGTTTAAAAAGAGAAAATCTAATCCTTTATCATCCATGGACAAATCTAATAGGAGATCTGATAAGAAAATGTCTGATCTAAGAAAGGAGAAGAAATTTTCTCAGAATGATGAAGTTCAATGTTACAAATGTAGAGGATTTGGACATGTTGCCTCTGATTGTCCCTCAAAGGATAAAAAGAAAAAGACAAATTATCAGGTTACTTGGGATGACAGTAATACTGATAATTCTTCACAATCAGATGAGGATATTTCTGCTAATTTTACTGCTTTCAATTCTTTTTACTCATCTTCTTCTGGTAGTTCAATCTCTGGCATTGCAGGAGATAATAAAGAGACTTTATCAGATGATGAAGAAGAATTACAAGAAGCCTACAATCAGCTCTATAAGGAATTCAATAGAGCTCAGAAGAAAGTCAAGAAACTGAGTAAAAAATTGAAGGAATCAGAAACAGAGAAAAATAAAGCTCTTGCAGAAATAGATTCAATAAACAAGAAGTTACTTGAAAGACATGCCAAAGAAAATTTTCTGGTAACCTCTTTGACTGAAAAAACTGAAAAATTAAAAGAAAAGGAAGCTCAGATTTCTGCACTTCAAGGTAAAGTGATTGAACTTGAGAAAGTTTCAAATTCAATTCAATCTAATGCTTCATATTTTTCTGCAGGAAATCATCAAATTGATGAGGAATCAACATCAAAAGAAGTTCCTGAAAGCTCAAATTCTGCTGAAAAGAGAATGAGTGTAAGTAATCAAAATAAGGAATCTTCACAGAAAAATTATGCTGGAGAAGTAAGCTCAACAGGTAAATCTTCAAAATCTTCAAAATCTAAATCTGTACAGTTTTGAAATACTGTCAAATCTGGAAATTTTGATTCTTCTGAATATAGATTTATACCTGTGTGCCATCATTGCAATAAAAAGGGTCATATAAGACCAAAGTGTTATGTTTTGCATGGTTTTCCCAAGGGAGATTTTGACAGTAAGAGGAAAGTAAATCAAAGTCAGTCCTTGGATTTATATAACAGATTTGATTCCTTATTGAAATTGACTGAATCATTAAATAAGGAAGTTACAAATCTGTTTAAGAAACTTCCTTCAAAATCTAAAATTGTTGATGAAGGAACTTCTCAGAAAACTCATGAAAAACAGATTTGGGTTAGAAAAGATTCCTTAGTTGCAAATGTGGTTCATGTAGCTTTGAAAGCTCATGATGTCAACATGTGGTACTTGGATAGTGGTTGTTCAAGACATATGTGTGGACATAAGTCTATGTTTAGTTCCTTTGAAGAATATTTTGGTGGAAGTGTAACATTTGATGATGGAAGCACTTCTCAAGTCAAAGGTAGAGGAACAGTAACTGGTCCTAATGGAGTTTGTCTAAAAAATGTTTTATTTGTGTCTGGTTTGAAGGCAAACTTAATCAGTATTAGCCAGTTATGTGATTCAAGATTGTTTGTAAATTTTACCAGAAAAGAATGTAAAATTTTGGATAATTCTGGTAGAACTGTTCTTATAGGTGTAAGAACAAGTGACAATTGTTATGGAATCATTGGAAACAATGAAAAATCTTTAAAATCTTCTGTATGCAATGAAATTGATTTGTGGCATAGAAGACTTGGTCACATTAACTATAGAGATTTGTCAAAAATCTCTAAGTCTGAATTGGTTAGAGGAATTCCCAAGTTTGGGAACAATAAAAAGAAAGGAATGTTTGGTCCTTGCAATCAAGGAAAGCAAATCAAAGCCACACACAAGAAAACCAACATTGTAGGAACCTCTAGACCATTAGAACTGATTCATATGGACTTGATGGGACCTACAAAGACTGAAAGTCTTGGAGGAAAGAGGTATATCTTTTTTGCTATAGATGACTACAGTAGATACACCTGGGTAAATTTTCTAAGAGAAAAATCTGAATGTTTTGATTGTTTCAAACAATTGTGCTGTCAAATTCAAGTTGAAAAGAACTTGCAAATAGGGAGGATTGTTAGAATAAGATCTGATCATGGGACAGAATTTGAAAATCAGATGTTTTCCAAATTCTGTGAAGAACAAGGAATTAAACATGAATTTTCTGCTCCTAAGACTCCACAGCAAAATGGAGTTGTGGAAAGGAAAAACAGAGTTTTGCAAGAAATGGCTAGAACCATGATGATAGCCAAGAAAGTGTCAACAAAATTCTGGGCTGAAGCTATAAATATTGCCTGTTATATAAGTAACAGAGTATATGTCAGATCTGGGTGGAAGCAAACTCCTTATGAAATTTGGAAAGGAAAACAGCCAAACTTGAAATATTTTAGAGTCTTTGGAAGTAAATGCTATATCTTAAGGGACAGAGAAAATCTAGGAAAATTTGATTCTAGAAGTGATGAAGGAATCTTTCTAGGATATTCTTCTTCTAGTAGAGCATACAGAGTTTTTAACTTGCAAAAATCTGTTGTAATGGAATCTATTAATGTGTTAATAGATGATGAAGGAACTGACTGTGAACTTTTGCAGGTTGTAGATGAAGAGGATGAAGTCAGAGATGCTTCCTCAAGCAATGAAATTATTCCTCTGACAAAAACTCTCAAATATCACCCAACTGAGCAAATTGTTGGAAATATTTCAGATGGTGTAAGAACAAGACATCAAATACATAATGAGGTAAGATTTTCTTCTTATCTATCTCAATTTGAGCCAAAATCTTATAAAGATGCCTTGTTGGATGAATCCTGGTTAAATGCTATGCATGAAGAACTAAACCAATTTACTAGAAATAATGTATGGGAATTGGTTGAAAGACCCTCTGATCTGAATGTGATAGGAACCAAATGGATTTTTAAGAACAAATCTGATGAGAATGGGATAGTAACCAGAAATAAAGCTAGGCTTGTTGCTCAGGGATACACCCAAGTAGAAGGAATAGATTTTGATGAAACCTTTGCTCCTGTAGCTAGGTTAGAATCAATCAGATTACTTTTGTCTATTGCATGCTATTTGAAGTTTAAACTGTTTCAAATGGATGTTAAGAGTGCATTCTTGAATGGATATCTGAATGAAGAGGTCTATGTAGAGCAACCTAAAGGATTTGAGGACACAAATCATCCTAAATATGTTTATAAGCTGAACAAAGCCTTGTATGGACTCAAACAAGCTCCTAGAGCTTGGTATGAGAGACTCACCTCTTTTTTACTTGAATCTGGTTTTATGAGAGGAAATGTGGATAAAACTCTCTTTTTTCAAAGAGAGTCCAAACATATTTTGATTGCTCAAATCTATGTTGATGACATAGTGTTTGGATCCACTTCTGAAAATCATGCTCACTCCTTTGGAGACTTAATGAAAAGTGAATTTGAGATGAGTATGATGGGTGAACTGAACTTTTTCTTAGGACTTCAGATTTATCAATCTCAACAAGGAATTTTTTTCTCTCAAGCAAAATATGCTAGAAATCTAGTCAAGAGATTCAGTTTAACTCATGCTAAACATGCTAGGACTCCTATGAGTACTAGCTTAAAGCTTGGAAAAGATGAATCTGGGAAGGATATAGACCCTACTTTGTACAGAGGAATGATTGGAAGTCTTCTGTACTTAACAGCAAGTAGACCTGATATAAGCTTTAGTGTTGGAGTTTGTGCTAGATATCAGGCTAATCCTAAAGAATCTCATCTAAATACTGTGAAAAGGATTATAAAGTATGTTAATGGAACTGTTGATCTGGGAATTTGGTTCTCCAAAGAGACTAACCCATATCTTACTGGATACACTGATGCTGATTGGGCTGGGTGTATGGATGATAGAAAAAGCACCTCTGGTGGTTGCTTTTATATGGGTAATAACCTCATTGCTTGGCTAAGCAAAAAGCAAAACTCAGTTTCACTGAGTACAGCTGAAGCTGAGTACATTGCTGCAGGAAGCAGTTGTACTCAACTTATCTGGATGAAACAAATGTTATCTGATTATGGTTTAGATCAAGACCAAATGATTCTCTTCTGTGACAATCAAAGTGCCATAAACATTTCCAAAAATCCTGTTCAACACTCAAGGACTAAACATATAGACATCAGGCATCACTTTATAAGAGAGTTAATTGAAGACAAAACTGTTATGATTGAATATATATCTACTGAAAAACAGTTGGCTGACATTTTTAGTAAACCTTTAGATCAGAACAGATTTGAAACTCTTAAGAAATCCCTAGGAGTATGCTCTCAAAACTGAAAATCAGGTTTTGTTTTGAGTTAATTTTGATGTAAAATGATTTACATGTCTGTTCAAAATGAATTTATGTGTTCTTGTTACTAGAATCTGTATTCAGGAAGCTTGAGTCTATGCATATTGACAGAAATGTCTTATCTTTAACCATCAATTTTGTATTAAACACCTTTGCGTATTGAAGCTTATTGTGTGTTAAAGCTTGGGTTCTATAGGCTATCACCTTTATGAAAAGAAAAGTTTTGGAAATGGCTGCCATAGAGATTAGAGTGAAAGCCACTGTAATTCTCAAAAAGAAAAAGAGAAAGAAGGTATATTCTTGGAATGAACTGTAAACTCAGGTTTTTTAAGGGTCAATGCCTTCTTCAAAAAGAAAAGAAAAAGAGATCAGAAAAGGCTACCTATCTCTGATGTGCGAAAGCCACCAAAATGAAGTTTGGGGTATGTCTATACTTTCCAAGTATGATTACACTGAAATAACCTTTCATATGTATAAAGTGTGAAAGTCAAAAATGTTGTTCACTCTACACAAGCATTGATTTATTAATATGCATATGTGCTCAATATCTTGAAGAAAATTTATAGTATGAGAAACCATGAAGGAAATTTTGCTCTTTGATATGAAATGTACCACATCTGAATTAACTTTGATAGGTTCTTCAAGATCAGTTTTGTGATAAGTACTTCTTGGATTGAATAAGTTGATTATCTGGATGATTTTTAGTTTAGTTAAAATCTTAGCTTTGTGTTTTGATGTATGAGTTTGTCATGAATAATAGTTCAAACTCCTTTTATAAATTTTTGCCTTGTGATTGTGTTTTTTATTGAGTGTGCATGTGCACCTTCTACATCGCTAGAAGCGTGCATGTAGCCTTCTCCATTCTATCTTGCTTTGGCACATGCCCTGTTATACGTCGCTGGATGCTCGCTGGCAGCGTATTCTGTTTGTCTATAAAAAGGTGAAATCGCTTTCACTTTTTACCCCTGCTCTTTTTCACTTGTCTGCGGTTCCTCTCGCTTCTCGCGTCGTGCTCCTTCGTTGCTGTCCTTTTCACCTTCCATCTCCCTGTCCACTGTTCAGGTAAAAATTTTTTTACTGTCTTCGTCTTCCTTCTTCAATTTCTTCTTCCTATTGCTGTGCTCTACTCTCATCTTCTGTATTAGGGCTTGTTAGATTGTTCTGCCATTAGGGATTTCTCGTGCTTTGTCTGTGTTCTACCTTCTCTTCTATTTTCTTCTGTATTCTCATCATGCCACCCAAGAAAAAGTCTAGAACTGAATCTCCTACCACCTCCTCCCCTCTAGTAAGAACCTCTCCTATTGTCTCGTCTCCTCCTGTGAGACCCCCATCTCCATCTCCTTCCTCTGAACCATTCGTGGGAAATGGTTTATCTGATTTTAATGAGTTTTTCAAGCATAGGCCACTCCTCTTGGAAAGGGCCATAAATCTTGACTCTTTCACTGATTCTCCTCTCTTCTCCTTGTTTTCGGACAATGGATGGAAGAAATTTGCTTTGATAAGTGGATTTGCTTATCCTGTCC
The DNA here is from genome assembly GCA_947561395.2 of Buxus sempervirens. Classification (NCBI taxonomy): domain Eukaryota; kingdom Viridiplantae; phylum Streptophyta; class Magnoliopsida; order Buxales; family Buxaceae; genus Buxus; species Buxus sempervirens. The sequence goes on from OX387193.1 coordinate 36,182,505, forward strand.
TGGTTCGAGAGTTCTATTCGAACCTCCACCATCTCCATCTTGCTAATAAAGGCTTTGTTAAAGCCTATGTCCGAGGTATCTCTTTAGACTTCTCGAAAGAGCTTATCTCCTCTCTGCTTGAACTACCCATTGTTGATTCTCCCTCCTTTGATTTTCTTGCTACTCATTCTGATCCTCCTATGGATTCAATAATTCCTTCTCTGATTGTTCAGGGTGCTCCCACTTCCATAAAGAATAAGCCCAACTATATGCCTCATGGCTCACTCCAAGATCTTCTTCGGATCTTGAATCTGTTTGTTTGTGCGTCTGTTGTTCCTTCTGATCATCACTCGGAGATCTCTCACTCTCGGGCAAGACTTCTTCATGCCCTCTGGAACAAAGACAGTGTTTGTCTTCCTTCTCTCGTATTCAATCAGATCCTCCAGTCTCGGAATTTAAAATCCAAGACTGCTGCTCTCCCATTTGGGATTTTCATCACATACTTATGCATTCACCAGGGGGTACTCCTTGATCCTGTGGAAATGATTCTTCACCCCAAACCTCCCATTGATGCTTCCACTCTTACCCGTAGCAAAAGGGCTAATCCTTTTCGGTTGGCTTCTTCGGAGCCTTCCTCTTCACATACCTCTGTGTCCAGTGCTGATGCAATGGCCATCCTGGATAAGTTATATTCGATGCAAGCCTCCCAGGAGGCTTTCAATTCTGAGGTTAGGGCTCACATGCTCATGATGAGCATGTTCAAATCAGAAGCCCAAGAGAAGCTGGCTAAGCTGGAAAAGGATGTTGACTTTGCCTGTGGAGAGGTCCAGAGGGATGTTGCTGCTCAGCAACGAATGCAAAACGAAGCTGATCATTTTCTGAGCAGCATTCGAAGAACTCAACTGGAGATTGATCACAAACTCTGTTGGCTGCACTCTCGGTCCTAAGACGCGTACAAGCATTACTCAAGGACTTGGGAACCAAAACCACCTTCCAGAAAGGGGGAGTTTTTTGGATGGGTTGTTGCTGCTTGCTGCTTGTTGTTATTTTTTTTCTTCTTCTTTATGTGTTGTTGTTATGTTGTTTTTAGTAGTTTCTGAAAGTTGGTTTGTGGGGGAGTTTTTCTATGGGTTTGTGGGGGAAGTTTTCTGTTGGTTGGCTGTTTATGTATTTGGTTGGATATATGTATATATGTTGGAACAATGTATATATTTTTTGAATGAATGAAATTCTGGATTCTCCCAAATCATTGTGTCTCCCTTATCAGTGTGGTTTTAAATTCTTAAATGGAAATCAATATTAACTGAGATTGATATTAAACACTGGTTTAAGGTTGTTGTCAGGCATTTGCCAAGGGGGAGATTGTAACTGTGAAAACTCACACTTCCTTTATGGCAAATGTTTAACAAATTATATCTGCTAATAATCTTCAAGATGTGCAGATTAAATAATGAAAATTTAGTGAATTTAGTAAATAAGAAGAAGACGATGCTGCCACACAGCTACCACGCCCCTGGTAGCTCAAGGAAATGAAAGATTGTCTAAATAAAGCATCTCTTGTAAAGGCACTTGCGCGGAACAACGCCGCTGCCACTCCGCTGGTAGCGCATAAGTGAAACAGTGCTTTGAAAGTAAGGCACGTGCACTCGCGTCGTAAGACGACGCCGACACGCCGCTGGTAGCGTAGAGCGAGATTGAAGATTCTATGATCAGCTGTGCACATGCCGCGTTCCCTCCCGCTAGCAACGCGCTGGCAGCGCGTCCTTAACTGATTCAACTTGTTCTAAGCGGGACTTGAGTTCGCTTCCAGCCGTCTACCCCGATCGCACCACGACGCCACCAGCGCTCGACGCGATCTGAGTTTTCTCCTTTAAATAGACGTGCTGTAATTTTTAATAATGACTTTTTTCTTTGGATCAATTTGATTTCGGATCTTGAGGTGTTCGAGATTCGATCAATTCTTCTTTAGAGAGTCGGTGATCGAGTGAGGGGGAGATCTGAGATAGATCGCCTGGAATTGAAGGTTGAGGATTCTTCTTCAATTCGGAACTTCACCTGATCGTGTGATCGCCTGGATTGGTGATCGACTTTGATGCATAGGTGGATTCCTACTGCATTGGATCGTCTCAGTGGACTCTGAGGTGATTGTTGCGATCTGGATTGATCGTGTTCTGCAGCTTGTGGATTCAAGCTGTGTTGCAGTTCGTGGATTCGAACTGTGGATCACTGTTGAGTGATTGTTTGCGATCTGGATTGATCGTGGTTTGCAACTTGTGGATTCAAGCTGTGTTGCAGTTCGTGGATTCGAACTGTGAATTGCTGTTGAGTGAGTTCAATTGTAAAGGTTAAGTATGTGCTCCTTTGTAATTGTCTTTTCATTCAATAGTGGAAATTCGAAGGGTTAGTCGCCTCATATAGACTCGAGGTTTTTCCTGGATCTGGATTCAGGTTTCCTCGTATAATTCTCTGTGTGTATGTTTCTGCATTGTTAAATTCTTAATTGTTGTAGATCGTGGACCTATAGAGTAGTCCTCTACTCTTTCAGGTTCCTCTAACCAAAACTTTTCAAATCTGAATATCTTGTTAATCCTAGAATTTTTTGCATTTGTGTGCAAACATAGGGGAGTGTGACCAGATCCTACGATGGGATCCTGCTAGAGAGTGGAGTGAGGGAACATAGTTACCCAATCAGTGTTGCTGTAACGCCTCGAATCCAGATTGTTCACTAAAGATATAGTCTATCTTCGGAACTCCACGTAAGGTCCCAGATTCAATAATATCTCACCTGATAGGCGTAGATCAATATAAAATTAGAGTGCATAATAAATGAAATGAAATGTGGGTGTGTGTTAATTAGATAAAAAGTCTATCAGATTATAGTCTAACAAAAAGTATACAAAAGACTGTTTTACAGGCCCACTAATATTTGTAGTACAAGAGTCCAAAATGAATATACAACATGTACAAGGTTGACTGCCCAAAAAGATCACCAAAATAGATCACTAGATCCCTCCACTAAGCCTGGCGATAATATGCCTCAGGCTGATAATCATCAATACAATCTTCCTGCCTCTGAACCTCAGCTCTCTCTCCCATAGCAGTAACTGAAAATAAATCCGATAAAACAACGGAAAAGCAAAACATACGTAAGACTGAGGTCTCAATAAGCAACAATATGCAAAATCAAATAGTCATGCTTGAGGCGATCCAGAGAAGAAATCCAGGCAAGGTGGAATAGGGTGTTCACACCTCTCCCTTACCTGCTGATAGAACTGCTTCCAACTCTGTTAAAGAAAGGATATCTACAGAAGAAGCAGCCAACCCACCAGCCAACCAATAGTCGCTGTTACAATGCTAATGAGCACTACGAGTACCACATGGGAGCTCTTAGACACCATACCAACCGTTGCTGGGACTTAAGGCATAATGTGCAGGACTTGATTGACAATAAACGTATCTCAGTTGATCCCCCAGTACCGACTCTTCTTGCAGGAATTTCCACGAATCCTCTCCCAAACCACAATCAAGCGTCTTCAAGTGGCACCAGCTAAATAAGTTGGTAAAAGTGCAAGGCAAAGAGCAATCCCGAAATCCAAAATCTTCACCAGGCGCGGTTCCACACCGAGTCCACCATGATCAGGATAAGTTGAACTCTACTTTTTGCACCATACATCCTGTGAGACATGGAAAAATCAATTTAATGATTTCCTCATCATCACACGGGATTAAATTAAACAAAGAGTCACCACCATTCAATTTAGGTGTGAATGGACACCAAAATATTAAATAAGCACAAAAGGCAAATTTTAGGGCAAAATATCCTTCCTAAAAAAACAACCAGAGATGAGTAAGGGGATTAAGTTATGAACAGGGGAAGGTGTTAGGCACCCCTATTCATCCACACAAGGTGGTTGCCAGGCATTGTTCATGTTAAAATAAAGGAAAAAGCTTGCTATGAAAATCAGGAAAAAAAAGCAAAAATATATGGTTTTTTCATATGAATAGTCTGATTGATCCAGAACTTTAAAATATGATCATACCATTCCTAGGGTTTCATGATCAAAATAACATTGAGATAAAATCAAATAAAATCAATTTAAAGTGAAAAATCCAAAAATCTGGCTTCAAGTCAAATTCTAGAAATCTAGAAAAATATGATTTTTATAAAATATTTCAAAATTGAACTTGAATAGTCCAGTACATAGGTAGAGCCCAAATTTCACATTAAATCTGAAAATCAAAACCAAAATTACCCACGTTGATGAAAAACACCAAAAGGGGAGAATTTAGACCGTAGGGTCTTCTCTCAATAATGAAAAACAATTTAAAAACCACATCATGAAACCCTAGAATTTACTTTCAGGCTTTTGGATTCAGATTTATCATATTGATCATGATAAATCCAAGATCTTAGCCTAAAATCACAAAATTCACGAAAACAGTGCTGTATGTGCAAAAGTGGCAAAAATCCAATTTTTAGAAAAAATAGGGATCTCATGCTATAAACATCATAGATTCATGTTATTCATTCAGATATATCATAAAAAGCATTAAAACATGATCAGGATATTTAAAACAGCCACATCTCACAGATTATAGCACATGGGGGTCTACCCTACGGATCCACCTGTTCCCCTTTCCCCTAGTTCTCTCTTCACGTTTTACGGTTAGAGAGACTCTTGAGGTACTTAGAGATAGGTTTGGGTATACAAACACAATCACAGGCCTTATTCTATGAAAAAAAGAAAAACACAGATATGGGGTTCTATTATAGGGATCCACCTGTTCCTCTTTCCCCTAGTTCTCTCTTCACGTTTTACGGCTAGAGAGACTCTTGAGGTACTTAGAGACAAGTTTAGGGATACAAATATAACCGATGGCCTTATTCTACAGTAATAGAGATGATCTTATTACTTCTAGAATTGAAGACAAAAAATAAAAATGGATAGGGGACTTACCTGGATTGAGCAGGCAGGCAGCAGGAGTTCTTTATCTTCTCTTGGAGCTTCTTAGACTTCCTTGAACTTAAAATTTCATGGCCCTTAGCTAGAGGAGAGAGCCTCTATTTATAGACACACCCAGGGGCAAGGCTGGTCCAGAAGGATATATCCTGATCCTCAGGATAGAGTGAAAATTGGAGATATTGCCCATCCATAGCCAACCAAGGTGGCTTCAGCGAATAAAATACGTAATTCGATCATTTAAAGATATATTGGACTAAAGATAAAGCTCGGAAATCGAGAGAAGGACAAAACTCGCACGTGTCTTTCGTGACCGTATATGAACTACAGTCCAACGGTGACCGTATAGTTTCCACGGGCGCGCCTGACCGTAGAGAGATCTCGGGCGCGACCGGCCCGTGAATGAAATACGGGCAAAGCCTATTTATTCAATTTTTATGCATTTTTGACCTGTTTTAAGCTCTAATTACATGTTTTTATTATTTTCTCATTTTGTAGTGCAATTTGGGGTGTCTACAGCTGCCCCCTCTTTGCTGGTAATTGGAACCAATTACAAGTAGAGAGCAAAAAGACCCACCAATTGCACTTTCTGAGATTTTTGTCTAATCAATTGCACTTTGCAAGGATGAAATGGATGATTTTTGAAAAGAATTGATTGTGGAAGATTTGCTAAGAAATCCCTCAGCTTAAGGGCCAAATCCTCCTCTCTCCTCTCACTGAGCACTTGTGGGCTATGAAGTGAGATTTGAGACAAAATTTTTAAACAAAAGTGGGTAAGGTGGCAATCCTTGCAACTTACTACTAATACAAACATTAATCTCTTGAAAATTGTGAGAAAATAATAAAAATATGCTATTTTTGGCTTCGCCCGTATTTATATCACGGACATATGTTGCCCGTATGTTGTTCACGGGCGAACGGGACCGTAGTGCTTTCACGGGCATCTGATGCCCGTATTGATGTTACGGATTTTGACCTTCTTCTTAATCGCGGCCGCGAACAGTTCTTCATTTCTGTCCGCACTTTGCCCTAACTTCTCTTGCCCCCGTACTCTTCTCTCCGGTCTTTGATTCTTCTTCTCCAACAGTCTGACTTCATCTCCGACGAGCTCCTCATTTTCCGGCGATTACTATTCTTCTCCGGCAACTCCTATCTTCTCCGGTGACCATCTTCGGCGACTCAAATTTCCGGTGACAACGGCTTGCTCATTCGGCCTTGGATGCTCTTGTTAGAATAGTGGTGTGTTTGATGACCATTGGCTTGATCTTGCGACAGTGGCCTTGCTGAGATTGCTTCCTTTCACTCCAAGCATTACTCAAACATCTCCTGTGAGTGAGTTCGGAGCTTCCATTTCCATTTTTCAGATTTCTCATTCGACCCACACAGGTATGCCGAACAGTAGCTTTCATTTTTCATGATTGAATGATTACTAAGTTAATTCTTGAATGGTAGAAATCCCTAACTACATTGCAATTTCATTGAGCTGCCAATTCTGATTTTTAAGAACTAAATTGCTCAATGCATAGGATATTCCATGTTTCCTGTTTTGCTTGCCATTTCTGTGACTTTACGAACTTACTTTTTAAGTGGCTGAAATCATCTTTGTTCTGCAATTCCTTGTTGTTTTGCTTGTCTCTTATTTGGACTTCTATTTCCACACTCAAGTAGTAATCCGAACCATACTACTATTTAGAAAATTTTCTGCCTTCATTGAGTTACTAAATCATGCTTGCACTTCTTCTGCTTGTTTTGCACATTTGCTCATTGCTCACATTATTTTGACCTTTGCTTCTGCCAGTTTTATTCTGAAAATGTGCATGAACCATGCTTTTCCTGTTTTGATTTGTTCTTGAGTGACTCAATTTCTCTTAGCATGCTGTCTGCACCTTAGCTTAAGTTGAACACTTGTATAGCCTGGTATGAACTGATTCTTTGAACAAACCCAGATTTGTTAGGTATTCTCCTTATTACCACAATAGGCTTAGACTCTCGTTCCTGACTTGATTGTCCTGAAACCAAACAAAAGATATGGTTAAACATAAGCAACTAAATAAGCCACTACAAGATGGTTGAATTTCCTAAAAATTTCTTGAAATCAAAAAGATATTTTTCTTTGATCAATTCCTGACTTAGTCAAGAATTTCTAAATCATTTTTCTCATTTTCTTTTTCATGTAAACTTGATTAAAATGAAAATCAAACAATCAAGATTTTAACAAGAAATAATTAACATCTCCCTGATTTGAACCGTAGATGGCCCGCCTTCGATCAGCTTCTAGGGATCCTGCAGATGAGCCTTCCTCTTCGAGGGTTAGGCGAGATCCTGCTGATGTGGCCTCGTCTTCGAGGGCCAAGAGGGATTCGGATTCTGATGTCCCTGATCTTCCTTCTGGGGATTCGCGTGAGGCGACCCCAGAGGTATACTCTAACCTTTATGAAATTTCATATCCTTTCCCAAAATACATCCTCTTGATTCTTCAATTTTTTTCTTTTAGCCAGCTGTTGAGGCTTCTGGCAGAGATAGGAGCCGTAGAGGGCGTCGAGCTGGAGGCAGAGATGAAGGCCATAGAGGATGCCGCAGAGGGGGCCGTGGCAGAGATGAGGCCAGGACCAGGGTTGAGATCCCTGAGGAGGTGGCTGCCCAGATTAGGGATACCGATCTTTTTCATGGCTTGAGGACTCATCCCTCAGCGTGTATTAGGGCGGATATCCCTTTGGAGTTTGCTATGTCCCACTATAGAGGGAGCTGGGCCAGTTTTATTAGATTCTTGGGAGCCTGCAGTTCAGCCTACCGTCGAGAGTTAGGCTTATATGGATTTGGCATGTTTATTACCATCCCGAACGTTCGCTTGGATCGAGCCCTCATTGCTGCATTACTCGAGAGATTCTTCCCGGAGACTTTGAGCTTCCACTTCCTAGATATTGAGATTGGGATCCGGCCTTCTGATCTCACGCTCATCACCGGGATTAGGATGATCAGTGATGTTATTCCTGAGATGGCGATGCCAGAGGTTGAAGCTTATCTTGGATATATCGTGCTGCCTCCTGAGGCATGGGATCGGGGGAGAGCAAGATTGTCTCTGACATGGTTGAGAGAGACTTTCAGGAGGAGGCAGTTTGGCCAGCTTGCTGCCGGTGATCATGTTTTCCCATTCGCCTTCCGGTTTCTTTTTCTGTATATGATGGGATCCTGCTTCTTCCCAGAGGACACGACCTCAGTCAGTCCTCAGTTCCTGAGCTTACTGGGAGATCTTCAGCGAGCGAGGAGGTATGCATGGGGCCCGCTCATTTTTGGTACTATTTTGGCCGGCCTTCGCCGATCAGTGAGCGGCCTCTCTACTTCCAGAGGGGCTGGAGTTGGGTGCAGATTTTTCTGGCCTTTTCTGCAGGTGAAATGTCTATTTCTCTTCTCTTTCTTTCTCTTTCTCTTTTTCCTATCTCTCCTTTTCTATTCATCTAACTCTCTTCTTCTTTTTTGCAGTTTTTTGCTAGGGTTTATATACCCTATTTCCGTCCTACCTCTACGATGTCCGAGGAGACATATCCCATGGCACGTAGATGGTGTCATGTAGAGCACGACTCTGAAAAGAGTCGTCCCAGGTCCGCCCGGGCCCACTTGGACAGGTTGTACCGGTCTGAGGTAATCTTCTTTAATTTCTCTACTTTCTTCTTTTCTTTTCTTCCTGAATCACCTATCTGATGTCCTATTCTGTTTTTCAGCTATTTTGTCCCCAGGATGGAGGACATTCATGAGGTGCTGGCCCTGCAGGCAGCCAGAGATGATGCATTTGTCCCTGACCAGAGACGACAGAGATACCAGTTCTTTATTGGTCAGCTGGGCAGCATTTGGTACTGCGGCGAGCGCTTCTTCTTTCAGCATGTGGGAGAGCCACGGATTCCTGCCATCCCGCCAGATACTACTCCTTCCTACCCTCCTATGCCTGTTGATCCTGCCCAGTTCCTACATTGGACTGAGGCAGAGACTTTATTAGAGGAGGGTGACTATGATGCTTGGTTCAGGCGAGCTTCAGTTGGGTGCCTCATGCCACCTATGCCTGTCCGTGGCGGAGTCACTGAGATTGGAGGGGTAGTGATTAGGGCCTATGACACCACGGTATGCCTTCTTCCTTTTCACCTTTCTATTTTCATTTGTTCTTGACATTTTCTGACCCTTTCTTTTCTATTTCAGGAGGCTCAGTTGGCAGAGATCCGGTCTCGATATGCTGATCTAGAGCGCCAGCGAGATGCTGCGATCGCCGAGCGGGATGCCCTCTATATTACTATTTCAGACCTCCGGGGGCAGCTAGCCAGAGCACAGAGCCAGGAGGGTCCCTCTGATGCCCAGGACCAGGCGGGTCCATCTTATACTCAGGTTAATTTCTTCTATTATTTCTATTCCTGCTCTTGCATTTGTTTGTCTTGTTCTGACTGAAATTCACTCTCTTAGTTTCAGGAGGACACAGCCAGCCCTTCTTCACCTGCTTCACCCGTGCCCATGCATTTTCGGGATGAGGTATTTTCTGTGGCACGGGTGGAGTTCGTGACGTCTCCCAGTCCAGTAGAGGTTCCTGCAGCAGAGTCCGAGGTCGAGGCTGATATTGTACCTGCTGCTGAGGATGTGCCAGAGTCGGCCCCAGTAGCTGAGACTGCTCCTGATGCATCTGCTGATGTAGATATGGATTCGGCTATGGACGCTGCTGTGGTTGAGCCTACCGTGGAGGCTGTGGTGATGGAGGAGGCTACAGCTGATCTTGTAGAGCCTAGTCCTGATGCTGATGTACCTGGGACCTCTGATCTTGCTAGTCTTACTATGGAGGATGCCGAGGAGACGCATGCTGCTGTTGATACGTCAGCTGATTCTTCCCGTACTGATTCTGATCCCGAGTCTACGGGATATGTAGATACTTCAGGGTACGTTCCTCCTGATCATCCCACTGCTAGCCTTGTGCCTTTATATATGTGGCATGATATTCAGTCTGTTTTGAGCAGGATGACTCGTAGCACAGCCCGCAACATTGTACGGCATGTCTTTGAGCGCAGGCGATCTTCAGGCCGTGGTCGAGGCAGAGGACGAGGCCGTGGCCGTAGGGGTGGACCTGCGTAGACAATAGATTAGGATTCTCTTATGTATATTTGTATTTTGACAAACTGATGTACTCATTCATATATATATAAAAGAAGTTTGATTTGTGTTCATTTATGTACTTTTCTTCTTTCTTTTCAGTTTTTATTACATGATGAATGTTAAAGCAGGAACAGGTGAAGCTTAGGAAAACAAAGAAATTAAAACTGCCCCTTTTTTTGCATTTTTCGGAAGGAACCGTATTTAACCTACAAGCAAGCCGTGCCCGTAAAGTTACTACGGGCGCACTCTACCCGTGAAGTTTCCACGGTCAAGGGTGTCCGTAGTTCCTATACGGGCGAGCTTTGCCCGTAGTATAATTACGGAATTTACTGCCTTACGATTTTTTCTATATAAACTCATAGGGAACGTCATTGTGACACTTTTATTAGTTGGAAAACTCCCTGAGCACGTCTTTTCTCGCTTTCCTTGGCTTCTTTGGCGCTTCCATGGCTTCCCCTACGCCGCTTTCTCCTGCCGTTGAATCTCCTCCTGCGAGACAGCATGTTAGATCAAAACCTCCAAATCTCACCAGGTATAATGTTGTGGACTCCTTCTATGATAGATGGGTTAACTCCATGACCCTTGATGAGGAGATTCGCTGGGGTTCCATCCACTTAGGGCATATCCTACACCTCCCTAAAATTCCCTTTAAGTGGGAAATTATTGAAGCTTTGATTGGACACTGGGTACCTGAACTGAACCTTTTTTCGGTTTGATGATAAAGAGATGACTCCTACCATAGAAGAAATTGAAACCATCCTTGGCCTAAGATTTTCTGAAAAAGTTGTGAACCCACCCCTAAAGCTTAGTTATAAAAAAGAGGCTTCCACTTTCTTGGGTATAGGGAAGAAGGACTTAGGAAATTCTGATGCACTATTGACCTTGTCCAAGACCTTTTTGAATGAAAAACTTCTGAGGAGTGAAGACAAGGACGCTAGGTTTAATGCATTGACCCTGGTAGTGGTCAATCAGCTGCTTTTTCCACGGGGTGATGACCAGGTTGATTTGGCTCTCATCTCAGTCATCTGCCAGGTTAGGGAACGTGAGAGATTGGCCCCTATGATCCTAGCAGAGATATACCAGGCCCTTATTGACTGCTATTTCAGGAAGAAGAAACGCTTCCTTGCCTGCGCCCCTATCCTACAGGTAAAAAAAACACATGTATTTTTTTCTTTTCTCTTTCTTTTTTTTTTTCTTTTCTTCTTCTTCTTTTCTTTTTTTTTCTTCTTTTTTCCTTTTTCCTTTTTCTTTCTCTCTTTTTTTCTTTTTCTTTCTCTCTTTTTTTTTCTTTTTTTTTTTCTTTTTCCTTTTTTTTCTTTTTTTTTCTTTTTGGAAATAAATTGAAATACCCCTTTTCTGCAGCTTTGGTTGCTTGACCACCTTAGCCAGGTTGAAGAAATAACTCGCCGCTTCTTTCCAAGATTGAAAGTTCCTGTTTTGATGGGCAATAGGGGATGTCCTAACATCCAAGGTGGCAAGCAAGGCTGGTTCACTTTCTTGGGTACTCTCCAGGATGATCAAGTGAGGTGGCCTGGCACTTATCAGCCCACTCCAGAGACAGTGATCAGCTTTAGAGATGAAAACTTTCTGGTCCTTGCAGGCTTGAAGTCTGCTGTTCTCTATCTTCCTTTGAGGGTTCTTCGGCAGTTTAGAGCGATCCAGGGGATTATGATCCCTACTGGATATGAGAAGCTTTTAGGGCCACTTACACCAGCCTCCATGGGGCTAACTGCTCAATTAATGAAAGAGTGGTCCTACGTCCGTTTTCTGCAGGGTCCTGTCTTTTCAGAGTCCCATGTGAAGGATTATCAATTCTGGATCAAAGAGCAGGTACAGAGTCATGCCCCAGTACCAGAATATCCTCCTGTGGTTCTTCCTCCTACTTATGAGGACATTCTGGAGTCAGAAAGGGCAACCCATAAGCGGCTTCAACAAATATGGGTACGGGAGGCTCAAGAACTTAGGATAAAAGTCCTTGTTCTGGAGAGAAAGCTTGAAGAGCAGAAATCTGGCCGCATTGCCATGGAGAAGAAACTTGAAGAACAAAGGCAGGCTCGTCGCTTTGAAGTCCGAGTGATGCGGAAGAAGTATCAGGATTCCTTGGCCGACCTTAGGGCGTTGAAGATCAAGCTTTCTTTTTCAGATGAGGTCATCTCCTTTTTGAGTGATCCTGATGCAGAGGGTGCTTCTGGAATCATTGCAACTCAAGCAGCTAGGATTAGGGAGCTTGAGGAGCAGTTAGGGAGTAGGGATTAGATTCTTTTATCTCTTTTTTTTTTTCAATTCATTTTTTTTCATACTTTTATACAAAAGCAAACTCCATTAGTGGAAAGATAATAGATTTAATTCAAAAATAGGTTTTATATTATTGGCCTCAGAATTCTCAGATGCTTATAAAAACAGAAGTTTTATGAAAAAGTATTTGATTTCTCATCACTGGCTAAAGTATAGTTTTTTTTTTTTTGAAAGCTGATCCAAAACACTTAATCACATATAATTAAAGGAATTAAAATCATGTTGAATAATGAAAAGGGTAGTCCAAGCAATAGGGAGAGACCAAATCTGTCTACCCCGTGACCTTTTGATTTTTTTTTTTTGCCCTTGTTGTCCCTAGTGCCAATTACGGTTTTCACTAGGGTTGGCCTCTGCATTCCGTCATCACCAATCTTACTCTGAAAGTTGAATGAATATACTAAAATCACTGAGGTCTTAATAATAGGACGAAACAAAGGCTAAGCTCGGTTTATGAAAGAAAGGTATTAAAGGCTCAAAATTTTCTAAGTGTGAAAAATGGGTCAACTAGACTTACAGTCATGGTGAATTCGATCCCATTCCCCTTTATTTTGTATTTGGTTTTCATTTGCCCTTATTTTTTCTTTTCTCTCTTTTTTTCTCATTTTTTTTCCTTTTGCCCCTATTGGCTTTGCCCTTATTGGCTTTGCCCCAGTATAAGACTGTAAGTCCAGTTTAGGTTTAACAAAAAAGACGAACAGGCTCAAATTGGCTTGACTAGGGATGCAAATTTTGGGATATAAGGAAAAATGGCCTTAGATCATTTCCTAGTAATATTCATTCATGGAAAATATCTCTTTACTGTATCAGAGTTAATTGGCTCAGGAAAATCCTTACCATCCATTTCTGTTAAGATGAGAGCACCCCCTGATAGGACCTTCTTGACAACATAAGGCCCTTCCCAATTTGGTTTAAACTTTCCACGAGGATCTTCCAAAAAGGGTAAAATTTTCTTTAATACTAAATTTCCTTCTTGGAAAGTTCTGGGCTTTACCTTCTTATTGTAAGCCCTGGCCATTCTCTTCTGATACAATTGGCCATGACAAAGCGCTTTTAATCGCTTTTCCTCTATTAGATTGAGTTGATCATGTCTTGATTGTATCCATTCAGCTTCTTCTAATTCAGCTTCCATTAGCACTCTTAATGAAGGTATTTCCACTTCCACTGGTAAAACTGCTTCCATTCCATATACTAAAGAGTACGGGGTTGCCCCTGTAGAAGTCCGGATTGAGGTTCTGTAAGCATGTAGGGCAAGTGGCAGCATTTCATGCCAATCTTTAAAACTCACTACCATCTTTTAAATGATCTTCTTTATATTCTTATTTGCTGCTTCTACTGCCCCATTCATCTTTGGTCTATACGGAGCTGACTTGTGGTGGGTAATTTGAAATTGTTCACACATCTTCCTCATGTCTTTGTTCTTAAGGTTTGAAGCATTGTCTGTTACTATGGCACTTGGCAAACCGTAGCGACAAATGATATTGTGCTTCAAGAATTTCAGAACGTGGCTACTTGTAATGTTTGCATATGAAGCTGCCTCTACCCACTTGGTGAAGTAGTCAATTGCTACAAGTATAAACCTGTGTCCATTTAATGCCTTTGGAGAGATCATTCCAATGACATCTATACCCCACATAGAAAAAGGCCACGGAGATGTCATACTGTGTAATTCACTTGGGGGTGCATTCTTGTTATCCGCGTACACTTGGCATAAATGACACCTTTTAACATGTATATAGCAATCATGCTCCATAGTCGACCAGTAATATCCCAATCGCAGAATCTTCTTGGCAAGCATATGCCCATTCATATGGGGTCCACACACTCCTCCATGTATCGTTTCAACTAATCTTTCTGACTCAGTCTTTGTAACACATCTGAGTAGTATATCATTGTGTGATCTTTTGTACAACTAACCGCCACTTAGTAAGAACTGTCCTGCCAACCTCTGTATTGTTCTTTTCTCTGTAGAGGTGACATTTTTTGGCAAACTTCGATCATTTATGAAGTTCTTAATATCTTGAAACCATGGTACTTCTTCTTCTGGGGTTTCTTCTAACACAAGGCAATAATCTGGTTCATCTCTGACTTCAATTTCCAATGGTCTAATATCAACACCTTCTGGCATACTGACCATTGAAGCCAATGTTGCTAGAGCATCCGCAAACTGATTTTTGGCCCTTGGCATATAATTGAAAGAAATTCGAGTAAATTTATTGCTTATTTCTTCCAAATACTGGTGATAGGGGATCAATTTGTGATCCTTGGTTTTCCATTCACCAGTTGTTTGGAAGATGATAAGACTCAAATCCCCATATACGTCAAGTTCCTCTACTTCATGGTCTAAGGTAGCTTGCAACCCAATTATGCATGCTTCATACTCTGCTATGTTGTTCGTGCATTGGAACCTTAACTTCACTGCGATCGGGATATGTTCCCCATCTGGCTTGATCAACACAGCCCCTATTCCATTTCCATTCATATTGGCGGCCCCATCAAAAAACATTTGCCATGAGCTTTCACCTTCTTCCTCTTCAGTAAACAGGATTGCCTCATCAGGGAAGTTGGTCTTTAAGGGTTGGTATTCTTGTAAAGGGTGTGCAGCTAAGTGATCTGCAATGGCTTGACCCTTAATGGCCTTCTGTGTGATATAGGTGAGGTCAAATTCAGAGAGTAACAACTGCCACTTTGCTGTTCTGCCAGTTAAAGCTGGTTTCTCAAATAGATACTTCAAGGGGTCCATTCGGGATATCAATAAGGTGGAATGACTAAGGAAATAATGCCTCAGTCTTTGAGTTGCCCGCACTAAAGCACAACAAGTCTTTTCTAGAGGGGAATACTTTGCTTCATACTCTGTAAATTTCTTACTCAGGTAGTAAATCGCCCTCTCCTTTCTGCCTGTATCGTCATGCTGCCCTAAGACACACCCCATTGACGTCTCCAAAACTGACAAATATAAAATCAATGGTCTTCCTGGAGTTGGTGGTACTAGCACAGGTGGGTTTAATAAGTATTCCTTTATTGTGTCAAAGGCTTCTTGGCAATCGTAATTCCAGATTGTCGGGTTGTTCTTTCTTAGAAGTTTGAAAATTGGTTCACAGATGGCGGTGAGCTGTGCTATGAACCGGCTTATGTACTGAATCCTTCCAAGAAAACCCCGAACTTCCCTCTCGGTTCTAGGTGATGGCATTTCAATGATGGCTCTGGCTTTAGCTGGGTCAATCTCAATTCCCTTCCTGCTTACTATAAAGCCCAATAATTTTCCTGATGTAGCCCCAAAGACACATTTTCCAGGGTTAAGCCTTAGACTGTATTTCCGGAGCCGGTCAAACACCTTCTTCAAATTGATCAAGTGGTCTTCTTCTTGACATGATTTGGCTATCATATCATCCACATAGACCTCCATCTCCTTATGGATCATATCATGGAATAAGGCTGTCATGGCCCGCTAGTAGGTTGCCCCTGCATTCTTAAGTCCAAATGGCATGACAGTGTAGTGGAATGTACCCCAAGGTGTAATGAAGGCTGTTTTTTCTTGATCATCCTTCGCCATCTTAATCTGATTGTACCCAGAAAACCCGTCCATGAATGAAAACAGGTTATGTACAGCAGTGTTGTCCATCAAGATGTCAATATGTGGAAGTGGAAAATCATCCTTTGGACTTGCCTTATTCAAGTCTCTGTAATCTACGCACATTCTGACCTTTCCATCCTTCTTTGGCACTGGTACTATATTTGCAAGCCATTCAGGGTACGTGGAGACTGCTAAGAATCCGGCTTGGAATTGTTTAACCACTTCATCTTTGACCTTCAATGTCCATTTTGGTTTCAACCTTCTCAGTTTCTGCTTAACTGGCTTGGCATCTGGTAGAATGGGTAGCCTGTGCACCACCATATCTGTGTCTAACCCTGGCATATCCCGATATGACCATGCAAACACATCATCATAATTAGCCAAGAATCGTATCATTTCTTCCCGCTGTACTCAGATAGACATACCCCAATCTTCACTATTTTTGGGTCATCTTCGGTCCCTAGGTTTATTGATATGGTCTCTTCAATATTGGGTTGGACCCCCTTTTCATGATGCTCCAATTGATATGTGATTTCTTTTGGAGGGTCGTCTTCTTCATCCTCGGTCTCTTCTTCAACCCCCATTAGGTCGAAGTCGAGCTCAAGGTCGAAGTCGTACTCATCCTGATCCAATTCCGTTTGCTTATATGGTTCATAAATGGTTTGGACCTTTTTGAAAACTTTATCTTTTCTAGAAAAAATTGAAAAATCTTTTTGTGTTTTTTGAGAGCCTTCTACAAAATCTTTCCCTGAAGACGAAAGCTCATTAAAACCTTCAGGGAAAGGGCATTCCACTAATGGAGTTTTTTTTTGGAAGCCATGTCTGTTTGCCAAACAAACGCGGCTTCAAAAGTAAGAGGAATTTCCTCCCAATTATTCAGAATAAAAGAATCTGGGGCAGGGATACAAGCCTGCTCCTCAAGCTCAGGGTCTGCATTTGAAATCACCAGTACTGGGTGAGTTGCATCGCCTGCTTCTTCTGTAGGGCCAGTTCCAGATGGAACTTCTACTGCAGCCCAATCAATAAAGGGTAGCTCCTCTGCTACTTCTTCTTGTTTGCCTTCTGTCATGGCAAAAAAATGCTCCAATGTCCTCTGAAAAGTCCTGCTCTTGTTCTGCCTGTGGCTCAGGCCTACCCGATGCTTGTGGAGGTGGAGGTAGAACATATGGTTGTGCGGTTGAGGATTTGGGTTTTTGGAATGGGTTGACATTGTAGTATGGAGGTTTGGACTGATCCTCAGGAGGAGACAGTTGAATCATGTGAGAAAGCTTTGGAAAAGTTTCCCTAATATGCGGGAATTTTATGTCTTCTATTTCCTTCTGACTTTTCCATTTTCTTGGCTTGGACCCCAATCCTGCTCTATGAACCATCTTCTTAACCTTTATTGGTTCTATCCTTCCTTGCAGGTTAACCCCCAGACCTTTTCCAGGGTGAAAGTCATACTTTTCCAGCACATTCTTGACCATCCTTTCAGCACAGGTCAACTTTCCTTCTTTTTCCTGATACCCCCCTGGTATGAAATTAACAGTTTCAAATTGGAAAGAGTGAAATGTCATCTTATCAGTAGTCATTTCCATGTTAATACAGGGTACATTAGGGGACCACATGGGGGGAACCAAATTTTCGGCTAGGACAGTAATCACCTTTTGCCCTCTAATATATTTGACTTTTTGGTGGAGGGTAGATGGTATAGCCCTAGCCGTATGAATCCACGGCCTTCCTAAGAGTAGGTTGAAGGCTGCAGGTATATCCATCACTTCAAATGTGATGTTGAAAATATACGGTCCAATTGTGACCGGCAGTTCAACCTCCCCTAGGGAGTGTGTTTTAGAGCTGTCAAATGCTCTTATGATTCTTCCATTTTGTTTTATTTTGTTTCACTCCAAATTGAGCTTAACAAAGGTTACTAACGGGCAGACATTGAGAGCCGACCCATTATCAATCAAGACCCGGGCTATCATGCAGCCTTTACTGAGTACAGCTATGTGCAATGGGTCTACATGATGGTACCCTGCTGGACTGATTTCAGTCTCAGAAAAAGTTATCACATTGTGGGATAAAATTTGACCAACCATCCGGCCTAGTTGGTCTGGTTCAATATTTTTAGGCACATGGGCCCCCTGGAGTATCCTTAACAAGGAGTCCCTATGTTTTTCTGAATTTAACAATAGGCCCAGTATTGAGATCTGGGCGGGGACTTTGTTCAATTGCTCGACAACATTGAACTAACTCTTTTTTATTATCTTCATGAGGTCATCAGCCTCACTGTTAGTTACCTGAGGGGCCTCTTCCCCTGCCTTGGCCTTTCCTTTATTTTTTTTTTCTTCTTTCTTTTCTTTCTCTGTCTCTTTTTGTTTTTCTTCCACCCCTACACATTTTCCTGACCTCATCATGAGGTTCACCTCCTCCTTGCTTTCAGCTGCAGGGCATATAGTAGTAAAAGCTTCACTGTAGTTCCATGGTACAGCCGATTCAGAGTAGGAAGGCTTAGGGACATTTACCACTAATGGAGGAAGTTTGGACTTGGATGCGGAAGTCTGGGTAAATGGAACATTAATAACCAGAGGTGGAAGTTGTTTTGATGGAGGAACATTAACAACCAAAGGTGGAAGTTGTTTTGTTTGAGGGGTTGTAGAAGTGACTGATGCACTAAGGGGGTCACAGTTTATGACCAATGGTGGTTTAGCTTGAATGGGTGGAGTAAAAATGGATGGATTGTAATTAATGACCAAAGGTGGCTTGGCGATGTTCATCTGGGCCATGAGGGATGAGACCCGGTCCAAAGATGAGCTAATGTTCTTTGCAGCACTATCATTCCCCTTTGAAATCACATTTACTTCTTTGTCTTCATTTCTCCTGTTAAAATATACTTTGACCGTTGTCCCTATGGGAGCAATTAATTGAGATGGGTCAAAGGTTATTTTGTCAGAAGAGATGACTCCTATGACATTAGATGGGTCTGCCCCGTGATGCTGGGGCAGTGGGTTTTGTCCAATATCGGTTCTTGGAGGATTGGGAGCCCCTGTATTGAAAGACAGGGTATTCTGGTCTAGTAAATCCTGAATGGCGTGTTTCAAAGGCCAGCACTTATCTGTAGGGTGCCCAGGTGCTCCCATATGGTAATCACAAGTGGTGGAAGGGTCAAAATTTCTCCCCTTGGATGCATTCGGATTAGGTTCTCTTAAGGTGACATACCCTGCTTTCAATAAAGTGGGCAGCAACTGAGAAGGAGTCATGGGAATAGGGGTGAAACCCCTATTTCTCCTTGCTGCAAAATAGGCATCCTTTTCCTCCTTAGTAAAAACCCTTTTTTGGTCTGAAGGTGCTGCTGGAACATTAACCCTCATGGGGGCCGGGGTAGATGAAGCAGGTGGAGTAGGAAAATGAGTTGGCATGTTGATTTGTATAGGCTTGTTAGGGCCAGATGGTGGCTGTACCATGTTTACCTCACCCTCTTTCTTGTTCCCATTCTTTTTTATCCCGCTTCCTTTCTTCAGATTAGGGTCTTGCTGACTAACCATGGCAGAGTGGTCAATTATCTTACCTGACCTGATCCCGTCTTCTATTCGGTCAGCCACTTGAACCAAGGCAGCAAAATTAGTGGTGGTTTGACCCACCAGGTGGCTGTAGAATGGTTGACCCAAAGTGCGGATGAAAGTAGAAATCATTTCCTGTTCTAGCATGGGTGGCCTGACCTGGGAGGCCGTCTCTCTCCACCTCTTGGCATATTGCCTTACAGTCTCATCCCTTCCCTTGCTCATCCTCATGACGTCGTACCTGTCTGGCACGATCTCTGAATTGAACCGGTATTGAGCCAGGAAGGCATCGGGTAGGTCCTTCCATCCTTTGATCTTTCCATGGTCCAAAGTGGCGAACCATCTTAATGCGGTTCCAGTCAGGCTCCTTTGGAAAAGTTAGATCAAGATACCCTCATCCTGCCCGAACTGGCATAGGGCACCGCAATATAACTTTAGGTGGCTCATGGGGCAACCAGTGCCATCATACTTGTCCAAGTCTGGGCACTTAAACTTAGCCGGCAGGTTAACATTGGGGTATAGGCACAGGTCTTCAAAATTGGTGCCTCCAAAGTTGTTTACCCCTTTGACTTCCCTTCGTTCTTCCTGGATCATTTCCAGTCTTTGCATGAACTTCTTTTCCATTTCTTCCTTCATTTTTTCCTTTTCCTTAGCCTTTTCTGATTCAACTGTTTCATCCTTGGTCACCATAGGTTCATAAGTGGTTTCATGGATGGGTTCAGGAATTGGTTGCACTGGGGGTGGAATATTGATTTGGGATGGAGGTACAGGGTTGGAAGTGGATGCTTGGTTCTGGGCCTGCATTTGTTGGGCCTGCACTTGTTGGGCCTGTACTGACAGTATGTTCTCTAGCATTTGGGCTAGTCCTGCCACTTGCTCTTGTAACAAGACGATATCTGGGTGAGGAGCATCAGCTTCGTCTTCAATGGGATTCATGGCGCGAGCTCTTGATCTGGTTACAGGAGCTATGATTGCAAGTGTATTGGTACCTGGATACAAAATAAAGGAGAAAATATCAGTGCCCAATTAATCTCATTCACATGCCTAGGAATGCCTATGTGCAAGCTGGGTGAACACGAGTTTGGATTTTTTCTTTATTTGCTTCTTTTTTTTTTTTTTGAATTGAATTGAATTGTTGGAATATTCTAGGGCTTCCAACAGGTCCCACAAAAGAGAGAAAGATCTGAAATTCAAAGGCTTTCAGGGGCCCGGGGGGTTTTTGAAAAAGGTCTGAAATTCAAAGGCTTTCAGAGGCCCGAGGATTTTTGATGAAAGTCTGAAATTCAAAGGCTTTCAGAGGCCCAGGGATATTTTGAGAGAAAAAAAGTCTGAAATTCAAAGGCTTTCAGAGGCCCAAAGATCTGAAATTCAAAGGCTTTCAGAGGCCCAAAAGATCTGAAATTCAGAGGCTTTCAGAGGCCCAAAAGGAAAAGGTCTGAAATTCAAAGGCTTTCAGAGGCCCAAAAGAAAAAGGTCTGAAATTCAAAGGCTTTCAGAGGCCCAAAAGTTCTGAAATTCAAAGGCTTTCAGAGGCCCAAAAGAAAAAGGTCTGAAATTCAAAGGCTTTCAGAGGCCCAAAAGTTCTGAAATTCAAAGGCTTTCAGAGGCCCAGGATTTTTGAAAAATCTGAAATTCAAAGGCTTTCAGAGGCCCAGGAGTTTTTTGAGAAAAAAGTCTGAAAGTCAAAGGCTTTCAGAGGCCCGAGGATTTTGAAAAAAGTCTGAAATTCAAAGGCTTTCAGAGGCCAGGAGTTTTTTTTTTTTGAGAAAAAAGTCTGAAATTCAAAGGCTTTCAGAGGCCCGAGGATTTTTGAAAAATCTGAAATTCAAAGGCTTTCAGAGGCCCAGGAGTTTTTTTTGAGAAAAAAAGTCTGAAATTCAAAGGCTTTCAGAGGCCCGAGGATTTTGAAAAAAGTCTGAAATTCAAAGACTTTCAGAGGCCCAGGAGTTTTGAAAAAGTCTAAAATTCAAAGGCTTTCAGAGGCCCAGGAGTTTTGGAAAAGTCTGAAATTCAAAGGCTTTCAGAAGCCCAAGAGTTTTGAAAAAGTCTGAAATTCAAAGGCTTTCAGAAGCCCAAGGAACCTTT
The DNA here is from genome assembly GCA_947561395.2 of Buxus sempervirens. Taxonomy (NCBI): domain Eukaryota; kingdom Viridiplantae; phylum Streptophyta; class Magnoliopsida; order Buxales; family Buxaceae; genus Buxus; species Buxus sempervirens. The sequence continues at coordinate 36,204,056 of OX387193.1, forward strand.
CTCTCACATTTTTTTATTCAATTATTATTATTTTTTTTTGTTTTTGAAGCATTTTATTCAAACTTGTTTCCCTTTATCATTATTTAAAGGTTAAAGGAAGGTTTTAGTGGGAAAAACTGATTAAAGTGGAATATTCCGAGAAAACCGTATATTCACCACGGTCCGGCCTTGCCCGTGTTCATATTACGGGCAGGCCATGACCGTATGACCAACACGGGCGCGCTCAGCCCGTATAACCAATACGGGTGAGCCCAGCCCGTGTATTAAATGCGGTTTTGCGGAGCTCTTTTATATTTTTTCAGTTTTTACATGGTTTGATCACTTTGATTGCTCATCCAAACATACGGTTCACCCATTACAGAGCTTCTAAACTGTCTCAAAGTGGACCTTGGCCTTTTTGCTAAAACACATGTTTAGGAAGGCACATGTACCTTCCAAATTGACACCATACTCAAGAATTTGGTACCCTTTTTGTTGCTCTTTGTATGAACATTGGGTAGGATTGATTCTAAACAGAGTTAGAAACTCTTCCTATGGGCTGCACCAATTTTAGAAAATATGCATATTTTGGGACCAATTTTATCCCAAACCAATGGGCACCATGACACCCCTATGACATGAAAATAATGCAAAACAATAGGATTACCTTGTTACCTTGTTTACCTTCAATATGGCATCCGCATTATGCCCTGGTTTGTAAGCCATGCACACGGCCTTCCCACAATCATACAAACCCATATCCCCACGTAATTGTATACTTTAGCCAAAAACGTGTAACTCCACCTTCAAGCGTAGGGGTTTTGGGTTTTGGCTTAATGACAAATTAGCACTCAAGCCTAGTGATGACCAGAATCCCAAATCCACATTATCATCACATCATTAGCTCAAAGTTCTAAGGTGAATGTTTTCACTTTCGCTTTCCGAAGTATCGACCTCGTTGCGCCAAGCTACACACATTCGGGTTCAACTTCCTATAGGTTAAGGGTAGGCTGTGTAAAAAATAAATGTGCACAGTGCATTGTAAAAATTGGGTGCATTCACAACGTCCCAAACCCTTGCCACTCTTTTCGCAGCCATGCATTAACAAACCAAGGCATAATAGGAAAGCATATTTAAAATAAACAAGTAAATAAAGCAATCCTATAGCACCTAAAACATGCTCATAAAAAAAATAATCTATCATGCAAACATATGATCATGTTATACACCCAAAATCATTATGGAGATCATGCTGAAAATTAAAACATGCTATCATAAAAATATAGCAAGAAATAAGCATGGTTCAGCAAAACGGACCTCCCTTACGCATGTTGTAGAAACAATCCTATAAATCAAAATTAAGCATGTTTCTACCCCCATGAATTCTTGAGCAATAATTCAGATTTAAAACATACTCAACATGTTTAAGAACACAAAATAGCAAATAAATCAAAAAATATCAAAAACATGAACTAAAACACCAAAAGGCTCAAATCCACCGATCCCCAGCAGAGTCGCCAGTTGTGAGACATGGAAAAATCAATTTAATGATTTCCTCATCATCACACGGGATTAAATTAAACAAAGAGTCGCCACCATTCAATTTAGGTGTGAATGGACACCAAAATATTAAATAAGCACAAAAGGCAAATTTTAGGGCAAAATATCCCTCCTAAAAAAACAACCAGAGATGGGTAAGGGGATTAAGTTATGAACAGGGGAGGTGTTAGGCACCCCTATTCATCCACACAAGGTGGTTGCCAGGCATTGTTCATGTTAAAATAAAGGAAAAAGCTTGCTATGAAAATTAGGAAAAAAAAGCAAAAATATATGGTTTTTTCATATGAATAGTCTGATTGATCCAGAACTTTCAAATATGATTATACCATTCCTAGGGTTTCATGATCAAAATAACATTGAGATAAAATCAAATAAAATCAATTTAAAGTGAAAAATCCAAAAATCTGGCTTCAAGTCAAATTCTAGAAATCTAGAAAAATATGATTTTTATAAAATATTTCAAAATTGAACTTGAATAGTCCAGTACATAGGTAGAGCCCAAATTTCACATTAAATCTGAAAATCAAAACCAAAATTACCCACGTTGATGAAAAACACCAAAAGGGGAGAATTTAGACCGTAGGGTCTTCTCTCAATAATGAAAAACAATTTAAAAACCACATCATGAAACCCTAGAATTTACTTTCAGGCTTTTGGATTCAGATTTATCATATTGATCATGATAAATCCAAGATCTTAGCCTAAAATCACAAAATTCACGAAAACAGTGCTATATGTGCAAAAGTGGCAAAAATCCAATTTTTAGAAAAAATAGGGATCTCATGCTATAAACATCATAGATTCATGTTATTCATTCAGATATATCATAAAAAGCATTAAAACATGATCAGGATATTTAAAACAGCCACATCTCACAGATTATAGCACATGGGGGTCTACCCTACGGATCCACCTGTTCCCCTTTCCCCTAGTTCTCTCTTCACGTTTTACGGTTAGAGAGACTCTTGAGGTACTTAGAGATAGGTTTGGGTATACAAACACAATCACAGGCCTTATTATATGAAAAAAAGAAAAAAACAGATATGGGGTTCTATTCTAGGGATCCACCTGTTCCCCTTTCCCCTAGTTCTCTCTTCACGTTTTACGGCTAGAGAGACTCTTGAGGTACTTAGAGACAAGTTTAGGGATACAAATATAACCGATGGCCTTATTCTACAGCAATAGAGATGATATTATTACTTCTAGAATTGAAGACAAAAAATAAAAAGGGATAGGGGACTTACCTGGATTGAGCAGGCAGGCAACAGGAGTTCTTTCTCTTCTCTTGGAGCTTCTTAGACTTCCTTGAACTTAAAATTTCATGGCCCTTAGCTAGAGGAGAGAGCCTCTATTTATAGACACACCCAGGGGCAAGGCTGGTCCAGAAGGATATATCCTGATCCTCAGGATAGAGTGAAAATTGGAGATAATGCCCATCCATAGCCAACCAAGGTGGCTTCAGCGAATAAAATACGTAATTCGCTCATTTAAAGATATATTGGACTAAAGATAAAGCTCGGAAATCGAGAGAAGGACAAAACTCGTACGTGTCTTTAGTGACCGTATATGCACTACGGTCCAACGGTGACCGTATAGTTTCCACGGGCGCGCCTGACAGTAGAGAGATCTCGGGCGCGACTGGCCCGTGAATGAAATACGGGCAAAGCCTATTTATTCAATTTTTATGCATTTTTGACCTGTTTTAAGTTCTAATTACATGTTTTTATTATTTTCTCATTTTGTAGTGCAATTTGGGGTGTCTACACATCCTTGGTAGGAGTGGTCGTTTTGTAAATATTTTAAATGCTTTTACTTTCATGCAAACTTTTGTAAAAAACCTTTTGAAAAAAAAATACAAAAAAAGAGAAGAAAATACTTTTTGAAAAAAATTGGCAAGTGCTCGGGTTGATGATGACATCATTCTGAGACTGCATCCTTTTTGGCACAACCACGATCATGGAAAGACGCCTAGTCGCTCAAAGGTGTCCTCAGCTAGGTGCAGTATACTGTCCCATGAGAACCTTGACTGAGCCAATACCTTGATTTTCCTCCCAAACCTATCCTTACATTGGGGCAGAATGATTGTTGAGAGAAAAGATAGGAAAAGGAAAAGGAGAGAAAGTGCCTAAACCAGCTAAAGGCAAAGGCTGGCTTTAACATCATGCCTTTAAGAAAGGATGAAAGGCCATCCTTCATACATCCTGAATTTCAAGAACCGCTAGTCAAAACACTTTGGACTTGATCGTATTATTCAAATACTTGTGTTGTGTCTAGCCACCCCACACTGGAGCAAAGCTGAGAAAGAAAATAAAAAAGGATGAATAGATTCTTGAATGAATTTTCATGAACATTTCATCCAAGTTGTCACAACTTCTGCAAACGGATGAAAGGCCATCCTTACTTTATTTTCCCAATTTTTAAAATCATATCTCTAGTCAAACCATTTGAGCCTAACTTTCTTCTTTCTAACCCATTGAGTTATGAGCACTAAATACGGTGCCTAGTAAAGAAGAAAAGACATGGATGAGCAAAAACAAAGAAAAAGAAAAGAGAGCAGAAAACACATTGGGGCATGCTAATCAAAGCAAAAACAAAGGTGACCCCAGAGCAAAAGAAAGGAAGAGCAAAATACTAGAGGAAAAGGCAAAGGTCGCAAAAGGCCTCAAAAAGAAAGTGAAAAAGACATTGTCAAGACCCAAGCAGTCAAGAAAAGGGTAGAACATGACTTGACCCATTTACAAAGAGACTTTGAGCCATATTCCCTTTCTTTCATAAACCAAAAACCTTAGCCTACATTTCGTGCCATCAGATTACAGAGGATGTGACAATTGAATTCATGCAGATCTATGAGGAAGGAATCTAAAAAGAAGAATGAGCTTCGGCAAGACACAAAGTAAGCCTGAGAATGAGAAGACAAGAACTTGAGCCTTATAAACCGTCATTTCTCAGACTTAAAACTAGGAGATGTGTCGTCCCAAATTCAAGACCCCTCTGATCTAGGGGACATGATGTACAAATTAAAGTCGGCCAAAGACCCTCAAGCCGTGACAGACACTAATCCAAGGGAAAAGAAAAGAAGAAAAACCCTCAATTGCAAAATCCTGAAACCATCCTAAAAAATTGGGTCAAGGCGAGAGAAATCAGAACTAGGGAAGAGAGAACATCCCTTGCGATGCCCCTTGTAATGCCCCGAACCCGGGTCAGTGCAAACCAGCACCCAATCCGAACCCGATTCACTACTTTAACAACCCGAATTCAGTTCAACAACCAAATCCGAGGTATTATTGGCTCATATCAAATAATCATCAAGAATATACCAGACTAAAGAAATAAGTAACCCATTAAATTAAGTAACTATCAGAGTACGGAACATGTATGTGCGGAAATATAGTCTAAAATCCTCAAACAACTAATATAGTTAACCATCAAAATCAATATTTAAGTCTGGAAAAATAAAAGGGTCACTATCTCTCTCATCTCTCTAATACATCAAACCAAAATGAATAATAATCTAATCAAAATATCTAAGTCTACATCAATCCACAACCTCAGACAATATCCGGATAATAGAAATCCTTCGGCGAATAATCAGCTAGCTCTCCCTGGAAATCACTACTATGATCTCCCTCTCGCGTATTAGCTGAAAAATGAAATAAAAGTAGGGTGAGATACGAATATCCCAGTAGGTAACACATGCATGTTTAAACAGTTCATATAAGTAAAATAACAATTCATGCACAATTAAGCAATCTCGACTAAGTAGGCTCGGATAATCATTCGTATCGATCATGAATACAAAACAGTATAATAAACAGTTCTAAATATGAATTTCAGCATGTTCTATTATAAGAATCCAATATCAGAAATCAATAACATAATCCGTACATTACTAGGATGCACTAAACAGTCACATCCAACCAATATACCAATTACATGCCTCCAGCATGTATACAACAGTAATAACAAGTGTTTATGATTTTAGTGTCATTGTAGGACTCACAAAGATAGATAAACCTTTTGAGATGACTCTCGACCAATTGCTATACCACCGTGCGTCTTAGGAGCAATGCTACTAATGATACTCAAGTCCCATGCAGCACAGCTTAGACAAGAGCCGTAGTCACTTACTTATTGCACACGTACCCATTAGAGTTCGCATGTACCACCAGCATGCAGCACCAGAGTCAATACATGGAGATGGTCACTTATCCACATGTACAAGGAATCACCAGCGGCTCACTGGGGTGTCCCTCCAGACATAGGACCTTCCCAAACAAACCAACTTGCAAAGGAAGCCCGCTCGCACAAGGGAGAAACTCAACCCAAATGACATATCCCTTAGCTATCTAGCCACAACTATGGATCCATAACGAGCTATGCCCACTAGACCCCAAAAATTCCCTAAAATATAATATTTCTATAAGGGTTGGTGCCTAGCGGTATATAAAGGTTAAATCTGACATTTACTTTAATATTCGGGTTAACTGAGTTGAACTTATGATCTGAATTCTCTTTATGTAATTATCTGGTTTATAGTGTAATTTAGAGATGTTCTGTTAATCAAATAGTAGGTCAATCTTCCAAATACTAGATTTCACAGTTTCATACAAAGTTTGGCAACCAGTGTCCTAAATATCTCCCTAATTTATTTTTCTGTAAAACAGGGAATTAGATAATTTATTTTGGTCTTAAAACATCTTAATTAATCATTAAAATTTACTAAAAATAGTTTGGAATTGAATCGGGGTTTGAAAATACGAAATTCTGCAATTTCTGCACAGAGCACCTAGGATTGCCCCGGCGATCTAAGGTTAGCGGTAGTTGAAATTAGATAGCCGATGATAAGTCTTCTCACGATGTCGGGCGGTCTCAAATTTTGGTCTAGCTCCGAGGATCGCCGAGCACAATCGAGGTCGGCGGTCCCCTGAAAACGTTCAGAAACAGTGTAAAAATGTGATTTTTCACGTCCAAGATCATTCTAACATACATATAATATTGTTATCAAACTAAATACATGAATATATTATACAAAAACATGCTTTGAAGATTAAACGAACGTAAATCCAAAAACAAACAAAAAACGGTGTCACCGACCTCTGTTTACGGCTGTTTCTTCTCCTCTTCTCTAAACAATGACTAGAACAAGATGAGACACTACCTAGATGAATGAAAAACGAGCAACACCCTTTCCCTTTTCCTTCTTCTTCTTCTTCTCTTCCGGTCTGGTCGCCGTTTGTCTCTTGCGGCTGTCGAATACAAACGAGTATTCCAACAGTATACGATTAGGGTATTAAACTATTATATATATCCCTTGATCCCACGTAGCTCACTTACAAGTCTTCCTATGCACATTGCCCAATCAGAACACAACAACTTAAAATAAGAATCATACCTTGATAACTCATGATCGGATGGTCGGATCTACGTCTAATTCTGGATCTCCACTATTTATATCATCCCCTACATTAATAAAATATTTCCATCAGTTATAACTCTCAAGGATATTATTTATTAATTTATTTTATTATTTAAGGGAAATTTGGGGTTTTACACCCCTCAACTTTTAAACCTCTGCAAAGCCTCTGCTGGCATAAGTCAGGAATTTCATGGGAATACGTGTCAAACACACCATCCCAAAGCACTTCGAGTTAACAAGGCAATTCGCCTTGGTCACTGGTCCTACCTTTTCTTTTAAATCACTTGTACCAAAAATTTTGAAAAAAAAAACTTTTGAAAAAATATTTCATTTCAATCTTGTGCACTTGCACACACAATAAAAACAAGCCATAAGTGCTCGCAGTTTGCATTTCAGTTACCTCACTGCTCTGTGAAAATTATGTAGACCTAGGCAAGGCGAAAGAACCGGAGGATGTCATTTCACTACTCTTTCTATTTTTCTCCAGCCCAATGCATGAATTTTTCCCTCTTATTTTCTCCTCATAATTGACTTAATGGAAACCCAAAACCTTCCCTAAAGCCTTCCTTTTATAGGCTCGCCTAATTAGATGTTCTAATAGGTTTAGGAGACTTTCCAACCTTCCCACTTGCACCTATTTCCTTAATTCTCCCTTGTAACCTTATTTCCTAATTCCATTAGAATTAGAAACTCCTAATTTACAAATTTTCATGCTATTTCTCATCCCTATTTTTAAATATTAGCTAAACACTTAATTTCTTCCCATATCCCTTAGAAAATTTTGTATGCTCTCGTACTTTTCTTATTAAATGACCTGGAACTCTTTTTAATATCTGTTTATTGGTTATTTTAAATATTTGTTTGTTTGCCACTGAGGTTTTGGTGATCATTGTTGAACACCTTATTTGACGTGTTTATGTCTCCTTGTGTCACAACCCGGAACCAAGCCTGCCCCTCCAAGGCACGACCCGCTCCAGACCGCGGCAAGTGGGCCTTTCCACTCAACAAAACACTTAAGAATTTAAAACTTTTCTATACAAGTGCAAGTGCAACAGTTTATACATGTGCATATCAAAAGTGTGCTCATATACATTTCAAAGATGAATTAAAATATGAGAGTTTAGATACAAAACATTTGGGTGACTAATCACTCCTCTCATTGGTAAAGGTTTACAATTCAAAACTATACAAGTATAACAAAAGAAAATCCTAAGGCCTATAGTAGTCTTCCTCTCTATACCCAATGGCCTTTTCTTTTCCTTTATCCTCAGCCCGGTCCTTCACACCGGACGTCGATGGATCTGAAAAATAAGATAGAAAGCAACTGTGAGACGAATGTCTTAGTAAGCAACACATGCATGATTCGATAGAACACAGTTTATGCAAATATATCTCGATGAAACCATGACATGCAGGTAGTTTTTAATACGATAAAATCCACAGCATCTCATGTGTCATACAATAGTGCATGCATGTGCTTCAGTGTACAGTTCATCAATTTATATCAATTGCAATCAACAAACATTATAATAGATGTAACTGATCTCATGTAACCAATCTCAAGCTTGCGTGGAGGATATGAGTTCTCTATCTCCAGGCCAGGGTGAACACATGTCCACTACCCCCAACCGAGATGAACCGATCCATCTACCCACCAAGACTTACTGATGTGGAAGAGCTTGTTCACTACCCCCAAATTGAGGTGAACCTTGGTTCACTACCCCTAATTGAAGTGAACAACATACATTGCCAATCAATATTCTCTATCATGATGAGGCCAGTTCACTACCCCCAAATTGAGGTGAACACTCGTTCACTACCCCCAATTGAGGTGAACGGCATATACTATTTACCGATATTCACTTTGTGAAGAGGCTAGTTCACTACCCCAAAATTGAAGTGAACACTAGTTCACTACCCCCAATTGAGGTGCACTGCACATGTTACTTACCAATAGTTACTCTTGTCAAGGAGCTAGTTCACTACCCCCAGATTGAGGTGAACAATGGTTCACTACCCCCAATTGAGGTGAACTGCCCATATAGAATCCCAACACATGGGCCAATGCCCTAATTAAATCCCGTGAACTTTTAGGTTACTGCCTCTTATACAATTCAGGTCAAGGAGTAGAGCCGAAGCCCTCTATTCAATAATCAATGCTAGTGGGGCCACTACCCTTTTTATCTCATGGTGCAAGTAATGGGCCAAAGCCCTGGGTGGTGAAATTGTAATATGGGCCAATGCCCTTCACTCTAGGTGTAAAATACAAGGCCGAAGCCCATTTGGTCATGGGTAGTGTACTCTCGTTGATGGTTAATGGTATAGGTTAGGATTTCAGGAATTCTCTGCCTTTCATGACACTTTTGGGCAACCTATGCCTCAAATATTTTGATACTTGTATATCTCAGTCTTGGTTCTTGATTTTTACTTCTAATGGATAATTGTAAAGTGTTTGAGGTGGTAGGATCAAGTTATCCTATTTCTATAGTAATCTGGGACAGAAACTCTCGGTAAGACCCTCTTTGGGAAAGCGTACCCAAAATCTTTAATATTAGAAAATTTGAGTTACTTCTAGTTGGAACACCTCCTAAACACCTAACTCTCACTTATCCATAGGTTGGATTTGGACAAAAACAAAGGGTGGTTCAATCTGGGCTAAAAGTGTAAATTTTGGAAATTTTGGTAGGGGCGCTCAATGGGTCGCTCGAACCGGCTTCGAGCGGCTAGAAATTTTGCTCTCGGGTTCTCTGTTAAAACAGGGCGCTAGAACAGTCGCTCGAGCGTCGCTCGGGCGGCCATTCCTTAAAACTCTATCTGATGCTATCTACAACTATCGCCTGATGCCCACTCGAGCGACTACTCGAGCGGCTGGGTTTTCTCAGCAGCTCGAGAAATTCTATTTTTGGGGATTTAGGGTTTTTCTCAAATCTGACTTGTTCTAGGTGTTTTTGCACTCGAAATCACTCCTAGCATGTGTAGAAACTTGCTACCTACAAAACCCCTCAATGAAAACTCTCCTATTGGCCCTAGGACTCGTTTTCACATCTCAACCCTAGCATTCATCTAAACATACAAAAATGGCCGAAATTGTGAAATAAGGGTTGGGGTGGTGTTGTTTACCTCTTTCAAACTCTTTAGCAAGTTGTTTAGCCTCCAATGCACCTCACGAACAGCCCTTTAGCTCCTTGGTTGCTCGTTCCACCAATATCCACCAAGCAAACCCCCAAACAAAAATCTCTCCCTTTGGCTTCTTCTTTTCTTTTGCTTGCCAACATCACTTCCAATGGTTTAGAAATGAGTGGGGGACAAAAATGGGAAGGAAAGTGATGAGAAGGAGATGAAGAAATGAGAGTGGAAGAAGAGGAAGAGAAGAAAATGGGAGAAGGGTTTGGGTTTGGTCGTATATGGGTTTTGCTTTGGGGTTTCTCACTTAAGTGGCTTTCTAACAAGGCTCCCTATTTACAGGTTTGCTACTCCCATACTACATTGCACATAACACCAATACTTAGCATATTTTCTCACCCTATGAAATCTCATATTACCAAATGACAGATACTCACCTTCTTAGGCTGCTGACTGCCCGGAGCTTAGCCACTTTGACTGGCTTTAGGCTTGAGCTGCTCCAGCCTCATCTACACATCAAGTTCATTAGTTAGGGTATGCTAGGGATTTTGGAACGGGGTTTCACACCTTGTATGGGTTTTTCACTGAATATTGCATCGTAAGTTATTCAATGTTTTTGATTGTGAGTTGTGTCTAGTGGGCAATGCTTAGTATGGATCCCTAGCTTAGTTAGGAAGTGAAATGAAATTATCTGGTAAGTTATTTCCTATTCAGTACTCCCCAGTATGCATTCCAACCCAGTTGTGACGAAGGCAGCAATCTAGACCGTCGTGTTACCTGGACCTGGCCTTAGCCGAGTTTGTTGATCGGCAACGGTTTATTTGATTCTGGGTTTCTTAGCCGAGTTCGGCATTGGTTATTTGGGTTACCACCGTGTGCTTCAATGAGACATCGGCTTACACGAGCTTTATATCGGTCATGTTTTAAGTTATTTGTGACTCGCACCTTGGAGCTATATTTTGGCTGTGCTTGAAGTTCACTTGTGGCTTGCTCATGCATTGGTATTAGCTGTGTTGTCGAGGATCCATTTATCTTTGATCAGATTGGTATTCCCTAGTTTGTTATTTCGTGGTTGCGGGCTTGTTGTTATTGACTTGGATTGTACGCACCAACCCATCTGTGTTTATCGGGGGTGATCTGTATTGATGGTTGACGGAGGAAATGGAAGTGACTGTATTTGTGGGCTCCATTTTTCATGTAAGTCGTGAGGTGGTGACAATGGGGACAAGAATATCTTATTAAGTGGTTTCAGTTCATGAGTCCTGTCATGTTACACATGTTTGGTTTGAGAATTGTTTTGGATATATTATCGTGATTTTTATTTTATCATATTACCTCATGACTTATTTTGTAAAAATTATGGACTGTTTACCTCATGCACATTGCTACCTGTTGAGATTTATTCTCACTCCAGTTTCCCCCATTTTTCAGGTATTCTTGGAAAGGTTGACAAGCTTGGGAATATTTGTAAAAAGGGTAGTCTGTAGATGTGAACCGGTCTTGAATTTAAAAGTTACTTGTAAATATTGAGTGTATTATAATTGAAACTGTTTCTGCATAACAACTCTGATAATAAAAAGGAATGAAAAATTTTAAATTATTCAGGATTTAGATGCTTTTACCTTCACTCACTAATACCTCAGGTCTGGGGAAATTGACCTGGAACCGGGGCATTACAAGCAAATTGCTTCGATGGAACCTTGAGTCTGCTTTGGTCTGGTCGCCTCTCACCAATCAGGTGCTTTGCTCTCTCAGCACGGCGTACCAACTCAGAATAGCTGGTGCACTCTACAACTAATACCCGGTCTCTAATATCAGATCTCAACCCCTGCTCAAAATGCTCCCGTCTGTCTGTTTGTCTCACAAGTAACCATATGCAGGGCAAATCAGGATAGCTCATTAAATCGGGCCTCATACTATAAGATCGACTGTGGTCCCTGGGAGATGTGCATGAACTCCCTTGCCTTTTGACAGCGGAAATTAGCAGTGAAATAGCACTCAAAGAAGAGCTCTCTGAATCTTCCCCAAGTGAAATGCTCATCTGGTTCAGTCCTCCTCTTCATCGAACACCACCAATGGACCGCTTCCCCCTTAAAAATGAAGGTAGCCAGTCTAACACTACAGTCCTCTGGGCATTCCATGTCGTCAAATATCCATTCCATCTTGAGTGTACGCACGTCATAACGCCGCACTGTGAGGTGCACTGAAGTGCGCGTGCCTCCCAAAGGAAAAAAAATGGGAAAAGGGAGTCGCCACCGCCTGATGGAGTGCAGGCAAACACTTGGGTGCCTAAGTTTGTCTAATTGGATGGTCTGCAGCTTGAGATTCTAAGTAGGTTCTCGGTTACGATCCGGGGAAGTCCTAAGACACCCCAGTCCGCCCCGTTGGTTGACGTGTCCCTCGAATCTTCCTGGTTCGAGTCAACTTAGTCTCACCCTATTCCTAATCCAGCATGCATGTTTATTGGGTCTGAGTGGGGGCCACTGAAGGTGTGGGTCCCCTTTATTTTGATTGATTTTATCTTCCATTATCCGGTGAAGTGGGTTGGATGTGGGTCCCATTGGAAGGCCCATTGGATTCCATGTTGGGCTATTAGTTAAGCCCAAGGCCCAACTAGGGTTATTGAGTAACCCTTATTGGATTTGGTTATTCATTTTTGGGATTTAATTTATTTACAAAATTTAGTGGATTAAGATTTTTTGAGGCCCAATGGACTTGAGGGTGGCCTGTGGGTGATTAACCAAATGGCTTTAGACCCATTATCGAAACGGGCCTTGGTTTGGGCCGGACTAGATGTGGGCCCCATTGGAAGGCCCACAATGCCTTATTGGACTCGAATAGGCCCAAGTCTCAAAAAGTGGGCTTGGGTTGACCCAAAGACCCAAATGGTTCAGTTTGATTAAATTCGGATCGAGTCTGATGGATCCAGGTAAAAGAAATCGAATTTTGAGGCTTCTCTGGGTCTAACTGCACACCCTATGCAGTTTGGCCCAAACCGCTCTGAATATGCGGTTTGGGTCCAAAAATCCGAAAAATGCCAGATGTAACACCCCGAAATCGGGTTACGTAATGGAACCGTAACTCGTCCCCGAGGAGTTAGCTTTTCTATAGAAGATCACTATATCAAAGTAAGGAAAACATGAAATGGCAATCACAAAATCAGAGTCAACTAAAATTTTCCCCAACTCACCTGAACCAAGCATAAACCCGCCTGTATCGTCCTCTCTGAGATCTGAAAACAAAACAAAACAAAAGGAATGAGATACGACTATCTCAACAAGTAGCAATGCATGCTCAAACATATTTAATTTAATTTCTAAAACATGCACGATTAAAATATACTCAACGACTAGCCAGAAATAAATTGATTAATCCGACTAATCTGGCAAACCGATATCAAACCACATAATAAGGTGGGACTCATGAAATTTGACCGCTTTGTAAGGTTAAGTTCTAGCTCCAAACAGTTCCAGTCTAAGAACCTTTGCCAAATCTGATACCTCTGTAAACTGATTCCAATATATCGTCTCTTGGTGGAAATCACAAGACCTCACCCTCTCCAAGGGTGGAAACGGATATCAATCCAATCTGAGAACCACTGTCGTAACTGTTGCCAACAATAGACCTCACCCCCTCATGGGGTGGAAACGAAGCTGCTACAACACATCCCTCATGGAAGGCCTCTTTATATAGAGGAAACGCGTAAAATAAATCCCTCTTAGTTCGTAGCACTTCCCTCATGGAAGGCCTCTCTACATAAAGGAAACGGATGAAGGAAGCTAGACTTTAGCCAAACAAATTAGACTGACTTCACTTACTAGCTAAATTATGGATCCATAATGTGCTATGCCCTAAATAGCTTAAATAAAACCAACAAGTGAAACATAAGCTTCGATTTAAGTCAAAAGGTATTCCGACGTGTAAAACAACATATCACCAAGTGTGATTAAACATAACATGGGTCCCTCAGGACCATCCTACTCCCTCATGGAGTCTCCAAAATATTCTCAAGTAAATCCCAAGAATAAATCAAAATGTATTAGACAATCCAAGCATGAAATCCCTTTTTATTCAAGCCGTCCAAATTTACTAAAAATTAAACTCAAATCAAATCAAAATATTGCTCAAAACAAATGAAGCCGTGTATAATCAACAATACCAATTTCAGCTCAAATAGTCACTAGAATCATCAAACAATAAAATCTCCATAATTCGGCACAACCGGTTAAAGCACTTTATAAATTAACCAAAATTGAAAACCAGCGATCCTTCGAAGGAAACATAACCAATTACTATTCAGGTCACAATAGAAAACAGCAAACTCAATAATATTATAATTAGGTCAATAACTCTCCAATTAGCAAAACTTCCTTAGAGCTGGAAAAACAGATTTTTTCTAGACTTCTACTAATTGATCCCAATATCTATTTATCCTTATTCTTTAATGTCAAATTAATCTTTATGGTTTACTAACAGTTCTTGAATCTCAATTTGAGTTTTGGATAATTTAGGTGAAGTGATACTATAGAATAGAACCCAAAAATCTGCATCTAATGGGCTCAATTACATCCTGCAGAATTTTTAACATACATTTACTAAAACCTAGCTTACAATAATTCATTATTCAAGATTATTGACTTTTCTCCATAAAGTTCTAATTACTCCTAAAAGCTGACTGAGCTTAAATTAGCTTAGTGGGATAAGTATAATAACCTAGAACTAAAATTTATGCTCAAATAGGAACTCAGCCGCACACGGCTGTTATTGGTCAAGCTGGCCTTCCAGAGTTCACAAGTCAAAATTTCTACAAGTCTGAACTTAAATTCATGCTTAATAAAACTGAATTTATACTTCACCACCCTTCAATTATAAAATTATTGGTAATCAAAGTTAATTTGGTCATGCATCGACAAAATTCATCAAAGAACTCCTATGTTATATCTCTGTTGAAACTAGAACCCAACCAGATTATCTACTAGAGTTTTCCCCATATTAATTTAGTGTAAAGAAATCACTGAAAGATCCCTACAGCACTTTGCTAGTGATTATTGAGGTTGTACAAGTAGATTTCAAAGTTAGAAACCATTTTTTTTTTTTTATTTCCCAACAGCAGCCGCCCACTTTTTTTGTTTTTGTTTCAACAATAAAACGATTTAATTCTCCCATAAATCTAATTGTATGAACTCTTGATCCCTTAATAACCTCAATCTAAGGTTAACATCTAATTATAACTCTTAGAACCTGATTTAGTCTATTAATTAATAGAAATTCTCGTGAGGAAATAGCCTAACCTGGCTATATAGGAATGCATGGGCGCTAACCTACAGAGGTTGGCACCCCTCAACATCCTTCAGAATTTTGCACCATTGCCAACCTGATAAGGTCAGCAATGGTTGGCAATGGGTGGGTGCCCAGGTGCTGAACCACACGAATGATTTCTAAGTTGCTGCCAAGGTGAAATTAGACACAGCTGAATTAATATCTCCTTCCGAATTCAACATGAAACACTTCCTTGCTCTCTTAACATTCTACTGATCATCATTCGAATTTAATTCAACCTTAGATCGATCACAAATTCAGAAACTCACTCATAATGTGCAAAAACGTCAAGACTGATATACAGCAACTTAAATCAAATTCCTCATCAAATTTCAATTGCAAATCCAATAGAAAATGAATGCTACTTGCCTTTAATTTTCTAGAATCCAACTTCAACAAAATTAGAGATGAAGATCAAATATTCTCGACGACCAGAACCTCTCCACGATCAGAAATTTCTGAAAAAATTTTTCAAGACTAATCCTCTTTAAATCTGAATCAATCCTCCACAAAATTTTGACGAAATAAATCAAACTAACCTAGATCTATCATTGCAATTGCTTACCTGGTCTGAACTAGAATTTGGACGAGAATGAACAACTGAAACAGAGATCTCTCCTTTCTTTAAATTTTCAGATTAGATTTCACCCCCCAAGGATCCGAATTAGCCTCCTCAACTCCCAGATTCCACTCTTGTTGCTTAGGCTTCTCCGGCAATGAACAGTCGAAACTGTTCCGAGCGTGTGGAGAGCCAAGATATACTTACGTTTCACAAAACTCTTCAACTCCCTACCTTCTGCTCTACCGGAGCGCCGCTCCACCGAAAATCCTACACCTTCACCCCACCATCCTTTGGTTCATTAATTTTCCACCTAGATAATTACATCAAAACTTAATTGACTCTACCAAAATTCACTTTATACTATTTTATTAATTATTACAATATAATCTAATTACCATTTACTTGATTTACATAATCTCCGATTTGTTCTGAAATTCCCAAAACACCCTCGTGACACTCCACCATAAACCAATAAATTAAAATATAATAATAATAATTATTTTTTTTTTATAATTAGAATTTCCACCCAGATTCACCCGCGAATTCCAGTTTAACCACTTAATCTCTTTTTCGGAACTTTCCATCACTTAAATAAGTTAATGATCCCAAAATCAAAATTTTAATTAATACTAAAAATTCGGGGTTTTACACCAGAATAGCCACGGGTATCTGCTGGTCTTCTCTCCAGGGGCACCTGTGAACTTCTGTGGGTCTCTAAGCACACCCACAGTAGTTAAAAAACTCATTTCACAGCCAAAACATGCTTTTCATCCATTCATTCGTTCACACATATGCTCGATCGGCATAAAAAAACTAAACTAAACAAGAAAATTAGTAGCCATGCATGAGGACACCACCATGGAGTATGCAAAAACAATAGATATAATGATGAGTGTGTGGATGTGTAAGATGTTTTTATCATATATGCATGATCATGAGGACAAGCTATAGATTTATAAAGCTAGCAAGCGACAAAAGAAACTAACCACTCACTTTGACTGAAGGGGAAGAGGGGAGAGATTGAGGGATACAATGGAGATTGAAAGAGGACATATCCCTCTTCTAAAATAATATTAACAAGCCAAAAGTTAGATCTAAGCTTACTTAAATCACCTACTTTTGATCTTACAAAAGAACCCTTCCTCCCACTTCCGTACAGAGTCTCCCTCTTACCATGGGGACACTCCAGCAGCATGTCAAAAGAAATCACATGGTGAGCAAAAGACTATAAAACATTAATCCGAAGGTAACCAAAAGGAGAAGCTTGCTTAAAAGAACTTTACTTCAATACATATTGAAAAATACACAACAAACGTTATTACCTTGGTATTTCCTTCTCTCTTAGGAGTGCGATGGTCCTCTGGAAGATGCAGACAGCAGTTTGAATACTCTCCTTGGCTTCGAAACACCTCTTCTAACTCACCTCCATGATTGAGTGGAATTGGAAGATGGTAGTATAGAGCTTGGAGGGGTTGGAGGGGGTTTAAAGGCTTAATCAGCGTAGAGAAGAGTGGTTCAGAGTTTCAGGAAGTTGAGGAGATAGAGAGAGAGCAGTGGAAAACCAACCAGCCCTTGTCTACTATTCGGATTTTCTATTTATAGCAAACAGGTTGGAAACCACACATAATATGCGGTTTGGTCTCAACCGCATGGTATGTGCGGTTCGGCCACGTCTTTTCAGCAATCATTAGGGTACAAACTTGGGCGGTGTGCAGACTGACGAAAAGTGAACCGCACTTACAGTGCGGTTGCTTTTTGTCTACCACTTGCCCTGATTGGCTCATGCAAGTGGTGGTCGAAAAATCAACCGTACACTATATGCGGTCATGACCTTTTCTCTCCCTCTTTTTGGTTGAGTTGACGGCTGAGGTGTAACGCCCCGAACCCGGGGTCAGTCCAAACCGGCACCTGACCCGAACCCGGTTCGCTACTGTAACAACCCGAATTTAGTTCAACAACCAAATCCGAGGTGTTACTGGCCCATATCAATCACAACATCAATAACATACCAGACCAAAGAAAGTAAATCCAATCCATATATTAATCCATCAGAGTTGCGGAAACAAGTATGTGCGGAAGTGTAGATTAAAATCATCAAACAAGCATGAAGCTTGACCATCAATCAATAGTATCAAAGTCTGGTAGAATGAACTGGTTACTAAATCTCTCTTGTCTCTCTCATACATCAAATCCAATTAATGATAATAAACCAATTAAAAATGCTAAGTCTATAACATCAATCCACCTCAGATAAGATCGGGATAATAGTAATCCTCTGGAGAATACTCAGCTATCTCTCCCTGGAAGTCTAAGAGATCCCCCTCTCGCGTATCAGCTGAAAAAATGGAATAACAGTAGGGTGAGATACGAATATCCCAGTAGGTAACACATGCATGATTAAACAGTTAATATACGGAAAGTAGCAGTTCATGCACGAATAAGTCACATCGATTAATCAGGCTCGTATAATCATTCGTATCATTCGTAAATACAAAACAATATACTAAACAGTTCTAGAGATGAATTCCAGCAAGTTTAATATGAAAATACCATAGTCAAATCAGTAACATAATTCATACATTGCCAGGATGTACTAAACAGTCACATCCAACCAATATCCCAAACACATGCCTCCCGCATGTACCACAATAATAACAAGTTTTATGATTTCAGGGTCATTGTAGGACTCACAAAGTTAGATAAACCTTTTGAGATGATTCTCAACCAATTGCTATACCACCGTGCGACTTAGGAGCGATGCTACTAATGATACTCAAGCCCCATGCAGCGCAGCTTAGACAAGAGCCGTAGTCACCGACTTATTGCACACGTACCCATCAAAGTTGGCATGTACCACCAGCATGCAGCACCAGAATCAATACATGGAGGTGGTTGCTTATCCACATGTACAGGGAATCACCAGCGGCTCACCGGGGTGTCCCTCCAGACATAGGACCTTCCCAGACAAACTAACTTGCAAAGGAAGCGCGACGCATATAGGAGTAACTCAACTCAAATGACATATCCCTCAGCTATCTAGCTACGACTATGGATCCACAACCAGCTATGCCCACTAGACTCCAAAACTTCCCAAAAGTTTCATATTCTATAAGGGTTGGTGCCTAGCGGCATATAATGGTTATATCTGTACATTTACTTCAATATTTGTTCATCTGAATTCAGTATTCTCTTTAGAAAGTATTCTGATTTATAATGTCATTTAGAGGTATTTAGATAGTCAAATGGTAGTTAGGCTTTTCCAAAATCACGTTTCTCATTTACCTTCAAAACTTGGCAACTATTGTCCTAAATATCTCCCTAATTTGTTTTTCTGTAAAACAGGGGTTTAGGTAGTTTATTTTGGTCTTAAACCACCTTAATTAATCATTAAAATTGTCTAAAAATAGTTTAGAATTGAATTAGGTTCGAAATTATGAAAAATTGGAAATTCTGTTGAGAGCGCCTAGGATCGCTCAGGATCGCCCTGCCGGTCCCAGGTCAGCGGTCGTGTATTTTCGAGCGCCCGCGGTCCGTCTTCTCGCGGTCTACGGCGCCCTAATTTTATTCAACCAGCGCCGAGGATCGCCGACGAGCGCCGAGCACAGTCGAGGTCGGCGGTCGTGCGAAATCGAGCCGAAATAGTTCTAACTCACGATTTTTCTCGTCTAAACTCATTTTAGTGTATTTCTAACATGCTTAGCTAACTAAATACAACATTACATATCATAGAAACATGCATTTGCGATTAACCAAGGAAAAATCCAATTTCAAAACCAAAACGGTGTCACCTACCTCGTATACGCGATTCTCCTCTTCTCTTCTGAACAGCAAACCCCCAAACCTCTCCTCAGTTGCAAGGCAAGGCTCTGAGCAAGTTCCCTTGGTCTTCCCTCTTCCTTCTCTTCCTTCTCTTCTCGGTCGTTTCAACTCTCGTCGTTTGCGGCTGAATAATACGAGCGAGAATACGATTAGGTTATTTTAATACATATATATACTCCCTGATCCCATGCATCTCCCATGCAAACTCTCCCATACACCTCGCCCAATTAAAATACGTACCTCGATATCTCAAGATCGGACGGTCAGATCTGCGTCTAATTCTGGATCTTCACTAAACTGATCACCCCCTACAAGAATAAAATATTCCCATCAATCATAACTCTCAGTAATATTATTTACTAATTTAATTTATTATTTAAGTAAAATTCGGGGTTTTACATCCTCCCCTCCTAAAAGAAAAATTTCGTCCTCGAAATTTACCTTGTGGTTCTGGAAATAAGTTGGGATACTTTTTCTGCATTTCCGATTCCAATTCCCATGTAGCTTCCTCAGTCGTGTGGTTTTGCCAAAGTACTTTCACAAGTGGTATTACTTTAGTACGGAGAACCTGTTCCTTCCTGTCCAAAATCTCAACTGGATGCTCCTCGTAAGTCAAGTCCCCTCGCACTACTATCGGTTCATGCTGAATGATATGAGTAGGGTCGTGCACGTACTTCCTCAACATAGAAACATGGAATACGTCATGAACTCCTTCCAATTGTGTAGGTAAAGCCAATCTGTATGCTAATGGTCCCACTGTACCCTTAATCTCAAACGGACCTATATATCTGGGAGCCAATTTGCCTTTCTTTCCAAACCTCTTGATTCCACGAGATGGTGATATCTTCAGAAATACCCAATCTCCAACTTCAAAATGCAAGTCTCTTCTTCTGGTATCTGCATAACTCTTTTGACGACTCTGGGCTGTAAGCATGTTTCGCCTAATCTGATTCACCTTCTCAATGCTATCTTGTACAATCTGGGGCCCAATGAGTTGTCTTTCACCAACTTCCACCCAGCACACTGGGGATCTACACGGTCTTCCATAAAGTGCCTCGAATGGTGCCATCTGAATACTCGCTTGATAGCTGTTATTATAGGCAAACTCCACCAATGGTAGGTGCTGATTCCAACTGCCTCCCCAATCCATAACACAGCATCTCAACATGTCTTCCAAAGTCTGAATGGTACGCTCGGACTGTCCATCTGTCTGAGGATGATAACTAGTGCTGAAATTAAGCTTAGTCCCCAAAGCTGCCTGAAATGCAAGCCAAAAGCGTGCTGTGAATCATGCATCTCTATCAGACACTATAGAAACCGGCACTCCATGAAGTCTCACTATCTCCCTGACATATAACTCAGCTAAAGACTTCAATGGCTGTGTAGTGCTCATAGGCAAGAAATGTGCGGACTTAGTTAGTCTATCCACGACAACCCAAATAGCATCTTCCTTCTTTGCTGTCAGTGGTAATCCAGATACAAAATCCATAGTTACATGCTCCCACTTCCACTCTGGGATAGGAAGTGACTGAAGTAAACCAGGTGGTTTCCAATGTTCAGCTTTTACTTGCTGGCATATCAAACACTTTGCCACATACTCTGCAATCTCTCTCTTCATTCCTGACCACCAATAGATTTCTTTCAAGTTCTTGTACATTTTCGTACTTCCTGGGTGAACTGCATACTTCGATCTATGACCCTCTGATAATATCTTCTCCTTAATCTCCTCATCAGCTGGAACACAAATACGACTTCTATATCTCAATAGCCCATCTCTATCTGAAAAGTCTACAGCTGCCTCAGATCCTCTACTCATCATCTCCCTAGTCTGGATCAGCTGTGGGTCAATCAGTTGTTTCTCCCGAATCAACTGAACCAAATCTGGTTCAATCTGAACACGAGCAACTCGGATCACTCCATCTTGTGGCATGCTAAACTCTCCCTGCCAATCTCTGACTGAATCAATCAATCTACACTGGCTCATCATGAAAGCTGCTAAAGTAGCTATTTGACCTTCAACTGAACTTTTTCTACTCAAAGCATCCGCCACTACATTTGCCTTACCAGGGTGGTATTGCAAAGTAAACTTGAAATCCTTTAACAAATCCATCCACCTTCGCTGCCTCATATTCAGGTCTTTCTGTGAAAACAGATATCTCAAGCTCTTATGATCAGAAAAGATCTCAAACTCTACTCCATAAAGGTAATGCCTCCATAGCTTCAATGCAAAGACTATGGCTGCAAGCTCCAAATCGTGGGTAGGGTAGTTCTTCTCATGCGGCCTCAACAACCTCGAAGCATACGCTATAACTCTGCCCTGCTGCATCAATACACATCCCAAGCCTATCCTAGAAGCATCACAATATACTGCAAATGCCTCATCCATGGATGGCACAATCAACACTGGTGCAGTAGTCAATCTCTGCTTCAATTCCTGAAAACTCTGCTCACATTTCTCATCCCATTGAAACTTCACTGCTTTCTTGGTTAGATTAGATAACGGTGCAGCTATACGCGAAAATCCTGCAATGAATCTCCTATAGTAACCTGCCATACCAAGGAAACTCCTGACCTCTGTCACTGTAGTAAGCCTAGGCCATTCTGCCACTGCCTTAACCTTCTCAGGGTCCACAGATATACCCTCTCCTGAGATAACATGACCTAAGAAAGAAATTTGCCTTAGCCAAAACTGGCATTTGCTAAATTTCCCATACAACCCGTGGTCTCTCAAAGTGTGCAATACTGCCTTCAAATGCCCTACATGTGCTTCTCGGGTCTTAGAATATACTAGGATGTCATCAATGAACACCACTACAAAACTATCCAAGTATGCATGAAAAATTCTGTTCATGAGGTCCATGAAAACAGCTGGGGCATTGGTCAACCCAAAAGGCATAACCAAGAACTCATAATGCCCATAGCGTGTACGAAAAGCTGTCTTCTCTATGTCCTCCTCTGCTACTCTCACCTGGTGATATCCTGACCTCAAGTCTATCTTTGAGAACCAAGATGCTCCTCCTAACTGATCAAACAGGTCATCAATCCTAGGCAACGGATACTTGTTCTTCACTGTTACTTGATTCAGTTGCCTATAATCGATACACATCCTCATGCTACCATCCTTCTTCTGGACAAACAGAACTGGAGCGCCCCACGGAGACATACTCGGTCTGATGAAACCTTTTTCCTGGAGCTCATCTAACTGTTTCTTAAGTTCCTCCTGTTCTGATTTCGCAAGCCTATAGGGTGGTTTCGAAACTGGAGCCGTACCAGGCATCAACTGTATCCTGAACTCTACTCCTCTAGCAGGTGGTAATCCAGGTAAATCCTCTGGAAACACATCCGCAAACTCCTGTACAACAGGTACATCGGAGATGACAAGGGTGTCACTCCTAAGCTCCTCTGCTATCACAGATGCTACCAGACCAATCCGAGACTTCAACCCCTCACATTTGAAACAATGAGTGGTCTGATCTGGCCCTCTAACTATCACTGTACCCGCATAACAGTCCAATGTCACATGGTGTCTACATAGCCAATCCATCCCCAATATCACATCAAAACCTCCAATGTCTAAGGCAATCAAATCACCAGACAACTCTAATCTACCCAATCTAATCATACAGTCTCTATACATATGCTCCACTCGAGTAGACTCTCCCAAAGGTGTGTGCACAGACAAAACAGCATCCAATTCAGTGGGTGACAAACCAATCCGTTGTGCACAAGCAGGCGATATAAAAGAATGGGAAGCACCAGAATCAAACAGAACACATGCTGATCTACCACAGATGAAGAGAATACCTCCAATCAACTCAGGTGTCTCGGGATCACCCTCAATATCCTCCACACGATCGGGCTCACGCTCCTCATGTGCATCCACTGCATATACCCTCGCTGGCTGCTGCTGAGCAGGTACTGTCTGGCTCTGGCCTCCTCTCTGAACTGATCCTCTGCACTGGGGCTTCTGTCCAACCGGTGCTCTCTGAGCTGGCTGCTGAAACTGTGGCCTCTGTGGAAAAGCAGGCGCGGTCTCTGGCGATGGTAATGCCGGTCGTGGCACTGCTAACGGCTGATAACTAGTAGGAAACCGACAATCCGTGATCCTGTGACCCGGCCTACCGCATCGGTAGCAGGTGCCTGGCGCTGCAACACATGGTCCAGGTACATGGTATCTGCCACAACTGCCACATGCCCTCGGAGCTGCTCTATACTGTCCTCCCGCAGGCTCTGCCCTAGACCAGTCTCTGGGTCTCTTGTTCCCACTAAGGAAACCTCTCTGATCTGCCGGCCTCGTAGGCGGCCTAGCTCTGCTCTGACTCGCTCTAGCCTCCAAGTCACTCTCAGCTCTAGTGGCTCTACGTACCACGTCCTTCAATTCGGTGCACAGGAGTACGGTCAGCATACTCCTAATCTTAGGCTTCAGACCCCGCTCAAAATGTGAAGTCAGCCTCCGCTCATCCTGTGTCATATGAGGTGCAAATCGAGACAAGGCTGCAAATCTAGCCTCGTACTGAGCCACTGTCTGGCCTCCCTGTGTAATCTCCATAAATTCCCGCTCCTTCTTGAGCCGGACTTCCTCAGAAAAGTACTGGTCATAGAAGACCTCTCTGAATCTATCCCAAGTCATGTACGTAGCCTGTGGATCCTGCCTCTTCCTGGCTGTCCACCAATGCACTGCCTCTCCCTCAAACAAGAATGCTGCCAATCGCACTCTCCTGTCCATCGGGCATCCCATGGCCTCAAAAATCTACTCGACTCGCATCAGCCATCTCTCAGCCTCCATAGGATCTGGTCGTCCACTAAAGATAGGTGGATCCAACTTCCTGAACTGTTCGAGATCCTTGGCCGTATGTATGGCCCTCTCGTGTACAGGCTCCTCTCCATGACCATTGCCACCATTTCCGCCATTTCCCTGCTGGCTCAGCCTCTCCTCTCTCTCCTTGGCAAGAAGCTCTGCCAGGCTGCTAACAACAGTCCATATATCACCCCCTGGAGGTGGTGGAGGTAATGGAACATCCTGCGGCTCCTCCTCAATAGGATCAACTCTAGCACGTCTTCCCCTACCAGCCATCTGCAAAATACAATTTCACTTGTTAGAATCCAATAATTCTAGGGGTTCTATCTAGCGTACTCACAATCCCATTCCCCTAAAGCTGGCTAATTCTAAGGTTAGGACCATTTCTCTGATACCATCTCTGTAACGCCCCGAACCCGGGGTCAGTCCAAACCGGCACCTGACCCGAACCCGGTTCGCTACTGTAACAACCCGAATTTAGTTCAACAACCAAATCCGAGGTGTTACTGGCCCATATCAATCACAACATCAATAACATACCAGACCAAAGAAAGTAAATCCAATCCATATATTAATCCATCAGAGTTGCGGAAACAAGTATGTGCGGAAGTGTAGATTAAAATCATCAAACAAGCATGAAGCTTGACCATCAATCAATAGTATCAAAGTCTGGTAGAATGAACTGGTTACTAAATCTCTCTTGTCTCTCTCATACATCAAATCCAATTAATGATAATAAACCAATTAAAAATGCTAAGTCTATAACATCAATCCACCTCAGATAAGATCGGGATAATAGTAATCCTCTGGAGAATACTCAGCTATCTCTCCCTGGAAGTCTAAGAGATCCCCCTCTCGCGTATCAGCTGAAAAAATGGAATAACAGTAGGGTGAGATACGAATATCCCAGTAGGTAACACATGCATGATTAAACAGTTAATATACGGAAAGTAGCAGTTCATGCACGAATAAGTCACATTGATTAATCAGGCTCGTATAATCATTCGTATCATTCGTAAATACAAAACAATATACTAAACAGTTCTAGAGATGAATTCCAGCAAGTTTAATATGAAAATACCATAGTCAAATCAGTAACATAATTCATACATTGCCAGGATGTACTAAACAGTCACATCCAACCAATATCCCAAACACATGCCTCCCGCATGTACCACAATAATAACAAGTTTTATGATTTCAGGGTCATTGTAGGACTCACAAAGTTAGATAAACCTTTTGAGATGATTCTCAACCAATTGCTATACCACCGTGCGACTTAGGAGCGATGCTACTAATGATACTCAAGCCCCATGCAGCGCAGCTTAGACAAGAGCCGTAGTCACCGACTTATTGCACACGTACCCATCAAAGTTGGCATGTACCACCAGCATGCAGCACCAGAATCAATACATGGAGGTGGTTGCTTATCCACATGTACAGGGAATCACCAGCGGCTCACCGGGGTGTCCCTCCAGACATAGGACCTTCCCAGACAAACTAACTTGCAAAGGAAGCGCGACGCATATAGGAGTAACTCAACTCAAATGACATATCCCTCAGCTATCTAGCTACGACTATGGATCCACAACCAGCTATGCCCACTAGACTCCAAAACTTCCCAAAAGTGTCATATTCTATAAGGGTTGGTGCCTAGCGGCATATAATGGTTATATCTGTACATTTACTTCAATATTTGTTCATCTGAATTCAGTATTCTCTTTAGAAAGTATTCTGATTTATAATGTCATTTAGAGGTATTTAGATAGTCAAATGGTAGTTAGGCTTTTCCAAAATCACGTTTCTCATTTACCTTCAAAACTTGGCAACTATTGTCCTAAATATCTCCCTAATTTGTTTTTCTGTAAAACAGGGGTTTAGGTAGTTTATTTTGGTCTTAAAGCACCTTAATTAATCATTAAAATTGTCTAAAAATAGTTTAGAATTGAATTAGGTTCGAAATTATGAAAAATTGGAAATTCTGTTGAGAGCGCCTAGGATCGCTCAGGATCGCCCTGCCGGTCCCAGGTCAGCGGTCGTGTATTTTCGAGCGCCCGCGGTCCGTCTTCTCGCGGTCTACGGCGCCCTAATTTTATTCAACCAGCGCCGAGGATCGCCGACGAGCGCCGAGCACAGTCGAGGTCGGCGGTCGTGCGAAATCGAGCCGAAATAGTTCTAACTCACGATTTTTCTCGTCTAAACTCATTTTAGTGTATTTCTAACATGCTTAGCTAACTAAATACAACATTACATATCATAGAAACATGCATTTGCGATTAACCAAGGAAAAATCCAATTTCAAAACCAAAACGGTGTCACCTACCTCGTATACGCGATTCTCCTCTTCTCTTCTGAACAGCAAACCCCCAAACCTCTCCTCAGTTGCAAGGCAAGGCTCTGAGCAAGTTCCCTTGGTCTTCCCTCTTCCTTCTCTTCCTTCTCTTCTCGGTCGTTTCAACTCTCGTCGTTTGCGGCTGAATAATACGAGCGAGAATACGATTAGGTTATTTTAATACATATATATACTCCCTGATCCCATGCATCTCCCATGCAAACTCTCCCATACACCTCGCCCAATTAAAATACGTACCTCGATATCTCAAGATCGGACGGTCAGATCTGCGTCTAATTCTGGATCTTCACTAAACTGATCACCCCCTACAAGAATAAAATATTCCCATCAATCATAACCCTCAGTAATATTATTTACTAATTTAATTTATTATTTAAGTAAAATTCGGGGTTTTACATGAGGTGACTCAGCCGCCAACTCGGATGAATCAAGCTTCTCCAATTTATGTATTTTTTATTCATCTTGATTAACTTAATTAAGACGTTTTAAGTTTTGACTGATTTGCCCTTGGGACCATTTTGCTCATATTTTTTTTCCATCCGGGCTCCGATTCCTGTAAACTTAATTGCGTTGGAATTGTGTCGGGATTCTCTACCCATTGGGATAGGGTGTATCAATCAATTTTGGCTCAGGCAGAAAGTCATTTTTTGCTCTTTAGGGTTTAGACCTGTCTTTTAGGGTTTTGCTTTCGGGCTTTTTAGAGGGGTGCAAAAATGAGGTGCTTACATTCAATATCCACCTCTCACCTTCCATGGGGTCTGCCCGACCTCCAAAAGGTGGGGTCCCATCTTAGGGAACCTCTCCAGCTCACGTGCACCTAAGTCATCAATATGGTCCCTCCCGGGGGCCCTCTCATCCCCTCAGTTCCTCTCGGCTCTACCAATCAAATCCGGAATAGCCCCAATGGCTTTCCAAATATCCTCCTGTGGGACACGAGCAACAACAGGTGGTGGAGGAGGAATAGGTTGCACCATCGGACCCACAGCTGGAGGGTCTACACACGGCTCTGCCCGTGGGGCCTCAAATGGCTCTGGCTCCCCAGTTGGCATCATCCTAGGAATGGATATTGCTCTACCTCTGCCTCTCACTCTAGTACTCATAGCTAAAGATAAACTGCAAAAAGACAAAAATTTAGTTAGGCAAAAAGGATCTCTCATCCTAGAAAATTATTTAAGGTACTATCTAGCGTATCACACATCCCCAAAACCACCTAAAGGCCAACTACATAGGGTTAGCATCCTATTTTTCTCTGATACCATCTTGTAACGCCCCGGATCCAGGTTTATTTAAAAACATAAACCAAAATCTGGTACGTTAGGATAATGGCCCAAAACAACTAACTCCAGACTTAAACAATTTCAATAATTATAATCAGAGTGCAGAATTTAAAGACATTTTATCCAAGAAGCGCAGAATAATAAAAATAAGTCATCCAATATTAAACCTTCAATCAAAGTCTGGTTTCTGGTCAACTAAAATAAAATAATCATCATCCACCAAAGTCATCTAACTAAAATAATTCAATAATCCCTCCAAATACCAAGTCAAATTTATTAATAAAGATCTCTAATCTTACACAGGAATAAAGTAATCTTCTTCCAGGTAGTCAGAGTAAGCCCCCAAAGTGACTATCCCAGCAATATCTTCACCGGGAATATTTGAAAACAAAACTGATAAAACAATAATGTGAGAAACAACATCTCAGTAAGTAGTCATGCAAATAGTTTGTAACAATAAAACATGCAACGATAATTCAGACTAAACTCAATAATACAGAACAATAATAATTAAATGAAAATAGCAATAGTCACAAAACATTCAACCTAATGGGACACATGAAAAAGAAAACCAAAGAAAGGAAATAGCCATGTGCCAATATACTACCTAACCGAATTACAGGTGGACCAGATGCAACTATTCAGATTGGCTATTCGACACCCAACGAAAGAACTCAACCGACAACTGGAATGAGTTAGCATGTACGGCCCAACCTATCCAAGAGTGGGTAACGTAGCAACCGACCTATCCAGGAGCGGTACCATCCCTGAGATGACAGAATGCCTATGACACAGAATTCAAACCACTCTAGAAGATTTTTCACTTGCTAGCTATTCTATGGATCCATGCAATTGCCAAGCCCACTCAACGGTGGAAAAACCAAACCAGGGATTGGATATATTTCCCAATAACACCCACACACGCAGAAACACAACCGTCTCAATAATAAAAAAAATTTGCATCTACGGAATAAACAACCAGGCATCTGCCTTATCACAACTGTGACCCAAAAATCCACACAAGTGGCACCAAGTCATATGTCCAAACTCTAGGTTTCAAAGGGCAACTATGTTCCGGATGTGTATTGAATCCATCGATGCACAAAATACACTCAAATAACCCAAATACAGGTGTAGGAACTCTTAAAATCAAGTTTGGTTTAAAAGAGAATTGTTTGGAACAATGGTTCTAATGTAAAAGGCCTCTTTGGGAAAATCTACCCAAAATCTTTATAAAAAATAATTTTTAACATCTGCCAATGGAAACAATCTCTAAATACTTTAAACTTAGTGGTACATAGGTTTAAATTGATTAAAAACAATTTCGTAGTGAAAAACTAGGCTAGTTGGAGAAATCCAAAAATCTAACTGATAGTCGCTCGAGTGGCTTCGGGCGCTCGAACAGGCGACATAAAAGCTGGGTTGATTCAGGGTTGGTCGCTCTAGAGATCACTCGAGCAATGCTTCAGGTGCTCGCCTTCTGGATTTTTATCACTTTCGGGTTTCTAAAAAATTAAAAAGCACAGGTGGGGTGCCCTCGATACAACTCGAGCGGCTATCGAGTGCCCATGAACTGCTCTCGAGACCCATACGGGCGCTTGAGTGGTGATTCGAGCGGCCTGTCGCAAAACACAGTTTCTGATTTTTCCGAAAAGTTGCGTAAATCCTTCAAAAATCGAAAACTTGAATTCTACAACATCAAATCCATACTAAACAATTCTAGAATACTTTATAAACATGATAGAACAATTTTAAATAATTAAAACACAATATAATACACAAACGAGTCATCAATCATACGAATAAACATGAACATTGAATAAACACAAAAATTTGTTTGTGAAAGTTTTAAAGGGACTACTTGTTTTTGGAACTTAAACCTCCACTAATAGTACTTAAATATCACTCCAAAGAATCTCCAATCGATCACAGTGTAAAACCCCGAATTTTTGGGTATTTTATTTTGAAAAATAATTAGAAAATCATTTCATTTCTATGTTGGTTTTCAGGTGAGCAATGTCCAAGGGCAATTTGGTAAATTTCTTAAATGGTTGGATATATCTAAACTAAAGTAAGTAAAGTTAGGTTTCAATTTCAAATGTTATATGAGTTATTATTTAATAATTGGATTAGATATTAATTTGATTAGCTATTAATTCGGTTAGCTATTAGTTGGTATTTGATTTTAGTGGGTGTAGGAAATTTTGTGGTGGAGCACCGGTGGATCATGAGGGAGTTAAAAGAGATTTTGTTGAACGAAAGTAAACTTGGTGTAGGTAATATAGTGGAGGGCACTACACTTGATCAAATATAGAATACAAACAGTTTTTTTAAACGTATGGTTTTTGCTGATCGTAACTTTTACTTTCTCTCCGGGCGTTACCATCAGTTACAGCTTTGGAGAAGGAAAAAAATAGATGCAACTCAGATCTAAGAATTTAGAAAGAGTGGAGAGATTTGTTGGAGAAGAAAGAGGAAGTCGCCCATTGTTGTTGGAGAAGAAAGAAGAAGACATCCTATTCTGTTAGAGTGGAAAATTGTTCAAAAGAAAACTCAGGTTTTTAAACCACTTTGTGAGGGACTGCTGGTCGTGGAAAGCATTAGTTCATTGCTGTTTTTGCAGAAGTCGAACTCCAGCAAAACTAGAGGCAAGTAGTATTTTCTTTCCATTGTATGTTTTTTTTTCATATATAAATATATAATCGGATCATGTAAAAAGATAAAACAGTGTTGAAAGTAAAATTCCAAATTCTGTTTCATGTTAAACATTTGATTGTTTTGGTGGAGTACAATTTGGTTATGTAAGTTCAATGGAGGTTTAATGAGTTGTTTGGAAATTTTTGTGTTGTGGCAGAAGCCTTCTTGAATGTATATTGCGGGTTCAGAAAGGAGGAATTCCACGTTATTGCATGTCTGAGAAATCACCAATTCAAAAGGGTGATAAAACTTGCGGTTGTTTGGTGTTGCCGGTTCTCTAAATTCTTTGTTATAGGAGAAGGAGATAAATCAGGGCTATGTTTCTAAAGTTTAGGGTCTGAGGCACTATCTGAATGTTGAGATATTAGGTTCACATTGATAAAATAACTTAGCTCTTTTTCTTGAATTCGGTTGAACAGTAGAGGATGCTTTCTGAGATTAGTCGTTCTTTAGGAATAGGGGTTGATGGTTGTGCTTCTCAAAAGAAAAAAGAAAGTGATGTCGTGGGATAGGAGTTCATCTTGTGGGGATGTGTCTTGGAATCTTCTCCGTTATTTTCTGGTAGTTCCGATTGAGTGGGTTATTAATGAATGGGTGAGCAAGCATGTGACTCTGTACGTGGTTGTTATGTTATGGGGTATGCATGGGAATATTTCTAGTGAAGTAATTAGAAATTGAGTTAGAGAATAAATCAGAAAAATTAGAATTCCTTTGTGTAAGGGTAGTGAATGCTAAGGGCACATACTAAAATCATATATTTTTGTTTGAGTTGTGGTCATCTAAAGAGATAGATGAATTGCTGTTTTTCTATACCTAAAATGGATGACTAAACCATGATGTAGTTTTAGTCTAATTAGAGTAAATCTGAAATGATAAAATGGTGTTTTTATGATATTTCTTATCATGGTAGAAGTGTTTTAGTAGGACTTTAATTCAGTCCTAGAGTTTTGTAATTGCAGCAAGTTATAAGTTTTGTAGAGTGAGAAAAATATAGGTTGGACATCTGATATATTTGGCTAGGAGAATCATTGGGGAGATATAAGTTGAGTCATGTTTTAAATTTTTCTGCAGCATGAAAGCATGAACCACATTGTGCAAGTTGGAGTTTAATTATAGTTTTAAGCCTCTTAAGCTTCTTCAATTAGGTTGAGCTAGGTTCAAATTAAACTACAGTTTTGTTAAACATCTGTTGGAGGATGAATTTACGACATTAATATTAGAGGATGGTTATATGATTAAAGTAGCCAGTTTATGACACAAATTAGGGCAACCTGTTGTTGGTTTTCTTTGAGCTAATTTTTGTGTTCTAACTTAATATATTGTTGTTTTCTATTTTAACATGAATGGTATTTGGTTGTGGTTTTTCTTTGAAGAATCATCGGTTTTCATATTTTTGGGATTAAGTAATTAAAATGGTTGTATAATATACTGCTGAATTCTTTTTGCAGAAAATTATAGACCTTTATCAAATTGTGCCAATGTTTATACACTTTTACTGTTGGATGGTTTAATGAGTAATGGATATTGAATTTTGCTATTGTTATCTATAAATTTGCTTCTCTTATTATAAGCATTGTTTTCGGCTAAATTTGCACAGTGATTGATAATTTTGTCGGAGTACTAGGGCGAGACTTAGTGTGGATCCACAGTCTAGTTGTAGGTGGAATTTGTATGTTTTGTTTGGATTTAAGTCTGGAGTTCCTTCGTGCGTTTCCTCCATGATGGAGAGGCCTTCCATGAGGGAAGCGCTGCAGCAACTCCGTTTCCACCATGATGGTGAGGTCACTTGAGTTTTTCCGCCATGAGGGCGACGATAATGGATGTTCGAGCTGTTGCAGTGTTAGACTGGATTGTCTGGAACTCTAGTGCTTAGCCACACAAAATAGACAAACTTCACGAGTCCCAATATATAATGTTTTCCAAATCTGTTTTGGACAAAGATTGTGATTGACGATGTATTTCGAGATTAGACGGATTACCCATGGTTAATCGTCGAGTATGTTTAATCGTGCATGTTTTAGTACTGTTAGAACTATATTTTGTGCATGCATTGCTACTTGCTGAGATAGTCGTATCTCACTGTTTTGTTTTATTTTCAGATCTCAAAGAGGACAATACAGGCGGGTATATGCTTGTTTCAGGTGAGTTGGGGAAAAACTTTAGCTGACTCTAATTATATTAGTGTTTACTTTCATGTTGTCCTTCACTCTGATAGCGATCCTGCGTGAAAAGCTAACTCCTCGGGGATGAGTTACGGTTTCATTACGTAACCCGGTTCCAGGGCGTTACACACAGCAAGCTTCTATCTCTTCTGGATCAAAAATCACATCTTTAAGAATTCAAAAACATGTTCAACCTCCCAAAACAGATTTATTTCGAGTTTGTTTCTTAACTGAGTTTTTCTGAATGAAAAATCCTAAAATCTGCTCCAAAAGATGCTGGTAGGTTAGGGTTTGATCACTCCAAAGATGAGAAGAGGAATAGAGGAAGAAGGTTGGTATGGACGTGCGGCTGATTTGTTTCAAACGTGAATAGGTGCATGTAGTTGTTAGGTTATGTTATTATTTTTCTCTCCTTTTTACTATCTTGCCCTTAAACCTTCTTTAAACCAAACACAACTCCATAACCCAATTGATCCACGTCAACCCCACCCCCACTTTTCTGGGGTTTGACCACCTCCTCTATTCATTCTTATATTCTTATTTTTATCCATTACTTTCTACAGCAATAACTAAGTTATTATATTAAAATTATACTTAACCTAAAATCATGAACTCACCTTAGATAGGTTCCCCAATTTCCTCCGGTTCACCTTGGACTTCTTCGGGTTGAACCAATTCCTCATCTCTTGCTGTATTAATAACTTGATCAGTTTATTTATTATTTTATTAATAAAATCTAGGATTTTACATTCTCCCCTCCTAATAAAAAAAATTTCGTCCTCGAAATTTACCTTGTGATTAGAGGTGGAAATGGGTTGGGTTCGGGCGGGTTAGGGTCGGGTTGATGTATGGGGTTAACAAGCCAATGCTCAACTCGAACCCACCCGTTTAATAAACGAGTTAGAATATCCCAACCCTAACCCAACCCGCTCTAACCTGCTTCAACCCGCCAACCCGTTTAAATAATCTAAATTACTACTAAAAATTAAAAATTTTAATTCATTCTAATATTAAAGTCTATACAAATTCTATTTTTTAATTCATTCTAATATCAAAGGACACCTAACAAGCATAATAAGACAACACTCATTAAGATAGAACTAAAATAACATGAAGAAAAGAACTAAAACATAATAATAAAGTCTTAAAAGACTTTACTTGCCATCAATGCCTCAATTTATATTAGTAGAAGCTAAGAAATTTGAAATATTCATACGTAAAAAGTTTTTCTTCACTTTATCCTTTGTCATTATTTATATTAAAAGAAGAAAGGTTGAGTAGCCACAAGTATTGTTATTATAATGTTCCAAACTTTTATTACACAAAAATATAAACGGGTTGTAATCGGGTCATTTTGGGTTGATGGGTCAAACCCTAACCCAACCCGTTTATAATCGGGTTGAGAATTCATGATCCAAACCCAACCTGTGGGTTGAAACAGTCAACCCTAACCCGCCTAAGACCGAACGGGTTCGGGCAGGTTGGCGGGTCACGAGTCACAATTGCCACCTCTACTTGTGATTCCTCAAATAAAGATGGGTATTTCTTCTTCATTTCAGATTCTAGCTCCCATGTGGCCTCTTCCACTGTATGACTCTTCCATCGCACCTTAACAAGTGGAATTACCTTCGTACGGAGAATCTGCTCACGTCTATCTAGTATCTGTACCGGATGCTCCTCAAAAGTCAAATCCTCTCGTATGACTAAAGGCTCGTAGTAAATGATATTATTAGGGTCATGCACATAACGCCTTAGCATAGAGACGTGAAACACATCGTGAACTGCTCCAAATGAAGATGGCAATGCCAAGCGATATGCTACTACTCCCACTATACCAATAATTTCAAAAAGTCCTACAATCCTTGGGGAAAGCTTTCCTTTCTTTCTGAACCTTCTAATACCACAGAAAGGAGATACCTTAAGGAATACTTTATCACCAACCTCAAAACTCAAGTCTCGCCGCCTAGTATCTGCATAACTCTTCTGGAGACTTTGTGCTGCCAACAAACGCTGCTTAATCAGTTTTACCAAGTCAACACTATCCTGCACATACTGAGGACCCAAATATTGCCTTTCACCAACATCCTCCCAACAAACTGGTGATCTACAAGCTTTACCGTACAATGCCTCATACGGTGCCATCTAAATACTCGCCTGATAATTGTTATTGTAGGCGAACTCCACCAAAAGTAGGTGCTTACTCCAATTACCTCCCCAATCAAGGACAGAACACTACAACATATCCTCTAGTGTCTGAATGGTCCTCTCTAACTACCCATCGGTCTGAGGATGGTAACTTGTGCTAAATTTCAACTCTGTACCCATGGCCATCTGGAAAGATTCCCAAAATTGAGACGTGAAATGAGGATCACGATCGGAGACAATAGATACTGGAACTCCATGTAATCTCACGATCTCCTTCACATACGGCTGTACCAATGCATTAAGCGGTTGGTTCATTCTGATAGGAAAAAAGTGAGCTGACTTAGTCAAACGGTCTACAATCACCCATATAGCATCATGCCCCCTTGGAGAAAGGGGTAATCCACTCACAAAGTCCATGGTGATGTGCTACCATTGCCACTCTGGAATAGGAAGGGGCTGAAGCAACCCTGCTGGTCTCATGTTCTCTACCTTGACCTGCTGGCACTCTAGACACTTAGCAACATATTCTACTATATCCTTCTTCATTCCTGACCACCAATATAATACCTTCAAATTTCTATACATCTTTATGCTGCCAGGATGCACTATATACTTTGATCTATGAGCCTCTGCCATAATCACTGCCATAATTTCATCATCTGCCGGTACACAAATCCGACCCTGAAATCTCAATAATCCATCTCTATCAATAAAATCTCTGATAGTCTCAGAACCCTCACTCAACAATCTCCTGGTAGCAGTAAACTCAAGATCTATCAACTGACTTATCCTGATCTTCTGAATCAAATCAGGCTCTACCTGAACTCTAGCAACTCGGATACCTCCATCCTGAAATAAACAGAACTCCCTCTGCCAATCACGAACTGCGTCTACAAGGCTACACTGACTAGCCATGAAAGTGGCTAATGTGACAATGGATTTCTCGTCAGTGGCGCCCTTATGACTCATGGCATTTGCGATTACATTCACCTTGCCGGGATGGTACTGCAGTGTAAATCTGAAATCCTTCAATAGATCCATCCATCTCCTTTGCCTCATGTTGGGATCCCTTTGGGAAAATATGTATCTCAGACTTTTGTGATCTGAGAAGATCTCGAACTCAACCCCGTATAAATAGTGCCTTCATATTTTCAAGGAGAAGATTATGGCTGCAAACTCCAAGTTGTGTGTGGGGTAATTCTTCTCATGAGGTCTTAGCAAATGGGAAGCATATGCTACAACTCTACCCTACTGCATCAACACACAGCCCAAACCAATCTTGGATGCATCACAATATACAACAAAAGACTCATCCATGGATGGTACAATCAATACTGGGATCGTGATAAGTCTCTACTTCAACTGCTGGAAACTTTGCTCACACTTGTCATCCCACTTAAATGGAACTGCCTTCTTAGTCAAGTTGGACAACGGTGCTGCTATCTTGGAAAAACCCTCAATAAACCGACAGTAATAACCGGCCATGCCAAGGAAACTACGGATCTCGGTCACTGTGGTAGGTCTAGGCCAATCTGCAACTGCCTGAACCTTGGCTGGGTCTACTGAAATACCCTCACCTGAGATGATGTGACCAAGGAAAGAGATTTGCCTCAATCAAAACTGGCATTTATTAAACTTGGCATATAACCGATGGTCCCTCAAAGTATGGAGTATTATTCTTAGATGTCCAACATACTCCTCCTGAGTCCTAGAATATACCAAAATATCATCGATGAAAACCAGCACAAAGTTATCAAGATATTGATGGAAGACTCGATTCATGATACCCATGAAAACTGCTGGGGCATTAGTCAAACCAAATGGCATAACAAGAAACTCGTAATGCCCATATCGAGTCTGGAATGCTGTCTTCTCTATGTAAAACCTCGAATTTTCAGTAAATAAATAAATAAAAATTTAATACAAATATTTTGAGTGTCAATGAATTTGTCAAAATAAATTGGGGATTTAATATAAAGGAATGATTTGGGGTACTTATAATTCATTCGGGATGTATAACGGACTAATAATGACAAAGAGAATAAACTCAGAAATTTCGGAAGAAATTGAATGGGTAGACGTGAAAATATTAAGAGAATGATATTTTGGTCAATTCACATTTAATTATCGGTATATAATTAAATACATTAATTAAAATTGTTATTAGAATTGAGAAATAATAATAGATTTAAGTTGGGGTTTAGATTGTCTATTAACAATGATATTTAAAGCTTAGTAATTGGAATAATGGCATATTGGTAATTATGTTTGATTTGGAGCTTTAAGTCCAAAAGATGAGAATTTTATTGAAGGATATTAATTATAATTTTAAATGATCACACTGATAGAGGAGATCCGGAGTTTGACGCAGATCTGACCGTTGGATCGCGAGGTATCGAGTTAAGTATGGATTAACGGTCCTTACTAAGTCTAATGGGTGGATAAGTATTGAACATGATCCTAGGGAAATTCATGGGATCAGATGAAAATATAATAGGGTTTTTTTATTTGGGGTTGATTGTATGTCTTGTTTTGGGTTTTGACGGCTGAAGGGAAGAATAACGAAAGAGAGAGAGAGATCGAGAGGAGAAGAAGAAGAAGGAGGAAGAGAGTGTATCTCTGGTTTCTCATCGTTCCCGGAGTGTCTCTTGCCTGCGAATAGGAGAGGAAATCGCTGGTTGGAAGAAGAAAGGATCTTGAGCGAATAAAGGTAGGTAGCACTTTGTTTTAACGTTTGTTTTGTGTTTATGGGATTATTCAATTCGAGTTGCATGATCTTTTATGTTGTAAATATACGTATATTGTCTGATATTAATTTATATAAATGTTAGAACCGATTAGAACACAAAAAAATGATTTTTAGAAACTCAGTTCGTCGTTTTGGTTAGAGCGCCGAGCAAGCCTATACTCAGCGCTCCTCGGCGATGTTCAGCGTTCGTTGAAAAATTTCGAGCGCCCGAGACCGCCGACTGACGGTCGATCGGCGCTTGTTTTATTTAAAATGACAAACGCGTTTCCGAAACACGTAACGCTGAAGAGCTCCGACCTCGCCTATCGCAAGTGATCATAGGCGATCAATGTAAAAAACGAATTTTACGCTTGTAATCATTACAAGCCTAATTCTTAATAACTTTTATTAAATTTTAGTGAACAACACTCAATTGTAATAACTTCTATTTTACTTAATTGACTAATACCAAAACTTAATAATTTTTGTTTTACTTTATACAATATCACCAAACTTTAAATAACTTGAAAAACTTAACCATAACCTAACTAGGTTGTTCACGTGCATTAGTCTTTCACTAAATCTAAACTTTAATAACTTTTGATAATTTAACCATATCTTAATTAAATCTTAATACTTTAAAGACGACCCACATATATTATTAAACAATTGAATATTAATGTAATTAATACATGATTAGAACCGCACTTCAGCGTGCGTGTTATGCATTCAATTTCCGATGTAATTAAATACCTGTTTAACACTAAATCAGGATGTCACGCTAAACTTATTTAAATGTACTGAACAAAATATTATAATAAACTGAGGAACTGTTTAGAACCTGACTTTGAATTATCAACTAAACATGAACCTAATATGCTATAAATAATAA
This sequence comes from Buxus sempervirens, assembly GCA_947561395.2. NCBI lineage: Eukaryota > Viridiplantae > Streptophyta > Magnoliopsida > Buxales > Buxaceae > Buxus > Buxus sempervirens. Next base: position 36,242,886 of record OX387193.1, read on the forward strand.
TGGAATTGAGAATTATTTGTGTATTGGCTTGGTGGCCAGTTTTATTGATAACCTGCTTGGTGGCAGAGATGTATTGTATATTACCTGCTTGGTGGCAGAGATTGAACTCGTTTGGTGACGGAGACCTTAACCCACTTGGTGGCGGAGACCCTAACCCGTTTGGTGACGGATACCCAACTTGCTTGGTGGCGGAGACCCAACCCGCTTGGTGGTGGAGACCCTAACCCGTTTGGTGACGGAGACCCAACCTGCTTGGTGGCAGAGATAACCCGCTTGGTGGCAGAGATAATCCGCTTGGTGGCGGAGACATTACCTCCTGCAGGAGAGATTCATTACTTCCTGTGGGGTAGATGTATTTCCGATGGATTGCATCCTACAGGAGAGCTACCTCATGTGGGGGAGATGTGATTATGCATGATTGCATCCCACATGGAGGATGGGTGTGTGAGTTACCACTGGAATGTGAGGAAGCTATCTCCTACGGTAGAGGTAGATGCTAGGTGTTCACATCCTGCGGTAGAGTTATGCTATCTCCTGTAGGGGGTACCTGTAGTTATAGAGAAGTGCATTCTCCTGTGGAGCTTGTGTGGATACTATGCATTTGCGTTCTGCGGTAGAAATAGGCTATTACCTGAAGGTTGGCTTTTGTTATTGATGGATTCTCAAATTGATGAATTGATTGGACGTATTTGATAAGATTGTTTATTTAAGAGGAAATATTGAAATAACATAATAGAATTGCTATGATTTAATGAGAACTGTTAAAATGGAATATTATGGAATCATGAATAAAATTTGGAATTGTTCTTGGGAAGAAAATAATTGAAATATACCAGAAACCATGGGAATGTGGATTATAATACATGGTCTTTAAATTGAAATGAAATGTACATGATTAACTTCCTTTAATTCGGGCACCGGTTCAATGTTTGTTTTGTATCGTGATTATTTGTTTATCTTATTGACTGTAATTACTCGCCTATTTCATCATGCATGAAACCACTGTTATTTTCTATATATAAACTGTTTTCCTCATGCATGTGTTACCTATTGAGATATTCGTATCTCACCCCTATTTCATATTCTATTTTTCAAGTCATCTTGGAGAGGACGCCACTGGTTAGACAGATAGTGGGTTGAAGTCTAGAAAATCCAAATTAAAAGAGTAGGATAATTTTATATAGCTGTATTTATTTTATTGGAATCGTAATAGATGATTTTGTAGGATATTAAGAGTTAGTTAATTTGTAGTTGCCTTTCATTTGATAAATTGATGTAATAGGAAGATTCAGTTCCAATGAATAATTTAAGCTTCCTAGCACTCTGATAAATCTTAGTTCTTTATCTCTTTATCTTTTGAGCTGATTGTAATGTACCACAAGTTAATGCCTTGATCTGAATAAAAAAAATGACCCGGATTCGGGGCGTTACACTCTATATCTTCCTCAGCCACTCTTAACTGATGGTAGCCTGATATCAAATCAATCTTGGAAAACCAAGATGCGCCTCTCAACTGATCAAACAAATCGTCAATCCTAGGCAAAGGGTACTTGTTCTTAACCGTAACTTGGTTAAGCTGCCTGTAATTGATGCACATGCGCATACTAACATCTTTCTTCGGCACAAAAATAACCGATGCACCCCATGGTGACACGCTCGGTCTAATAAATCCTTTCTCCAGAAGCTCATCTATTTTCTTCTTTAATTCATCTTGCTCAGGTTTTGCCAACCTATAAGGTGGCTTAGACATAGGAGCCATACCAGGCTGAAGTTGGATTCTGAAATCAATGGCTCTAGCGGGTGGTAATCCTGTTAGATCATCAGGAAATACATCTGCGAACTCTGATACCACTGGCACATCATAAAGACTAACTGTGTCACTCCTGGTCTCCTCTACTACAATAGAAGCAACTAACCCAATCCGGCTATCCAAACCCTCACACATAAAACAATATGTTGGCTGCTCTGGCTTATTAACTATAACTGTCGCCTTATGACAGTCAATGGTGACGTAGTGTTGGAACAACCAGTTTATACCCAAAATCACATCAAATCCACTGAAATCCAACTCAATCAAATCCCCGGGTAACTCTATCCAACCCAACCCGATCATACAGTCTCTGTATATAGTCTGAACCCTAGTGGTCTTCCCCAAGGATGTGTGCACAGACAAAGAACAATCCAAAATAGTAGGCAACAATCCAATACAATGTGCACATGAAGGTGTAATAAATGATTTAGATGCTCCAGAACCAAAAAGACTAATAACTGATCTACCACAAATAAAAAGTATACCTTCAACGAGCTTTGGTGCTCCAGGCTCCTCCTCATGAGCCTCAACTGCATATACTCTGGCTGTCTGCCTCTGATCTGCCCTGGGCGCAACACCTTGACCCTGAGGTCCTGTCTTGCCCTGCTGTCTCTGCCCTACAGGTGCCCTAGGTGTCAATATAGTCTGAGTCTGAGTCGGTGCACCCAATGGCTGTGATCCCATAGGAGAATGGGTCACCTGTAAGTTCTGATATGTGGCAGGGTAAGAACAATCCAAAACACGATGCCCAAACTTGCCACATCGGAAACAAGCTCCATATGGTGCGACGCATGGCCCTTGAACATGGAATCGCTCACACTGCTGGCATCAAGGAGGACCTGACTTCGAAGTCTAATTACCACTAGGTCTACTACTCTAACCCTCGTACCTGGGTTTCTTATCTGTAGGAGCAATGTAAAACCCTGGATTTTTCTAAAAGAAAATAAATAAATAATAAGGATATAAATTTTTGAGAAAATATTAAGAATGATAATGGTTGAAGAATTGGGAAGAAATTTAAAGGTTAAGATAGGAAATCAAAGAGAAGGGTAATTTGGTCAATTCCAATTAGTTAAATTCATGTAAGGAATAAGATAATTAATTATTAAGTTAACAAATTTAACTAGACCAAATTTTAGCTTAGTTGGATGTAAAATAATTAATTTAAGGTTTAAAAGAGGGATTAAGGACCTAATGGTCATTATATTATTTAGGGACCTTAATTTTGGCAATATGGATGGAAATTAAGGAAGAGATTTAGCACGAAATTAATTAGAAATATTATTGAAAGAAGGTTTAAAGAAGAATGAATTAAGAAGAGGGGTAAAAGAGAGAATAGCCTTAGAGTATTAAGGTGAGCTTAACCTAATTAGGGTTATTTTATGATGGGTCTATAAAAGAGGGGTTAAAGGAGAGTTTAGGGTTTTGAAAGTAGACCAAATTAAGAGAAGAATGGAAGGAAATTCGTGCCTAAAGCCTGGAGAAGAAAGAAGAGAAGAAAAGAGAAAGAAAAGAGAGGTTTATGAACAAAAGGAGGAAATCTGCAGATGGTCGACCAGCCCTGTTCAAGTGAAGCTCTAGAGAAATCCAATGGTTGTTTTGGCCTGAAATTTTGAGGTTTTGATCTACACATGAGGGACTTCAATCTGGACGGTGGAGATATGATTTGGAGAAGTCTAAGGTGGTGCGAACTAGTCTAGAAAATTGGTGGAAAATCAGATTTTCAGAAAAGGAGTTTACATGTTGAGGCAAGTAGCAAACCCTTTGAAACTGGAGAAATTGCATGTTTTACTTGTGATTTAGATGTTTTGATCGTGGTGTTATTCGAGCTGGATTTTCTTTGGAAAAGTTTGATGATTTATAAAACTTGACTTGGTGTTTTAAATTTACTTTAAGAACCTAAAAAAGTTTTGATCAAGGGAGATTATGTTTAGAAAGAAACTCTTAAATAAATTGAAAGTAGATGGGATTAGATTAGAGATTGTCTCAGAATTAGTTTAGATTAAAAATCATATATTTAGACACAAATACAAATAATAGAAGATTTAGGAAGTTCGGAAAATCAGCAAAAACCCAGAAAACAGTGTTTTTGGCCGAGCGCTCAAAAGACCGCTCGAGTGCAACTATAGGCGCCCTGCCTGTGTAATTTTAACAGACTCAATTCTCCAATGCTTGTTAGTTCGCTCGAAGTCGCTCGAGCGCCTCTTCGAGCGACCTATGTCAGAAATTTCAAATTTTGGGATTTGAGCCCAGATTTAATTTTTAATGATTTTTCTTGGAATTTTAAGATTGTAACACCTGTAATTAGTGTAATGTGGGATGTAGGAAGTGACGAATTAAATTTGGATAAAAGGGTACTTATTTGGGACAATGAACGTAATTTTGTATCAAAGTAGTCTAGTTAGGTGGAATATGGGATCTTAGCTTAATTTCATTGAGAAGCTAGGAATGAAACCATGTCAAACAAACCATATTAGACCTAAATTAACCTCTGGGAAGAACCAATAACATCATTCATAAGTTTTGGAGATTTAGGGTAGTAATTTGGTAAATGAGGATACTAATGAATGGATTTTAGGAAAGGTTGTGATCAAAGTGTAGAATTTGGGTAAAACTCATAGGAAAGAATCATTAACTCGTCTATTGATTAAGAGAGGATAATTTAAGAATGCGCACACTGATATAACTCAAATTTGAACTTTTCATTAAGAAAATTTTGTATGCTTTCGTACTTTTCTTATTAAATGACCTGGAACTCTGTTTATTGGTTATTTTAAATATTTGTTTGTTTGCCACTGAGGTTTTGGTGATCATTGTTGAACACCTTATTTGACGTGTTTATGTCTCCTTGTATGGGGTTTATCACTGAATATTGCATCGTAAGTTATTCAATGTTTTTGATTGTGAGTTGTGTCTAGTGGGCAATGCTTAGTATGGATCCATAGCTTTGCTAGGAAGTGAAATGAAATTGTCTGGTAAGTTATTTCCTGTTTGGTACTCCCCAGTATGCATTCCGTCACAGTTGTGACTGGGGCAGCAATCCAGACCGTCGTGTTACTTGGACCTCATCTTAGCCAAGTTTGTTGATCGGCAACGGTTTATTGGATTCTTGGTTTCTTAGCTGAGTTCGACATTGGTTATTTGGGTTACCACCGCGTGCTTCAATGAGACATCGGCTTACACGAGCTTTATATCGGTCATGTTTTAAGTTATTTGTGACTCGCACCTTGGAGCTATATTTTTTCGGTGCTTGAAGTTCACTTGTGGCTTGCTCATGCACTAGTATTAGCCATGTTGTCGAGGATCCATGTAACGCCCCGGATATTTAAACACATAAACCAAAATCTGGTTCGTTAGGGAAAATGGCCCAAAACACTATTCCAGACTTAAACAACTTCATTTATTATATCAAAGTGCGGAAATAAAATCATCATTCAGAAGCACGGAATTAAACTACCAAAATAATCATTTTATTTTTCATTTATGAAGTCTGGAAAGGGTTCAACTAAATAACATAAATAACATCCACCAAGGTGTGGATTAAAGATACCAATCATCCTTTAAATGACAATCAAAATCCTCAATCAAAATACTGACAATAATCCCTAAGAAAATAAATCTAAATGTCTCTCTAAGTCCTACACAGGAATAAAATAATCTTCCTCCTGGTATTCACAGTATTCTCCTAGTGTCTCTACCCCGGCAATGTTCTCTACAGGAATATCTAAAAACAAAATCTATAAAACAATAATGTGAGAAACACTATCTCAGTAAGCAGTCATGCAAATAGTTGACCATAATAAAATATGCAACGCTTAATCCGAATAACCACAATAAGAATCAAGACAACATTGAAATACAATTTGTCCACCTCATGGGACTCATGAAATAGTATACCAGATAAAGAGAGTAGACATGTGCCAATATGCTACCTAACCAAATTACGATGGACCAGCCACCCTGCAGTCTGGCTATTCAACACCAACGGAAGAACCCAACCATGAGTTCGCATGTATGGCCCAACCAATCCAAGAGTGGGTAACGTAGCAACCGACCAATCCAGGAGCGGTACTATCCTCGAGATGATGGAATGCCTCAGACACAGAATTCAAACCCCTCCAATACACATTTCACTTACTAGCTATTCTATGGATCCACATAACTGCTAAGCCCACTCAAATGTGAGAAAACCAACCAGGGTAATGAACATACTTCTCAATGACACCCACCAAATACAAAACCATATCTGTAACCAAATCTGCCCATACAAGATACAATAAATCAGGCACCTGCCTTGTCACATCATGTGACCCAAAAACCAAACAGAATGTACCAAGTCATATGTCCAAAACTCCAGGTTTCAACGGGTCAATATGTCCCAAATGTGTATCGACTCCATCGATGCACACAATACATTCATATCACCCAAACACAGGTGTATGAACACAAAAAAACCAACCTTGGTTAAAATTAAAACCTTTTGGAACAATAGAATCATGTAAAAGTTCTTCTTTAGAAACATCTACCCAAAATCTTTATAAAATTGAATTTTAAGCATCCACCAATGCAAACACTTCCCAAATACCCCAATCTTGATGGTAAATAGGCTAAAATTGAATAGAACCACTTCCTTAGTGAAAACTGGGTTGAAAAGTCAAGTTTCCCAAAATCTAACAGACTGGTCACTCGAGCGGCCAAGGGGGCTCGATCGGCCTTACAAAACAGGAAATTTCAGGGTAGGTTTCTCGATAGGTCGCTTGAGCGACTGTTCTAGCGGTAGTACAATTTGGGTAAAATTGCTCTCGGGTTTTCAACTATATACATAGATCGCTCGAGCGACTGCTCAGGCGGTCCGATACGTGAAAAATCCGTAACTTTGCGAAATTTAATAAAAATTCCACAACTCAATAATCAATGCATAAAAACCATTCTAAATCATTCCAAAATACATTATACACATGCTAGAACACTTCCCAACACATAAAACATCATAAATAATGAAATCAACGCATCAAACATCGAATAACCATGAATATCGTCTAAACGCGAATTTAGATTTTTGTAAGTGTCAAGGGACTACTTACCTGGTTGTAGGAACTTAAATCCTCTCTAAGAGCCTTGAAATATCACCCCAAAGTTATGTCAAACGATCCCAACAAGTCCAATCACGTCTGGGTTAAAAATCACACTCTTAAAACTCTTTAACCTACGAAAATCTCCAGAACAGAACTTGTTATTAACTTGCTCTTACCTGAGTTATCTATGCATGAAAATACTCCTCCTTCTTCTCTAAGACGGCTCCCACAATTTGTTTAGGGTTTAGGTTTTGATTACAAGGCAACTAAGAGAAAGGATAGGAAACAAGCAAGGAAACATCACGACTGGTTTCTAATTTTATGATGGACGTTCATAACTCCTTGCACTACTAGGTCTTTGTTTAATTTGTTTAAAGTCTTTTACTAATTTGCCCCTACTTCATTAAACCCACTTAAATCAAACCATCTTATTCTTAAACCAACTCAATCCCTTGGGTCAACCCACTATCCTTGGGTTCGACCAAATCCTTTTATTCTCCTTGTTTATTTCTCACTTTATTCTTACTAATATAATATAATTGCACAATAATAAATATATTAAAATTATATTTGATCAATAATTAAGAGCTCGCCTTATATAGGCTCTCCTATCATATCCGGTTCATCTTGAACTCCTCCGGGTTGAAGCAAGATCTAATCTCATGCATATTATTAACCAATTAGTCTAGTTACTAAAATCTGGGATTTTACAATCCATATTTATCTTTGATCGGATTGGTATTCCCTGGTTTGTTATTTCCGTGGTTGCGGGCTTGTTGTTATTGACTTGGATTGTATGCACCAACCCATCCGTGTTTATTGGGGGTGATCCACATTGATGGTTGACGGAGGAAATGAAAGTGACTGTATTTGCGGGCTCCATTTATCATGTAAATCGTGAGGTGGCGACAACGGGGGCAGGAATATCTTATTAAGTGGTTTCAGTTCATGAGTCCTGTCATGTCACACATGTTTGGTTTGAGAATTGTTTTGGATATATTATCATGATTTTTGTTTTATAATATTACCTCGTGACTTATTTTGTAAAAATTATGGACCTCATGCACATTGCTACTTGTTGAGATTTATTCTCACTCCAGTTTCCCCCATTTTTCAGGTATTCTTGGAGAGGTCGACAAGCTTGGGAATATTTGTAAAAGGGTAGTCTGTAGATGTGAATCGGTCTTGAATTTAAAAGTTACTTTTAAATATTGAGTTTATTATAATTGAAACTATTTCCGCATAACAACTCTAATAATAAAAAGGAATGAAAAATTTTAAATTATTCAGGATTTAGATGCTTTTACCTTCAGTAACTAACACCTTAGGTTTGGGGAAATTGACCCGGAACTGGGGCGTTACAAGCAAACTGCTTCGGTGGAACCCTGAGTCTGCTCTGGTCTGGTCGCCTCTCACCAATCAAGTGCTCTGCTCTCTCATCACGGCGTACCAACTCAGAATAGCTGGTGCACTGTACAACTGATACCCAGTCTCTAATCTCATACCTCAACCCCTGCTCAAAATGCTCCTGTCTGTTTGTCTCACAAGTAACCATATGCGGGGCAAATCGGGACAACTTATCAAATCGGGCCTCATACTGTAAGACCAACTGTCCTCCCTGGGAAATGTGCATGAACTCCCTCGCCTTCTGACGGCGGAAATCAGCAGTGAAATAGCACTCAAAGAAGAGCTCTTTGAATCTTCCCCAAGTGATATGCTCATCTGGTTCAGTCCTCCCTTTCATCAAATGCCACCAATGGACCGCTTCCCCGTCAAACATGAAGGTAGACAGTCTAACACGACAGTCCTCTGGGCATTCCATGCAGTCAAATATCCATTCCATCTTCAGTATCCACCTCTCAGCTTCCATGGGGTTTGCCCGACCTCCAAAAGGCACGGGTCCCATCTTACGGAACCTCTCCAGCTCACGTGCACCTGAGTCATCAATATGGTCCCTCCTAGGGGCCCTCTCATCCCCTCGGTTCCTCTTGGCTCTACCAATCAGATCCGTAATTGTAACGCCCTGGATCCAAGTTACGTAGCGAAACCATAACTCATTTCTGGAGGTTAATATACAACACAAGATCACAATATTAGAGTGAAGGAAAAACATGAATGAAACAATAACTAGATAATTAGAGTGCGCTACAAACCCAAACTAAAATAATAATTATAGCAATACAACGATAAACTCACATAACCGAGCAACTACCCGCGAGTATCGTCCTCTCCAAGAGTAGCTGAAAACAAAACAAAACAATACGGAATGAGATACGAATATCCCAGTAAGCAGCACATACATGCATAAATACATTTTGAATAGTTATAAAACATGAATCAAATAATACACAGGTAACAATAGGGATAACACGATTAATCCGACTAATCCCACAATAATATAACAGATAAAGATGATATAGTTAATGAAATTGAACATGTAAGTCAGTTTGTAATATCGATGTCAAATATTCTGAATATTCACGAAATCCAATGTGATCATAAACCTCATCTCAATGAAAACCATTTATCTCAAAACAATCCAATAGATATTTCTCAAATCAAAACATCTTTGATGAAATCATAATTTTCAGAAAGCTGAGTGTTTATCATGGGCCACTCAGAATCAATTGGCGTGTTTATCATGGGTCACCCCGGACCAATTGGAAATACAATTACCGATAAAACCAAATGATCGAGGCCAATGTCATGAAGTTCACTTATATTGGGTAATTTGCATGCCAGAGCGACATCCAAGCCTCCTGGTACACAGTCCGGCCAACATAGGCTTGATACTCTGAAATGACTGCCTACCCAAGGACTTTGTCATCCAATGCTGGCTTACTCCAGGTTTTGGCATTGACAACTCGGCCTACCAAGGATCACGGGCTGCTCTACCCTAGTCATGGCAACACTCATGCCATGCAATTACAGCAATAAAGTCAACACATCACATTACTAAGCTTAGACTCTGGATCCAGGATAAGCTAGACCTTAAACCAAATAAACTCAACAAATAAACCAACCTTTGGTAGCAAATAGACCAACCTCTGGTTGCAAATATACCAACCTCTTGTAGAAAATAGACCAACCTCTGGTTGCAAATATACCAACCTCTGGTCGCAAAATAGACCAACCTCTGGTCACAAATATACCAAAAACAAATCATCTTTATCATGGGTCACTCAGGACCAAAACAATACTCCATGGAACTCCCTATGCATATTCAAACCAAAGAACAATATTCAAACCAATCGGTGTAAACAAATAACTCATGGAAACCTCTTTTATAAATTATGCCCAGCATACTAAATTAGATAACAACTCAATTTACATGGTATCACAATATGAAATTTAGTAGTAAGACATGTATTACAAAAATATCTGAAATCAGCAAAAAGTTCTACTCAATTAATTCTAATAGTGTTAATAAAGTTTCCTAAATTATTTTCCTAATATTCCTTACTAAGGCTTTTTATTCACCTACTTGAATTTCTGTAGAAGTTCTTATTTAATCTGCTCAGCCCATGACCAACCTTAAAAGTTATGAGAATAAGAGCTAGAGGATGAAAATATGAATTTTAGTTATGGGACTCAATGAGTTGCAATATTAGAGAAAATAAATGCTTTTCATCCTCCATTTCATTTCCTAATTCCTAAATTCATTCGTTGGAAAAGACAGAGTTTATCCTTATATTTTGAATGTTGATGGAGCTTCGAAAGGAAATCCTGGGATTAGTGGAGGAGGTGGAATTATTAGAAATTCTTCTGGGCATTTTATTGCTGCCTTTTCGGCTTACTATGGACATAATTCTAACACCTCAGAGATGGCCTTAGTCTGGCTGACAGGTATGGAATTCAAAATCTTCATATAGAATTGAATTCGAAACTCATAGTGGACACTTTTGCTGGTTTGGTGTCCACTCCTTGGAAGTTTCTGCTTTGGTGGAGAGAAATAAAAGAGAGATTGATAGCTTTCAATCGGGATATGTATCATGTTTACAGGGAAGCCAATGCAGTGGCTGATGGTCTGGCTAATGAGGGATGCATTCATTTCACTAACAGATTTTATGATTCTATTTCTAGTTTGTCACAAAATGTTAGAACTTGCTTGTTCCATGATAGGACTGGTTTATTTTCCATTAGATATTAGTTCTTGTCTTATGTCTTTGATCAGGGGTAAGGTTTTATGTCCCCCCCCCCCCCCCCCCCCCAGAATTTGTGTATTTCATTGGAAGTTCTAATATACAGGCCAGGGTCTGCCTCAACCCTCCTCCCACTGCTGGAGTGCCACTAAGGTTTTTCATGCCTTAGTGGGTTTTTGCTATAAAAAAAAAGAATCCTCAACAGCCCTCTACTAAGCTTTATAATATTTCTTATGTTTAAACTCACTTCAGTCCACTAAGTAATACTCTTTTCAGCAATCCTGGCAATAATTATTTTGCTGTTCTTTAGCAGCAATTAGATTTAAGAATTGAAATAAACTAATCCATGAACTCAGCTACACTAAACTACAACTGAACCAAATGGAAAATTATCCTACATTCAACCCTTTAATCATTTAAATTCCCCAAATAATTGTTGTTATAAAATCAGAAGGTTGTAATCACTTAAAACTCATACTAACACCTTAATTCAACTCTTAGATAGGTTTTTGAACAATTAAATTAGAACAATCCACTTAAAATCACTCAGTCGCATTTGTTATTGAATTTGGGTAGGTGTGCTGACCTACTGTCAGTGGGTGGTAGTAGGCGCACCTTAGCACATCTGAAAATATTAATTTCCGCTGAGTACCGCCGAGCTGTGTCAGTCAGCTGTACTCAGTGCATACCCCCTTCTTTCTCCGAAACCAATTTGATCACTGCTAACTCCAATCTCACTATGACTGACCCAAAATTAAAACTCAATAACAACTGATTCATGCTCATAACACCTCTAACAACCATTTAAAGTCAATTTGGATTTAATTCTACTAAGAACATGCTCCAAATCAAAATTTAACTTGTAAAAACAGTCTCAATCGTTGATATCAAAATACAGCATATAAACTCAATTCAACTCATGCATTCGGCTGCAAAACTAGGTGGAAATCTAGTGCTACTTACCTTTGATTTAATTCAGATTCACCTTCTAGTTTAGCTTAAGCTCCAGATCTCTTCCGATCACAATTTCTTCTCCAATTCTCCTCTGATCAATCACTGATCTCCCACAGGACCAGATCTAATTAGATATGAATTTACTTCAGATTTCTCTCATCAATTAATCACGAAATTCAGATTAAACTTTCTCTTACCTGATCTCCATTCAATCTGATCAAACACTCCATTCTCAGAAATTTTCCCAGCCGTGAATAGTCTTTGAGCTTCCTCTTTCTCTCGAATCAACTCAGCAACGACTCCATTTCTCTTCTTTCTTTCTTACACAATGCTCTCCTTCTAAACCCTAGCTCCAGATCTCCTCTTCCTTATCAGAGGCTCTAGAAATTTCGATCAAAAATAAATTCACCAGACTGAATTTCGGCAGCTATATATAGTTGCTGCCAGAGCCCCCTTTAAACACTTCATGATCCGCCGCCTACTCACCTACACCAATTTCCTACCTAATCAGCCTTTTAATCATCTGATTTACACCTTATCGCTCCACCAACTCCTACATTAACACTCCACTAAAATCATAATAAATTTTTAACATAATAACTATTCAAATTATTATCATAATCTCTGCTGACCTTAATTTACTTCCTTCCGCTCTAAATTTTAGTAAAATCCTCAAAATACCCTTTTTCTCGTCACACTACCGAACCACCAAGACCCAACCCGAAACTCAATTAACCAATTTGCCATTTTAATAATTCCACATGTCTAAATTCTAAAATTTTACTCTAAATAACTTCCTTTCTCTATTTTCTAAAAATTTCCACTAATTAAATAAATTAACGAACAAAAATCAAAATTTTTATTTTTATTAAAAATTCAGGATTTACAGTAATAGCCCCAATATCTCTCCAAATATCCTCTTGTGGGACACAAGCAACAGCAGGTGGTGGAGGAGGAATAGGCTGCTCCATTGGACCCACAGTTGGAGGTTCTACACACGGCTCTGCCCGTGGGGGCTCTGGCTCCCCAGTTGGCAACATCCTAGGAACGGATGTTGCTCTACCTCTGCCTCTCGCTCTAGTATTCATAGCGAAAGATAAACTGCAAAAAGGCAAAAATTTTGTAAGGCAAAAAGGATCTCTTATCCCAGAAAATTATTTAAGGTACTATCTAGCATATCTCACATCCCCAAAACCACCTAAAGGTCAACTACTTAGGGTTAGGATCCTATTTTTCTCTGATACCATCTTGTAACGCCCCGGATCTAAGTTTATTTTAAAAACATAAACCCAAATATGGTTCGTTAGGATAATGGCCCAAAACAACTAATTCCAGACTTAAACAATTTCAATAATTATAATCAGAGTTCGGAATTTAAAGACATTTTCTCCAAGAAGCGCGGAATAATAAAAATAAGTCATCCAATATTAAACCTTCAAGCAAAGTCTGGTTTCTAGTCAACTACAATAGAATAATCATCATCCATCAAAGTCATCTAACTAAAATAATTCAATAATCCCTCCAAATTCCAAGTCAAATTTATTAATAAAGATCCCTAATCCTACACAGGAATAAAGTTGTAACGGCCCGGATCCAGGTTTATTTAAACACATAAACCCAAATTTGGTTTGTTAGGGAAAATGGCCCAGAACAACTATTCCAGACTTAAACAATTTCTCATTTATTATATCAGAGTGCGGAAATAAAAACATCTTTCAGAAAGTGCGGATTTAAACAACCAAATAATCCATTTAAATTTCATCTATAAAGTCTGGAAAGGGTTCAACTAAATAACATAAATAACATCCACCAAGGGTGTGGAATAAAGATACTAATAATCCTTCAAATAACATCAAAATCCTCAAATAAAAAACTAAAATTAATTCCTAAGAAAATAAATCTAAATATCTCTCCATGTCCTTCTGGACCTACACAGGAATGAAATAGTCTTCTTCCTGGTAATCACAATAATCCACCAGAGTCTCTACCCCAGCAACGTCCTCTCCAGGAATATCTGAAAACAAAAACCGATAAAACAATAATATGAATAACAACATCTCAGTAAGCAATCATGCAAATTTTTGACCACAATAAAATATGCAACGCTTAATCCGAATACTCACAATAAGATTCAAGACAACAATGAAATACAATTTGTCCACCTCATGGGACTCGTGAAATAGTATACCAGAAAAAGAGAGTAGACATGTTCCAATATGCTACCTAACCGAATTACGATGGACCAGCCGCCCTGCAATCTAGCTATTCAACACCAACGGAAGAACCCAACCATGAGTTAGCATGTACGGCCCAGCCAATCCAGGAGTGGGTAACGTAGCGACCGACCAATCCAGGAGCAGTACCATCCTTGAGATGATGGAATGCCTCAGACATATAATTCAAACCCCTCTAATACACATTTCACTTACTAGCTATTCTATGGATCCATATAACTGCTAAGCCCACTCAACAATGAGAAAAACCAACCAGGGTAATGGACATACATCTCAATAACAGCCACCAAAATACAGAACCTTATTTGTAACCAAATCCGCCCATGCAGGAAACAATAAATCAGGCACTAGCCTTGTCACACCAGTGACCCAAAACCAAAACGGAATGCACCAAGTCATATGTCCAAAACTCCAGGTTTCAACGGGCCAATATGCCTCGAATGTGTATCGACTCCATCGATGTACAAAATACTTTCATATCACCCATATACAAGTGTATGAAGTCACAAAAACAACCTTGGTTAAAAGTAAAATCTTTTGGAACAATGGAATCAAGTAAAAGTGCCTCTTTAGAAACATCTACGCAAAATCTTTATAAAATTGAATTTTAAACATTCTCCAGTGCAAACACTTCCCAAATACCTCAATCTTGATGGTACATAGGTTAAAATTGGATACAAACACTTTCGTAGTGAAAACTATGTTGAAAAGTCAATTTCCAAAAATCTGACAGACTGGTCGCTCGAGCGGCCAAGGTCGCTCGATAGGTCGCATGAGCGATTGTTCTAGCGACAGTTCAATCTGGGTAACATTGCTCTCGGGTTTTTAATATATGCATAGGGCGCTCGAGCGACTGCTCAGGCGGCCCGATATGTGAAAAATCCGTAACTTTGCGAAATTCAATAAAAATTCCACGACTCAATATTCAATGCATCAAAACCATTCTAAATTATTCTAAAATACTTTATAAACATGCTAGAACAATTCCTATCAATTAAAACATCATAAATAAAAAAAACAACGCATCAAATCACCGAATAACCATGTATATCGTCTAAAAACGAATTTGGATTTTATGCAAGCATCAAGGGACTACTTACCTGGTTCTAAGAACTTAAATCCTTCCTAAAGCATTGCTAGATCACTCCTAAGAATGCCAAATGTGCCCAGCAAGCCTTGATCACTTCTGGGTTAAGAAAATCATCACTTTTAGAGGTTTAACAACAAGTTTATCTTCCCAAAACAGAGCTTCTCTTTAGTTTGCTCTTACCTGAGTTTTTGTGCACGAAAATCCTCTAAGTCGTCTCCAACAGGTTGTTTTAGGGTTAGGTTTGATCACAAGAAGCTAAGAGAAGAATAGGAGAAGAACACCTATAGTGGATGGCTTCTCTTCTTTGGGTTTGAACGTGGGTTGTCCATGCATAATTAGGTTTTGTTTATTAATTTGTTCCCTATTACTTATTTGCCCTCCTTCTTCAAGCCAAACCAGTAAACCCAACTAATCCTTAAACCAAACCAATTCTTTGGGTCAACCCACTTCCTTAGGGTTCGACCAACTCTTTTTAGTCTCCTTGATTATAATATAATTAATTCTTACTAATATAAACCATAGCAACAATAATTATTATATTAAAATAATGCCTAGTCCATAATCATGAACTCACCTTATATAGGCTCTCCTATCATCTCCGGTTCATCTTGAACTCCTCCGGGTTGAACCAAAATCTCATCTCCTGCATATTATTAACTAATTAGTCTATTTATTTATTTATTACTAAAATCTGGGATTTCACCAAAGTAATCTTCTTCCTAGTAGTCAGAGTAATCCCCCGAAGTGTCTATGCCAGAAACATCCACACCGGGAATATATGAAAACAAAACCAATAAAACAATAATGTGAGAAATAACATCTCAGTAAGTAGTCATGCAAATAGTTTGTAACTATAAAACATGCAACGATAATTCAGACTAAACTCAATAATATAGAACAATAATAATTAAATTAAAATAGCAATAGTCACAAAACATTCAACCTCATGGGACTCATGAAAAAGAAAACCAGAGAAAGAAAGTAGCCATGTGCTAATATGCTATTTAACCGAATTACAGGTGGACCAGACGCAACTGATCAGACTGGCTATTCGACACCCAACGGAAGAACTCAACCGACGATCGGAATGAGTTAGCATGTACGACCCAACCTATCCAAGAGTGTGTAACGTAGCGACCGACTTATCCAGGAGCGGTACCATCCTCGAGATGATGTAATGCCTATGACACAGAATTCAAACCACTCTAGAAGACTTTTCACTTGCTAGCTATTCTATGGATCCATGCAATTGCTAAGCCCACTCAACGGTGAAAAAACCAAACCAGGGATTGGACATATTTCCCAATAACACCTGTACACACGAAAACACAACCATTTCAATAATAACAAATCCGCATATACAGAATAAACAACCAGGCATCTGCCTTGTCACAATTGTGACCCAAAAATCCACACAAGTGACACCAAGTCATATGTCCAAACTCCAGGTTTCAACAGGCAACTATGCCCCGGATGTGTATCGAATCCATAGATGCACAAAATACACTCAAATAACCCAAATACAGGTGTATGAACTCTTAAAATCAAGTTTGGTTTAAAAGAGAATTGTTTGGAACTATGGTTCCAACTTAAAAAGCCTCTTTGGGAAAATCTATCCAAAATCTTTATAAAAATTAATTTTTAACATCCGCCAATGCAAACAATCTCTAAATACTCTGAACTTAGTGGTATATAGGTTTAAATTGAATAAAGACAATTTCGTGGTGAAAAACTAGGCTAGTTGGAGAAATCCAAAAATCTGACAGATAGTCGCTCGAGCAGCTTTGGGCGCTCGAACAGGTAACATAAAAACTGTGTTGATTCAAGGTTGGTCGCTCGAGAGATCACTCAAGCGACGCTTCGGGCGCTCGCCTTTTGGGTTTTGATCACTTTCCGGTTTCTGAAAAATTAAAAAGCACAGGCGGGGCACCCTCGATAATGCTCGAGCAGCTATCGAGTGCCCACGGACTGCTCTTGAGACCCATAGGGGTGCTCGAGCGGCGATTTGAGCAGCCTGTCGCAAAACACAGTTTCTGATTTTTCCGAAAAGTTGTGTAAATCCTTCAAAAATCGAAAAATTGAATTCTACAACATCAAATCCATACTAAACCATTCTAGAATACTTTATAAACATGATAGAACAATTTTAAACAATTAAAACACAATATAATACCCAAACGAGTCATCAATCATACAAATAAACATGAACATCGAATAAATATGAAAATCTGTTTGTGCAAGTTTTAAAGGGACTACTTACTTGTTTTTGGAACTTAAACCTCCTCTAATAGCACTTAAATATCACTCCAAAGAATATCCAATCGATCACAGCAAGCCTCTATCTCTTCTAGATCAAAAATCACATCTTTAAGAATTCAAAAACATGTTCTATCTCCCAAAACAAATTTCTTTCGAGTGTGTTTCTTACCTGAGTTTTTCTGAACGAAAAATCCTCCTTTCATTCTCTAAAACCTGCTCCAAAAGATGCTGGTAGGTTAGTGATGTGCCTAAATTTTATACATGTTTTGTCATATGTTTACCCTTAATTTTATGCTAGTTGGTGTTTAATTTGCCTATTTATTAGAGTTTTTATGTATTTTTGTTTATTGTTGTTTAGGAATAAATAAATTGAAAGAGTCAAGAGATTGAGGAGGGGATCTACAAGATATTCTCAGAATTTTCGAATGAACGAAAATTCTCTTCATCAAGAGAATAGGAAACTTTAATTTCCCGAGTTCCAGAAACATCCTTCAGTGTTTTGAGCATAACTTGAGCTAGAGAGCTCCAATAAGGGCAATCTTGGTGTCTATGGAAAGCTAAGAGAAGGCCCTACAAATTTAATGTTGAAGAGTTTCTCAAAAACAGTCATCTTGATGGAGAAAATTGAGCATTAACATCAGAAACGGAAAACAGCTATTTTCAGAATTCAGTTTTGGAAAAGAAGTAAAAGGGGCTTTTAAAGCAAGGAAGGAAATTTTATATAAGAGAGACACAAGAGAGGAGGACGACCAGAGCTTAGAAGAGAGGAGTTTTTCACCATTGGAGAGGATTGGAAGCTTGGAGGAAGAAGAAGAAAACAGAGGCTGAATTGGAGTTTGTCGATAACTACAATTCTCTATCTACATACAGTTTCCCTCTTAACTTTCTCATCTTCTCTTTGTCCAATTTTCATTATGAATTTCAGAGATTTTATAGTTTGTTTGGATTCAATTATGAGCTAATTTCTATTGCTAAGGCTCCGATGTAATCTCTCCATGACAATTCTGAATCCTACTTCTATGTACTCATGATGTTATTATTCTTTTTGAGTATACATCGTTAAGTTTAATGCTTTCAATTATCTGGCCAATAGTTGAATGATTTGTTGTGCATGTTAATTTGAGAGATGATGCATGTAGTTTAGCTTCGTTTGATGTATGCCATGAATTGAACGAAAGACAGAAATGTGCCAACGTGATTCGTGCGGTTTGTTTTTGTTGGATATTATTAATCTTAATGTACTCAATTGCTTTTAAATTCGCATAAGCATATCGCGGGTTATTGCATGTTGGGTAATTCTAATTCTACTCGAGAGAGGGTTTTAGATATATTTAAAATATTTCACCGTCAAATAGGATAATAATTGATTAATTGCTCGGTTAGGATTTGGAATTGGATTGGTTTGACGAATCGGATGCCTTAGTGTTTTCTTCTTGGGTGAAATATCCTTATTTTTAAGTGTTTGGTCAAGTCCTTATTTTTCGATTCAACTTTTATTGTTTTAATTTTTCAAATTCAAAACATCCCACTTTTGTTGATTTTCAAATAATTTAGAATTAGAACAATTTCGATAGCTAATAGGTAAATAGTCCTTGTGGGTTCGACATTCTTTTCATCACTATATTACTTGTTACGATTTCGTGCACTTGCGAATTTTCACAACAAGTTTTTGGCGCCGTTGCCGGGGACTATTTATTTTCTATTACTTTTGATATCATCAATTTCTAAGTTAATTTGATATTTCTTTATTTTAGTCTTAATTCTTAATTTTGTTTTATTTTTCCTTTTTCAGGTGTTCTGGGTTGTTCATGAGACGTAGTCGAAGCTTGGAGTTAGTACCTTTTGATCCTGAAATTGAACGCACCCTTCGTCGTGTGAACAAGGAGAAGAAGGAGAATTCCACAACTGAAAACGAAGCAATGGAAAATCAACTTGGAAACAGAACTTTGGGAGATTATGCTGTTCCCTTGGTCACCGGAGCTACTTCTAGCATTAGACGACCTGCCATTCAAGCCAATAACTTTGAGATAAAGCCAGCTATTCTTCAAATGGTGACGTCAACGGTGCAATTTGGTGGCATGCCCCATGATGATCCAAATGCACACATAGCTAATTTTCTGGAGTTATGTGATACTTTCAAACATAATGGAGTTTCTGATGATGCTATTAGATTGAGGCTCTTTCCATTCTCCCTCCGAGAGAAGGCAAAGGCATGGTTGAATTCACTTCCACCATTAACCATAACTACATGGGACGATTTGGCTAAGAAGTTTCTAGCAAAGTTCTTTCCCCCAGCCAAAACCGTGAAGATGAGAAATGATATCACCACCTTTGTCCAATTTGATATGGAGTCTCTTTATGAAGCTTGGGAGAGGTATAAAGAATTGCTTAGAAAGTGCCCACATCATGGACTTCCTGTTTGGATTCAAGTGCAAACCTTCTATAATGGTTTGCAACCCACAACACGTACAATGATTGATGCGGCAGCTGGAGGGACTTTGATGAAGAAATCACCGGAAGAAGCATATGATTTGGTGGAGGAGATGGCAACTAACAATTACCAATGGCCAGCGGATAGAGTGACACCAAAAAGAACTCAGGGAGCTCATGAAATTGATTTTTTTTCTGCTTTAGCTGCTCAAGTTGCAACTTTATCTAAGAAATTAGATAATATCAATGTAAGTGCCATTCAATCTGCTAATGCAATTTGTGAATTTTGTGCAGGGAATCATATGGGGATAGATTGTCAAGTGGGAAGTCCATTCGCCAACAATAATTTGGAGCAAGCAAACTTTGTATCGAATTACCAACGACAAAACAACCCTTACTCCAACACTTACAATCCAGGATGGCGAAACCACCCAAATTTCTCATGGAGCAACTCACAAAATGTTTCCAAGCCTCCACCGGGTTTTCAAAATCAGCAACAAGAGAAGAAGTTGAATATGGAGGAGGTAATGGTACAATTTATGGCAAAGGTGGATGCTAGATTTCAAGATCATGACATTGCTCTAAAGAACAATGAGAACACTATGCGGAGCATAGAAAGGACGGTTGGTCAATTGGCAAAATTGTTGTCTGAAAGACCTCAAGGGTCATTTCCAAGCACCACGGAAAATAACCCAAAAGAGCAAGTGCAAGCCATTTCTTTAAGGAGTGGAAGGGAGCTTAATGTACCAGAGAAAAAGCAGGGAAAAGAGAAGCAAACTATGAGAGCTGTGGTGCAGGAAACTCAAGGCCAGGGTGCTCTTCCTAGTTCTGAAGGCCAAGACATCGAGGCCGCAGCACCCACATTCAAGGCTGTGGTGCCCACCCTTATTCCGAGCCAAACTGTGAAAAACTCGGGAAATCCTCCCGTTTCTTCTCATACTCCTCCTATACCTTTTCCTCAAAGACTTCAGAAAAATAAGCTAAATAAACAATTTTCTAAATTCCTTGATGTGTTTAAAAAGTTACATATTAACATTCCTTTTGCAGATGCCTTGGAACAAATGCCTAGTTATGTGAAGTTCATGAAGGAGATTCTATCAAACAAGAGGAAGTTAGGAGAGTATGAGACTGTGATGTTGACTGAAGAGTGCACTGCCATTTTGCAAAATAAGTTGCCACCAAAGCTTAAGGATCCAGGGAGTTTTACTATTCCTTGCACAATTGGGAACTCTTATTTTGAAAAAGCTTTGTGTGATTTAGGTGCTAGCATAAATCTGATGCCTTTTTCTATTTTCAGGCAATTGGGGCTAGGAGAGGTCAAGGCCACTACAGTTTCACTTCAATTGGCGGACCGGTCAATTAAACGACCAAGAGGAATAGTGGAGGATGTTCTTGTTAAAGTTGACAAGTTCATTTTCCCTGCAGATTTTATTGTTTTAGATATGGAGGAAGATCGAGAAATTCCACTTCTTCTTGGTCGACCGTTCTTAGCCACGGGAAGAACTCTCATAGATGTGCAACAAGGGAAACTCATACTACGGGTGCAAGATGAACAAGTTACATTCAATGTGTTTGAAGCAATGAAATATCCGTCAACAACTGATACATGCTTCAACATAGATGTGATTGATGAATTTGTGGTAGAAATTTTTGAAGAGAGTAATCCTAAGGAACCACTTGAGGCATGTCTTGTACAATCTGGCACTATCGATTCCGAGAATTCCAAGATAAGCACTTGTGCACATTACTTGGAAGCATCTCCACCTTACTTGCCTAAAGGGAAGCCGGAAAACATAACATTGAGCAAAAACATTACTCCACAACAGCCATCCGTCATTGAGGCCCCCTCTTTAGAACTCAAACCTCTTCCTTCTCATCTTAAATATGCTTATTTACATGATTCTTCTTTACCTGTAATAATTTCTTCATCTTTGACAGGTCTTGAAGAAGAGAAGTTACTTAGAGTTTTGAGAGCTCACAAGCAAGCTTTGGGATGGACTATAGCCGACATTAAGGGAATAAGCCCCTCAATTTGCATGCACAAGATTCTAATGGAAGAGCATTTCAAGCCTACAGTACAGCCACAAAGGAGACTTAATCCAAACTTGCAAGAAGTTGTAAGAAAAGAAATTCTCAAATTGTTGGATGCTGGAATTATTTATCCAATTTCTGATAGCTCATGGGTAAGTCCGGTGCAAGTAGTGCCTAAGAAGGGAGGAGTGACAGTAGTAGAGAATGAAAATAATGAACTCATCCCAACAAGAACAGTCACCGGTTGGAGAGTGTGCATAGATTACCGCAAGCTTAATGATGCCACTCGAAAAGATCACTTTCCACTTCCTTTCATTGATCAAATGTTGGAACGGCTTGCTGGTCATGCTTATTACTGTTTTCTTGATGGATACTCAGGGTACAATCAAATCCAAATTTCACCAGAAGATCAAGAAAAGACTACTTTCACTTGCCCGTATGGAACATTTGCCTATAGGAGGATGCCCTTTGGTTTGTGCAATGCTCCAGCCACATTTCAACGATGCATGATGGCCATTTTTTCGGATATGGTGGAAAAGTTTATTGAGATCTTTATGGATGATTTTTCTGTGTTTGGTTCTTCATTTGATAATTGTTTAAATAATTTATCTTCAGTTCTACAAAGATGTGAAGAATCTAACCTTGTTCTTAATTGGGAAAAATGTCATTTTATGGTGCAGGAAGGAATTGTACTTGGGCATAAAGTTTCTTCAGAAGGCATTGAGGTAGACCAAGCCAAAGTAGAGGTCATCGAAAAATTACCTCCACCTAGCACGGTCAAGGGAGTGAGAAGTTTTTTGGGACATGCGGGGTTTTATCGTCGCTTTATTCAAGATTTTTCTAAAATTATTAAACCCCTTTGTTCTCTTTTGGTTAAAGATGCTCCATTTAACTTTTCCAATGATTGTTTGCAGGCATTTGAACTTTTGAAGAAGAAGCTAAGTTCAACCCCAATAATATGTGCACCGGATTGGGCACTTCCATTTGAATTGATGTGTGATGCAAGCGATTACGCGATAGGAGCTGTGCTTGGACAAAGGAAGAACAAGGTTCTCCATGTTATCTACTATGCGAGTCGTACCTTGACAGGTGCCCAATTAAATTATGCTACTACGGAAAAAGAATTGCTAGCGGTGGTATTTGCTTTTGATAAATTCAGATCATATTTAATTGGGTCAAAAGTAATTGTATACACTGATCATTCTGCTCTTAAGTACTTGTTAGCTAAAAAGGAAGCTAAACCAAGGTTACTTCGGTGGATTTTACTCCTACAAGAATTTGATTTGGAGATCAAAGACAAGAAGGGAACTGAGAATCAAGTAGCTGACCATCTCTCTAGACTTGAGCACACAACTAAAGAGACAGCCCCACCTTCTCCAATAAATGAGGTATTCCCGGATGAACAACTATTTGTTTTATCTCTAACACAAGTTCCTTGGTATGCAGATTATGTAAACTACTTGGTAAGCAATGTGATCAATCCTGAGTTTACATACCAACAAAGGAAGAAATTCTTTTCGGAGGTCAAGCACTACTATTGGGAGGAACCTTTTCTCTACAAGCATTGTAGTGATCAAGTGATTAGGAGATGTGTGCCTGAGGAAGAGATAGAGTCAATCCTAAGACATTGCCATTCACTAGAGGTTGGCGGGCACCATGGAGTGAACAAGACAGTAGCTAAAGTGCTACAATCAGGTTTTTATTGGCCCTCCATTTTTAAAGACACTTATGCTTTTGTTTCTTGTTGTGATCAATGTCAAAAGAGTGGTAATATCTCCTGGAAAAATGAAATGCCCTTAAATAATATACTTGTTGTTGAGCTATTTGATGTTTGGGGCATAGATTTCATGGGGCCATTCCCTCCTTCTTTCTCAAATCAATACATTTTAGTTGCTGTTGATTATGTTTCCAAATGGGTAGAGGCCGTGGCCCTCCCTACAAATGATTCTAAAGTTGTGTTGAATTTTTTGAGAAAGCAGATATTCACCAGGTTTGGAACTCCAAGAGCCATAATTAGTGATGGGGGAAAACATTTTTGCAACCGGCAATTTGACGCACTCTTGAGCAAATATGGTGTTACACACAAGGTTGCAACTCCGTACCATCCTCAAACTAGTGGACAAGCAGAAATTTCCAACCGAGAGCTGAAACGAATATTGGAGAAAACCGTGAGCACTTCAAGGAAAGATTGGTCAAAAAAACTAGATGATGCACTATGGGCATACCGTACAGCCTTCAAAACTCCAATTGGTATGTCCCCCTATCGTCTAGTTTATGGGAAAGCATGTCACTTACCGGTGGAGTTGGAACACAAGGCTTACTGGGCTATCAAGACTCTTAATTTTGACATGGAGGCAGCGGGAGAGAAGAGGATATTGCAACTCAATGAGATGGATGAGTTTCGGCATGCAGCCTATGAGAATGCTCGCATATACAAGGAAAGAACCAAGAGATGGCATGATAAACAAATTCTCAAGAGAAACTTTGAAGTTGGCCAAAGAGTTCTACTTTATAATTCCAGACTTCGCCTCTTCCCTGGAAAATTAAGATCCCGATGGTCTGGACCATTCATGGTAACAAGAGTTCTCCCGTATGGTGCTATTGAAGTTTCTAATGACTCAAATGAAACATTCAAAGTCAATGGTCAGCGTCTAAAGCCCTACTTCGAAGGAGATTTCAATAAGCAAAAAGTCTCCATTGATTTGCTCGATCGGTGATTCAAAGAAGGAAAAGTCAAGCTAAAGACTATAATTAAGCGCTTCTTGGGAGGCAACCCAAGCATTCTAAACATTTGATTTTGTTAATTTCAATATCTCTTGTTCTGTTTTGTTTTTAATTTTAATTTTAATTTTTATTCCTCAAGTGTTTTGGTTGTGTTCTAATTTTAGTTCTTTTACATAGGTGTGGCAATGACACTGTTCCTCACTTCCTTGCTCCAGAACCTAAACGTGTTGATTACGATGCTAAGGGAGAGGAAGCTTGATCCGTCTCCACCAGTGTTTAGGGAAGTTTCTTGTTACTCTATGTTGGCTTTCATTGTTGCACATTGAGGACAATGCACATACTAAGTTTGAGGGAGTCACACTTGTGAACTTGTTTTCTTTTGTTTTTCTTATATGATTTTTTTTTTCTTATTTAGTTTCAAAAAAAAAAAACGTATTGATGAGGTTTGATGACCAAAAGCCCATGATAAAATTTGATTGAACTAAACATGGTGTTTGGAAAGTGATAAATTTTGTTTTTGTTTGGATTCTTGAATCTTGTGTTGGTTTTATCTTATTTATGATTCTTTTGAACACTCTGAGCACATCGCCTAGAGCACATATCTGTTTTGCTTACCTTGAGAAAGTTTTTGTAAATCTAGAAAATTCCTATGATCTCAGTAAACTCTAGAACTTGCTTGATTAACACTTGAGGCGAAATCCTAGACTCCACCATGCTATGGAAAAGATTTAGGCCATTCTTTGGGCCGTTTGAGCTTTTCAAACCTACCTGACATTGGTTTATCCATAGTAGACCCCATTTGAGCCTGATTACACCTTTTCTTTGTCAACCACATACTAGCTTAACTTTCTAATTTTGTCTACCTGTTGCACCACAAGCACATGATCATTTTAAGAAATGTTATGAGATGAGCTACTGTATAGAGGAAGGATGAAGTTTCAACATTGTTCATTAAAAGAAGAAGAGGGTACTACAACCCTTGCTCATAAAAGAAAGAAACAAGTTTGGGGGTGTAGCAAGAGAAAGTTCAAAAAAAAAAAAAAAAAAATTGAAAACAGGAGAAAGCTGAATTAAATGGTGAACTAGAAAAGCAGAAGGTGTAACAAGAGAAAGTCGAAAACCAGCTTCGTGATACAACTTTTGGTGGGACAATTAGCTCTACAAGGATTTTGGAATGATTCATGTGCTTAGGGTGTTTTTGAGCCATAACACTATCTGTTACCATACCGTCACCCTAGCCGCATGTTACAAGCTTAATAAAGTCCTAATGATCTTTGGTGTGATGTTAGTCTACATTAGTGGAGAGTGATATGACAAGCAAGCTTATGGAGTTTATGTTTCATCAAAAGAGATCTGCAAAATGTTTATATGATTTCTTAAACCAATCAAAGTGGTGAATGGTTATGGGTAAAAGGTGATGCACACAAACACATTGAAGGAATCATGAATGAGATGATATTGGTATTTGATTTGAAATTCTACACATTAGCAATATTTAAAGTTTTCCTTGTGCTATAGACTATGTGACATCTTTGAGGCATGTTTTGTGACTCAAGCAGAATCAATACAAATTTTTTTTGTTTTCTTGTTTCATTTCTTTTGCTCGAGGACTAGCAAATCTTAAGTTTGGGGGTATTTGATGTGCCTAAATTTTATACATGTTTTGTCATATGTTTACCCTTAATTTTATGCTAGTTGGTGTTTAATTTGCCTATTTATTAGAGTTTTTATGTATTTTTGTTTATTGTTGTTTAGGAATAAATAAATTGAAAGAGTCAAGAGATTGAGGAGGGGATCTACAAGATATTCTCAGAATTTTCGAATGAACGAAAATTCTCTTCATCAAGAGAATAGGAAACTTTAATTTCCCGAGTTCCAGAAACATCCTTCAGTGTTTTGAGCATAACTTGAGCTAGAGAGCTCCAATAAGGGCAATCTTGGTGTCTATGGAAAGCTAAGAGAAGGCCCTACAAATTTAATGTTGAAGAGTTTCTCAAAAACAGTCATCTTGATGGAGAAAATTGAGCATTAACATCAGAAACGGAAAACAGCTATTTTCAGAATTCAGTTTTGGAAAAGAAGTAAAAGGGGCTTTTAAAGCAAGGAAGGAAATTTTATATAAGAGAGACACAAGAGAGGAGGACGACCAGAGCTTAGAAGAGAGGAGTTTTTCACCATTGGAGAGGATTGGAAGCTTGGAGGAAGAAGAAGAAAACAGAGGCTGAATTGGAGTTTGTCGATAACTACAATTCTCTATCTACATACAGTTTCCCTCTTAACTTTCTCATCTTCTCTTTGTCCAATTTTCATTATGAATTTCAGAGATTTTATAGTTTGTTTGGATTCAATTATGAGCTAATTTCTATTGCTAAGGCTCCGATGTAATCTCTCCATGACAATTCTGAATCCTACTTCTATGTACTCATGATGTTATTATTCTTTTTGAGTATACATCGTTAAGTTTAATGCTTTCAATTATCTGGCCAATAGTTGAATGATTTGTTGTGCATGTTAATTTGAGAGATGATGCATGTAGTTTAGCTTCGTTTGATGTATGCCATGAATTGAACGAAAGACAGAAATGTGCCAACGTGATTCGTGCGGTTTGTTTTTGTTGGATATTATTAATCTTAATGTACTCAATTGCTTTTAAATTCGCATAAGCATATCGCGGGTTATTGCATGTTGGGTAATTCTAATTCTACTCGAGAGAGGGTTTTAGATATATTTAAAATATTTCACCGTCAAATAGGATAATAATTGATTAATTGCTCGGTTAGGATTTGGAATTGGATTGGTTTGACGAATCGGATGCCTTAGTGTTTTCTTCTTGGGTGAAATATCCTTATTTTTAAGTGTTTGGTCAAGTCCTTATTTTTCGATTCAACTTTTATTGTTTTAATTTTTCAAATTCAAAACATCCCACTTTTGTTGATTTTCAAATAATTTAGAATTAGAACAATTTCGATAGCTAATAGGTAAATAGTCCTTGTGGGTTCGACATTCTTTTCATCACTATATTACTTGTTACGATTTCGTGCACTTGCGAATTTTCACAACAGTTAGGGTTTGATCACTCCAAAGATGAGAAGAAGAATAAGGGAAGAAGGTTGGTATGGACATGCGGCTGATTTGTTTCAAACGTGAATAGGTGCATGTAGTTGTTAGGTTATTTTATTATTTTTCTCTCCTTTTTACTATCTTGCCCTTAAACCTTCTTTAAACCAAACACAACTCCATAACCCAATTGATCCCGGTCAACACCCCCCCCCCCCCCCCACTTTTCTGGGGTTCGACCACCTCCTCTATTCATTATTATATTCTTATTTTTATCCATTACTTTCTACAGCAATAACCAAGTTATTATATTAAAATTATACTTAACCTAAAATCATGAACTCACCTTAGATAGGTTCCCCAATTTCCTCCGGTTCACCTTGGACTTCTTCAGGTTGAACCAATTCCTCATCTCCTGCTGTATTAATAACTTGATCAGTTTATTTATTATTTTATTAATAAAATCTTGGATTTTACACATGCAAATTCAACACACACAATTCCAAAGAAAAGAATTTTCTTATCATTTATTCTTTCAAAATATTTCTTATTTGAAAATACTTTAGAAGAAATACGTAACCCTTCTTCCATCAATATTTACATATAAATGCGTCCGCTAATTCGACAGCTTGTGGAGAGAATTATAAAATTTCTTCTAGCTTTAACTTGTACCAAAATAGCACATCCACACTACATACTTACACATTATATATACTTTACATACCCCATGTTGCATAGGATTTCACACTCAAGTAATTGTTCCACATTACGCACTACTTCACAACACCCATGTGAAACCCTAGATTTCTATACCATTAGCACACCCTAAATAGAGTAATTTATTGTGTAGGTGAAGTTAGAGAAGCCCAGACTTGAAGCCAGCCAAGTGGCTAAGTCCCGGCTCGCCAGTAATGTATGAAGGTAAGCCTTCCTTCATTTAAGCAATTCCAAAGTTAATAAATCTTATAGATGTGAGATAATGGCTAAGTGGTGATTGTTGTGAAATAGGTGGAGTGGCAAAGTGGGAATATTGATGGTTGAAGAGAGAAGGGTAAGTTTGGAAAAGGAGAAGAGTTTTAAGAGTCAAAGAAAGGGGGTTTTGGCCCCATACAAATGAAACCACCCCTTCTCTTCATCTTCTTCTTCTACACCCTCTTCTCTCATTCACTCTCTTTTCTTCTTCTCATTCTCTTCCCCTCATCACACTCCCTTTCTCTTTTAAGTCCATTTGAAGAGAACTTTGCAAGGAAAGGAGGAAGAGATTCAGATTTTCGTTTGGGTGAGCATTGGTGGGATTTGTAGAGGAAGCAACCAAAGAGGCCAAGGGTGCTGCTCCTGGGTTGAATTAGGAGCAAGAAGGCTTGCTTAGTTGATTGCTAGAGGTAAGCAACACCACCCTAACCTAGTTTTCTCATTTTCGCCATTTTCGTATGCAAAATGTATATTTTGGGGTTTGGGTATCAATTCGTTTATCCAATATAAATCGGAGGGATTTTTGTTGGGGGTTTTGTAAGAAATAGGTAACCACACATGCTAGTGACAATTTAGAGACCAAAAACCGTAGAAAGGAGTGAGATTTGAAAAACCCTAGAAGTTAGGAAAAATCGGATTTTCGCGAACCTGAGAAATCGCGAGGGCGCCCGAACCGCCGCTCGAGTGACCTCTCAGGCATCCGAACGCCCCGCCTGTGTTTTTTTTTTAAATTTCAGAACTCGAGAGCTAGTTTCCAAGTTTATCCGAGTGCCCGAAGCAGCGCTCGAGCGCGCCTTCGAACAACCTGGGCAGTTTTTCCAAATTTTCGGATTTTAGCCCAAATTAAACTATTGATTGTTTTTGTTGGAATCCAGCCAATGTACAAATAGGATTTAGGTGCCTAGGAAGTGTACCAACTGGATTTATCTCAAAATTCCAAATAACAAAGATTTTGGGTACGTTTTCCCTAAAATAGGATTTATAGAGAGTTTACGTTCTAGATTCTTAAAGAAGTGAGATAAATTGATTCTACCACTTGGAACACCTTCCAAATGACCCTTGGAAGTAGAAAACCAAAGCCAAATTCAGGTTGCACCTGTATCCAAAGAGTTGGGGCCTAGGTTGCTCAAGTGGCATGAAATGCACATTAAATACTATGAACATGTCTTGTTGTATTTGATTTCTGTTATAAGCATGCAATTTATATTTAGGCATTGGCCCATTTGTTTGGCATGCCATACATGTTGTTAGCATGATATGAAGGGCGTTGGCCCAGTTATTGATGTATTATATGGAGAGTAGTGGCCCAGATTCCATGAGAAATGAAAGAGGGCTTGGCCCAAAATTGACTCGGGTAAGGCCGCAGGCTACCCTTAAGATGTTATAAACATGATATACTTGATGTGGACTTGATGAAAGGAAAATTTGCATAATGAACCCTTAAGTTATGGATCCATAAACTTAAACAGGAATGTTTGTATATAAATGCCATGACCAAGTTACTGTTGTTTTTGTTCACTATTGTTATATCATCCCGGCACTAGTAACATCGGTGGCCGATGCCTATTTGCTATGGGGAATCGGCAATGGATGCTTGTACATCAAGGGTAATCGATGTATGGATGCCCACATCAAGGGTAATCGGCGTGGATGCCTAGCCACCATGTGGAATCGGTGAAGCTAGATGAGGTCATGTGCAAT
This sequence comes from Buxus sempervirens, assembly GCA_947561395.2. Taxonomy (NCBI): domain Eukaryota; kingdom Viridiplantae; phylum Streptophyta; class Magnoliopsida; order Buxales; family Buxaceae; genus Buxus; species Buxus sempervirens. The sequence continues at coordinate 36,273,365 of OX387193.1, forward strand.
ATATATTAAACATCCTAGTTAACAAGTGATAAGAATTTAATGAATGATTGTTATCAAATGGATTATCTTGTACACCTACGCACCGATTTGCACCTATTATATGGCACTGATTTGTGATGATTTCTTACTCTTTCAACTAACCGCATGTCATGGTTTCATCAAATGATATCTGCATAAACTGTGTTTTACCGATCATGCATGTGTTGCTTACTGAGACATTCGTCTCGCAGTTGTTTTATCATCTTGTTTTTAGAGTCATCGACGTCTGGTATGAAGGACCGGACTGGGGACAGAGGAAAGGAAAAGGCAACAGGGTATAAAGAGGAAGACTTCTATAGACCTACTTAGGATTTTGCTTCTGTTGTACATATTTGTAGTTTCTTTTTGGACATGTAACCCTTCTATTTGAGAGGAGTGACTAGATACCCATATTTTGTAATATCCAAACAGTTATATGATTTATTTTGAAGTCTACCACAGCACTGTTCTTGTAAACTTTTATTTTGCACATGTATGAACTGTTCAACACTTTCACTCACGATAGGAAAAGTTCAAAATTATTCGGATTTCATTAGGTCGAAAGACCAACCTGTGACGAATAGGGACATGGGGATGCCTTGGAGAGGCATACCTGGTTCAGGGTCATGACAACCCAAGCATGTTCTAATACAACCGGCTCAACAAGGATCAACCAATAATTCAAATATATCATAGCTATCCATTCATCCTCAAGTATACATATAATATGATCATTTAATTTATTTCATTTTATTTAACCCATTCAACAAAAAGCCCACTTTATTTTTCATTCAATCATGGCATAACATAAGGAAAAATTTAAGAATTTAAATTTCCATAATTTACAATATTTTATTATATTTTTATTTCCTTTCATTTTTGTTTTTAAAAAAATAGCTGAACGCTCGAAATAGCGCTCATGGGCGCTCGAGCCACCGTTTACTGTACCGATTTTGAAACCCGATTCTTCTTTTATTTTTTCTTACTTTATTTTGTAGACATAAACCCTATGCTTAAGCTCTCACTCGCGCCTGTGTTTCATCCAATCTTGAAGAGCTCAAGACTACTGATTCTTCATGATTTGAAGGTAAACATTTGTAGATTTATTGTTTACAAACTATGGATTACCTAGGGTTTTTGTTTTCTCATGGATTTTCTAGGGTTTTCATTTCAAAGTTTTCATTTTGACTTTAATACTGAAGAGTTTTTGTTCAAATTAGTTTCTTTTACTTCATGGCATGTTCTATTAGTGATTTTTGAATGGTTTTATTGGATGTTTTTCGAATTTTAATCGTTTTGGTAAAAATCCCCAAATCTGGGCATTTTCGGCTTTGGTCGCTCAGACTGTCGCTCGAACGGCATCTCGAGCACCAAGCCTGAGTTTAAAATAATTTTTCTGTTCTTGATCTCTCTATTTTGGCTTTTGATTTTTCTGCTTTTCAGAGGTTTTTCTAATATATCTAATCATGCTTTAATATATAATTCAGCCCATTTATTTTTAGGATTTCAATTTTATGTTCTTGTTCTTTATTTCTTGTTTTTTGTTCTAACTTCCTATTTCTTTTTCTTTTTTTTTTTCTTTTTTCTATTGTTTTTACCTTCTTCTATTCCACTCTTAGATGGTTAGAACCTCTAGTAGCAATCCTTCCAAGTGACTTAGAGTTGAGGTTGATAGGAGGTTCAAATTTGATGAGCATAAAAAGCTCTTCAATGAACACTTTCATAGTAGGACTATCCTCTTAGAGAGGAAAGTGTCCTTTAAGGCTTTTGATTCCAGCATCAAAGAAATCTTTGAGGCTAGGGGCTGGGTTTCCTTGTTTGACAACCATACCCTACCATGTGCCGACATGGTTAGGGAATTTTATAGTAACATTCATGGGATTTCTCCTAGTAAGACTACCTTTCTAGGGTATGTGAGGGGCACACATTTCCCTATTACACCTGACACTCTTGCCTCTTGTCTTGGCTTTCCTAAGGTGAGGGATCCTGTCTACCCTTACTCTACAGCTCTCGATTTCTCTACGGTTGCCACATTCCACATGGAGCAGGAATGTGTTTATGATGGGGTGGCTTCCTTCACCACTTCCAACTTCCCTATTAACACTCACATTCTTCAAAGAATTACTTTTACTAACCTCTAGCCCGTTTCTCATTTCTCTTCTCTCCCTAGTTCCAAACTTCTCTTTCTTTACGCCCTTAAGAAGGGTGATTCTATTGACCTTGCCTCTCATGTAACGCCCCGAATCCGGGTTACGTAATGGAACCGTAACTCTTACCCGAGGGTTAGATAACAAAACCGCAGGATCTATATCAGAGTGTAAGAAACATGACATTTCATTTATTATCATCAAACACAATATCAGAGTTCGCTAAAATATCCCAATCTCCAACACAATGAATTTAAAAGAAACAATTTCCAAAGTTACTCACTATCACAAATGAAAATAACAACTACAATATATCCCAAAAGTCACTCAACAAAGAAATCCTCGCCCCTATACTCGGGGTAATCCGCGTCTGGCTCAACCCCAGGTATATCGTCCTCACTAGGATCTGAAAACAAAACAAATCAAAACGGAATGAGATACGAATATCTCAGCAAGTAGCACATGCATGCACAAAGCATTTATATCAGTTCTAAAACATGCTTCAATAGTAAAACATGCATTCGAAACGATAACCAATCTTTAAGAGTAAACCAAGTAATCCAAATGCATCTTGTATACTGATAAAGAGCAATATCAACAGTCAATGCATGACAGAGATTCATAAGTGAAAACATAAACAAGTCCACGGTGGACTCATGAAATAAGATTGCCCTTAACTAGGTAATGCCGAAGTTCACTATGCCACCTCCCGGCTTAGGTGCGAAGCCGAGTACACGATCATCGTCTTATTGCAGGAGAACCCATCCAGTACAGTGATGAGTTGGCATGTACTAATCCAGTCACAGTCCGAGTACACGATAAAATGAGGGATAGCCGCAGCCAGCCGAGTACACGATCAAGCCTCACCGAGTACACAGTGGAAACGCGTGCGTGAACAACTCATTACGACTAGCAAAGAAAACAATCTATTCCACTACCTAGCTCTTAACTTGACAAATGTGGATCCACACCGAGCTATGCCATCTAGACTCAAACTAAAGCCAAAAACAGAAATCTCATTAATATCAAAGGTTTCCATACCCAAAACATGCTATCTCGAGCACACAGCCATCTCTGAGTACACAGAGGACACAACCCCAAGTACATGGGCATCTCCGAGTACACGGAGGTAAAGTAACCATTCAGCCATCAAGTTCACAAGAACATTCTCACAGTGTATAAAAGTTCCAAAACTCAGATTTGTCCATAACAATTTAGTTTAGAAAGTCCTTTCCGAAGAAATGCTCAAAATCCTCTTTTATAGCCAAATTTGGTAAAACTGTCAAAACACGGTTAAACCGGAAAATTTGCATATAGATATCGAACTTTAGTAATAATATTAAATTCAGACTTGCCACCTTTAGTTGGAACTCAAACAGAAAGCTTTTCTCACAACATTTACTCTAACTCAATTTTATGTAATCTCATATGCTCAACTCCATACTTAATATTAAGCATAAACCCATGATCAGCACCTATATCTCACTCCAATTCCCTTCCTTCATCTCCCATTTATCTCATAGATAATACTTCCTTATAAGTGTAGAAAAATCCCAAATTATAATTGCTGGAAAAATCTCAGAACTTATTAAAATACTCACTCTTAATTACTTAGATAGATTGCTGATTTTTACACTAGTACCCGCAGAATTTCTCAGACCAACCTCTCTTATTTTCCAGAAATCCTTTAATTACTCTAGGTTAGATTCCCAAAGGTTTTTCCCCTTGCTGGAATTAAGGATTTGGGTTTGAATCACCCTAAACTTGAGCTGGGCTACAGGTCAGCAATGGTCAGCAATGGTAGGCACTCTCTCTATTTTTCCAGATTCAAGTACAGCTATGGAAATTTGATTAGGATTTATCTATTTTGTTTTAATCCAACTATTTCTGGTAATATTCTAACTCCCCAAACATGCCTCTATCATATATTTGAACCATTATAGCACAACTACTTACACTAGCCATCATTTTCCTTCCTTTCACATGGATTTCATAACTGAAATTTTCAGTTTGCCTAACACTAAACCACTGCCCTTCTTTCCCACTTCTTCCTCACACTTTGACCCTCTAGAGTATACCTAGTTTAACCTATTTAGTTAACCAATGCCTAACCACCTGGTTTAGATACTTATTCTCATATTCAAACCATCGACTAGTTGCCAATTCCTTCTAATACTTCTTTTCTAATTATTCTTGGCCTAAGCTTCATTGTTCTCACACTTTATAAATGCTGAAAAGGTTCTGTGTTTTAACTATTCAGAACATAAACTAACTTTAATTTAGTTATAAGAATAATGCCTAATTGATGGAAAACCGATTGTAATTTATCAACACAAATCTGCAGCACTCACTACTAATTTTATTTAGGTATTCTAGGATAGCAATTAGGAGTTAAGACTTGAATTACCACTCCCTAAACTCAGACGCACATGGCTGTAGCCAAAACAGTTGGGCGCCAACCTCCTTCTAGGTCAGCCCTCCTTGGCGCTCATGAACTCTCTACAGATTTCTAAACCTTTAAATTCATTTACTCTTCATTTATTTCTCATAACCAGCTTCCTAGAAGAATCTCTAACCTAGACTTGAAACTAGGCTTTTAAAGACCCAAGAAACCTGCTAGTCGCTGACCTCCGCAAGAGGTGGGCGATCTCCAGCAATGCTGGGCGCCCTCTCTATGTGTCCAGATTGCTATAGCTAATGATCACAGCATCAATTGGATTCTGATGCTTTGCATTCAACTCACTTCTAGGATAATTTTTAACACTAAATGCATGCTGCAGACATTAGTACAAGTTGGTTTGATCAACCACATTTTCAGTAACTGTTCCATGCGATTTTCCAAATTTCGAACACTGAAATCCAGCAACCAATATCTTGGTCTAACATGAATCATATATTTATTTGCTTACAGATCTTCTTCACCATAACAGAGCTTGCATGATTAACACTCAATCCATTCTGGAAAAACAGGTGGAACTACTAGCAAATATGGTTTGATATTGACGACAATACTCAGCAAAACAGAGATCTGAAACATGCTCATTCCATCAACAATTTCCAATTTAAAACAATGAAAACTCGATTAAGATTCGTGCTACTCACTCTCAGATGCAATTTCGAGTTGTTGAAGACCACCAATCTACAGATTTGAGTTTCTGTAGCAGAGTTCCAATTCATGCCCACTCCTCCTCTGAAATTTATCGCAATTGTTCAGACTTTCCAGATCTGGAACTTGATTTGATTCCTAACTAAAACTAGAACGAAAACTCAGGTTTAATGCTAACTTGCATTCAACTGGATCTGAATTTGCAGAATTCAGATCACTCTTGAGGAATTGAAGTTCTGCAGCAGCTCTCTTCTATACCAATAACAGAGCATCACAATCAGATTACTCCTCTCTGATCACCTCAGCAATTTGGTCTCCAGCTCCTCAACCCTAGCTCCTGGATCTCCTTCTCTCTGAGATCTCCAAGTTTGCTCGATCAAAACTCAGAAAAAACTCAGCGAGCCATCTTTAGCTCCCATTTATAGTTGCCGCTCAAAGCATTACTTAAATCATGATCCGCTGAACCGCCACACTACCACATCTCCTACACCAGCAAGTGCTTTAATTAATAGAACTTATTTGCCACCACATCCGATCAACTCATTTAGTTAAGAATAATTTCAAAAATTTCTCTCTTACCTTTTTACTTAAATAACCCGACCAGCACAATCAAACTTCCTGATTTAAATCCCTAACCTCTCTTCTCTGCAAAATTAATTAGTTAACATTAATTTAATCACTAGAAAATTAAATTTTAAATTTTCCAGAAAATTAGGGATTTTACATCTCATATTATTTCTGTCATTCTTGAGATTCTTGATGATCACAAGAAATCCTACTCACTTCCCTTTGGTTGTTTGATTGTTAGAGTCATCCGTTCTTCTCCTGTTGAGTACCCACTATGCGCGCGTGGGAAACGCGGCACGGGGTATTCGGAGTCGCCACCGCCTGATGGGGTGCAGGCGGACACCTGGGTGCCTAATCTTGTCTAATTAGGGCTCTTGGTCTGCGGCTTGAGATTCTAAGGTTGGTTCTCGGTTGCGGGCTGGGGAAGTCCGTAGACACCCCAATCCACCCCGTCGGATGACGGGTCCCGTGGGTTCCCTATTTTGAGTCAGCTTTGTCTATTTTGGTTCTCACCCGATTCCTAATCCGATATGCAATTTGTTTAAGTCTGTCGGGGCCACCTGAGTGGTGTGGGTCCCTTTAATGGATTTTATCTTATTTGCTTTAGGTTATCTGAGTCTGGCTGGGTGGGCCCCATTGGAAGGCCCACGGTGTTCTTGTTGGGCCTTGGCAAGCCCATGTACCCTTGGTGGGCCTTAGTCTAACCCTAAGAGGCCCTGTGGGCTTTTGGATAATAAGTTGGTTTTATTCAGGGTTTAAGTTTTAGGCTTAAGTGGTTTGCATGTAAGTGGTGGGCCGTATCGGTTTTGGGCCCCTCAGGTGGGCCCCCCACGATGGCTAAGTAATTTTGGGTTATTTTATTTAATTCTACCAAGATGGGCTGGTCACTGGGCTTGGGGCCCATGATCCAGGTTTCGGGCTTTGAAAGCCCAGTGCTTCAAAGTTTAGGGTTTGCACCCTAACTTGGTTTGGTTAGCGGGCTTTGGCGGGCCCGACAGGCCCTAGCCCATGGTCTCGGCCAAACCACACAATTTATGCATTCATTCATCTCAAGGTGCGGGCGGGCCGCATTGGGCTTGGCCCACTCGGTTCAAATGGTCCATTTTGCTTAAGTTATTTGACCCACATGCTTTGGTCCATTGGGCTTTGGTGGGCCCCGTTGGAAGGCCCACAAGTGTACCGGGTCGAACCGGTTGGTCCGGATCCCTAGCTGGGTTTCCGGGTGTCCCGGAAACCCTATCGGTTCACTAGCTTTGGCAAATTACAAATCAAAATTCAGCAAGTAATCAGAAAACTGCAAAAAAAAGCACACTTCTGTGTGTATCCGGAAACTCAGGCCGGATACACACAGTCTATAGGTGATCCGGTCTTTATGGCCGGATATGCATGACCCCTAGATGATCCGGCCTGAGTTACCGGATCACCCTAGAAGGCCTCCTTTTTTGATTCTGCCACTGGGGGTTGATTCCAGGGGCTTCCTAAGGCATTTTAAAAGTCTGGTGGGCCCTCGGATGGGCCCACGTAGGTTCAGATTTGGGAGAAGCCACACTTGGCTTCTCTCCTTGGGTTTACAGCAAGGTGAAGGGGCCTTGGGGAAGGGGATCATGCTTTCATGCCTCCATACTTCACCCAAACAGTGACCTACTCATATCAACTAAGCATGCTTCTAGCAAATGAGAATCCATGCAAGCATATATGCAACAAAAACTTGAAGGAAGGGAAGAGAAGGGGGGATTATCATGGGGATACATTGGAGTGTAAAATAGGAAGGAACATGCTCCTTCTAAAAAACTTAGCCTGAACCTATGGACAGCAACCAACTAGGCTGATTAAAAATATGCTAACATAAGCTTCCATGCTTCCTACAAAAAAAACCCTACGTAGACTCCTTTGAAAGTAACTCTCATGCCATGAAAGAGACAACAAATACATGCTTAAAATGATGCTAACATGAACCCATGCAAAGAAGGAAATGAAAGTAGGAGTATTCTTAGAAAAATCTGATTTAAATATATGTACGATATGAGGTAACAAGAAACCTTACCTGATGTGTACAGCCGACTTCTGAGGTGTGCTTCAACCTCCTTTTGGCGTGGATGGAGCCGGAACACCCCTTTTGTAGAACCAACAGCAACAAAACCTCCCTTTGTCTCCGTGGGAAAGTGGGGAGGAAGAGGAAAGCAAGGGGTTCAATGGTCTTGGGATGGAGTGGGGTGGTTATGGAGGCAAAAGGGGGTTGAAGTGGGGGGATTCGGGTGAGAAAAAGTGGGGGAAGAAAGTTCAAGAGGGCTGGAATGAGCCAACCCTTGGAAAGGGGGCTGCTGCCCCCTTTTATAGAAATTTTAATGTATCCGGACTTGGAGTCCGGATACACTATGTGCCATGTGTATCCGGCCTCCAAGGCTGGATACACTAAGCCTCATGTGTATCCGGTCTTGAAGGCCGGATACAAAACATAATAATTGCAAAAATTTAATTCCGCCGCGAATTTGTCGGAGAATCGACGCGAATCTCGCCGAGCAAATCTTCGTATCCGGCCTTGGAGTCCGGATATACATAAGGGTATGTGTATCCGGTATATTTGACCGGATATAAATCGAAAAATTACGGATTTGCCCTTCGACTTGACCGATTCTACCGATTTGACTGATTTGACACTTTTGGATATCTACGGATTGCCCCGTACGAATTTTTGTTTAGTCCTTGAGATTTTTGGATATTTAAGATTTAGCCCCCGAGATATTTTGCTGTGTTGGCAGCCACGTGTGCAGTTCTTGCGCCACGTGTGCAGTTTCCGGCTTTGCTGCTCGGAAACTTCGACAGATCCTATCTCCTTCATCCGAACTCCGATTTGAGCAAACTCAATTGTGTTAAACTTGTATCGAAGCCCTCTATTTAATGACATGGGGCTAAGCACTTGGCACGGATTCCAAGAAAAAGTCAACTTTTGGCCTTCCCTTAAGTTTGACTGCCCTTAAAACCTTTATCCGGACTCCGATTCCTGCAAACCCAGTTGCGCTGGGACCGTGTCGGGATTCTCTATCCATTGGGCTAAAGTAAGGTATTTGGCACGGAAATCGAGGAAAAGTCAACTCTTGGCTTTTCCTTAAGTTTGACCGCCCGCAGAACCTTTATCCGGACTCCGATTCCTGCAAACCCAGTTGCGTTGGAACCGTGTCGAGATTCTTTATCCAATGGGATAGATCAAGGTGGCCAAATTTTATCTGATTAAAAGGTCAACTTTTCACTCCTTAGGGTTTGACTTTTTAGCAGGGTTTTGCATTTCTGGCTTTTTGGGAGCGCAAAAATGAGGTGCTTACAGCTGCCCCTCTTTGCCGGAGTTACCTTGCGGATGAACGGCAAAGAGAAAAAGAATCTCGTTTTTGCGCCTGGCATTTCTGTCGACATGGTCGACGAGCTAAGTCCCTTGAAATTTTCATTTTGAGAGGGAAGCGGCCAAATCATGTGGCGTCACTCCCTAGCTTCGGAGTTTCCTTACCCTTTGCCTTCGGGTTTTTGTAGGGCAACTCTTCAGCATTTGATTTAAGTTTGAAAGAGATTAGATTGGACTTAAGCTCGCCAACCTGTTTCGGCGTTGATGCCAGACACTTGACAATATTCTTTCCTTTTTGTTTGTTCCATTAAAGCTTTTGGGTGACTTTAGACTTTTGATCCCTTTTGTGTCTTTTATTTGAAGCTTATTATTATTATTTTTTTTTGTGGCGGCCACGGGTTGAGTTAGGCTGCGGACCGAATGGAGGAAAGAGGAATGAAGAGTGGAGGAGGAGCTGCTGTTGGTGGGGAGGTGCTGCCAGCGCTGTCCAGTGCCTCAGAGGGGCTCACACACCTGCTCTAATCTATTTACAAAAGTGTGAAATCAAAAATTACAAAAGGGCCATCTTGCCCGATGATATCTTCATTTATGCTCATTCTTCTTCATGTCTTGACTCTCTGTCGTTTCCAGAAATGGGGAACAACTTGTTCCACCTTGCAGAGACACTTTGTTCTGGGGACTCCGTGTCCTTCAGCATTGGGAAATGCTTTACTCCTTGAGGACACATTCTTGTGTCATTTAGATATGGGAGGTGCCTTGCTCCTTAGTATTTCAAGTGGTGGGAGACGCCCTGCTCCTTAGGGACACATTTCCGTGTCATTCAAATGGTGGGAGACATCTTGCTCCTTAGGGACACATTTCCGTGTCATTCAAATGGTCGGAGCCGCCTTGCTCCAGGGACGCTTTGCCTTTTCAATTTTGAGAGACGCCTTGCTCTTGGTGGTTCGGAGTCGCCTTGCTCCTTTAGTCTTTTGCTCATTCTTTTCTTCGTCTCGGTTGTCTCTGAAGCTGCCTCTGCCTATCTCTGACTCATCTGTCAGCGGCTTTGGTTTCACAAGATTCTGCCAACCAATGTGTGAATACACTGTGATAGCTCTTTCTGCGTCCCATGTGTGAATACATGGTGACGATTTTCTTGCGCATCAGCGTGTGACTACGTAGTGATGGCTTCTCTGCGTCCCATGTGTGAATACACGGTGACGGTTCTTTTGCGCATCAGCGTGTGAATACGCAGTGATGGCTTTTCTGCGTCCCATGTGTGAATACACGGTGACGATTTTCTTTTGCGCATCAGCGTGTGAATACGCAGTGATGGCTTTCCTGCGTCCCATGTGTGAATACATGGTGACGGTTTTCTTGGAGATGCCTTGCTCCTTTTGTTTTTAAGTCTTGGAGGCTCCTTGCTCAATTCTGTCTTTAAAAAATTTTTTTTTTTGTTTTTTTTTTTTTTGGGAGACGCCTTGCTCCTTAATTCTTCAATCAATCAAAATTTTTTTTTTTTTTTTTGGAGGCTCCTCGCTGCCTTCTGTCTTCAGATTTTGGAGGCTTCTTGCTCCATTATGTCTCTGCCCAGTACTTATTCTGACTTGGTAATTTCTTTTTCTTTCTTGATTACATTCAAAGTTGCCTTCCCCAATCTCTGACTCATTCGCCAGTGGCTTTGGCTTCATAAACTTGGTCAACCGATGTGTGAATACACTGTGATGACTCTTTCTGCGTCCCATGTGTGAATACACGGTGACGGTTCTTGCGCATCAGCGTGTGAATACGCAGTGATGGCTTTCCTGCGTCCCATGTGTGAATACACGATGACGATTTTCTTTGCGCATCAGCGTGTGAATACGCAGTGATGGCTTTCCTGCGTCCCATGTGTGAATACACGGTGACGACTTTCTTTGCGCATCAGCGTGTGAATACGCCGTGATGGCTTTTCTGCGTCCCATGTGTGAATACACGGTGACGGTTCTTTTTTTTTTTTTGCGCATCAGCGTGTGAATACGCCGTGATGGCTTTTCTGCGTCCCATGTGTGAATACACGGTGACGGTTCTTTTGCGCATCAGCGTGTGAATACGCAGTGATGGCTTTTCTGCGTCCCATCTGTGAATACACGGTGACGGTTCTTTTGCGCATCAGCATGTGAATACGCAGTGATGGCTTTTCTACGTCCCATGTGTGAATACACGGTGACGGTTCTTTTTTGCGCATCGGCGTGTGAATACGCAGTGATGGCTTTTCTGCGTCCCATGTGTGAATACACGGTGACGGTTCTTTTTTTTTTGCGCATCAGCGTGTGAATACGCCGTGATGGCTTTTCTGCGTCCCATGTGTGAATACACGGTGACGGTTCTTTTTTGCGCATCGGCGTGTGAATATGCCGTGATGGCTTTTCTGCGTCCCATGTGTGAATACACGGTGACGACTTTCTTTTGCGCATCAGCGTGTGAATACGCAGTGATGGCTTTTCTGCGTCCCATGTGTGAATACACGGTGACGGTTCTTTTGCGCATCAGCGTGTGAATACGCCGTGATGGCTTTTCTGCGTCCCATGTGTGAATACACGGTGACGGTTCTTTTGCGCATCAGCGTGTGAATACGCCGTGATGGCTTTTCTGCGTCCCATGTGTGAATACACGATGACGGTTCTTTTGCGCATCAGCGTGTGAATACGCCGTGATGGCTTTTCTATCTGTCTCGAGTTCTGTTAGTACCTGTAGAAGTTCATGTGAAATTTAGTCAATTAGAATTCATTTGTTTCATCAAAATTATGTGCAAATTCAAGTAATTTCTCCTTTGTTGAAACCTTTTGGGGATTCACCAAATGTTTGGATTTTTCTTTCTGAAGTGGGTCCATGGCGAGACCAGCAATCTTTGGGTCAGTTATCTGACACTCTCATTTAGACTTAGGAAAATGTGCCATTCGGCACTCCCTGTAGGTGTCTCAACATTTTGGCCTTCAATGGCATGCCCCCTGGTTGAAATGAGGGGGGTTATTTTGGGTTCAGGGGGTTTCTTTGGTACTGCCCCGCCCTGGTTTTTCTTTGATTTTCTCTCTCTCTTTTTCTTTCTCCTTTTCCCCTACCCTTGATTGGGGGTTGTGTAAGGGATTTTTCTTTGATTTATTCTCTCATTTGGGGTTTGGTCCCCCACCCCAGTTTTAGGGCCCTGACAATTTCCATGGATCATGACACACAATGATCAGAGAGGACTTATCATTAGGACGAAATGTAGGCTTTGTTTCTAGTGTTTAGAAATGAAGGATAAACAGGCTCAAACCCTATATAGCTTCACTCTATGGGTAACCATTATGTCTAGCCAAAGTTCTTCTCTGTCTTTTATGGTTCTTGTCATTGCCAGCTTGCCCAAGATTCGATGTTACATTCTCTGTAATCAGAAAGGACTTCACAGTAGGACGAAATGTAGGCTGGGCTCAAGGGTTCAAAAGAAATGATATGAAGGCTCGAAATTGACGTATGGGTTAAGCCATGTCTTGTCCACCCCTTTTTGGGTTAGGGCTCGCTTCACCTTTGTTCCTGCAACTTAGCTTCTTCTCATTTTTCCATTTTTGTTCTTCTTTTTCTTTCCCTTCATTCTTGGGCATTCTGCCCCAATTCTTGACTCTTGCCCTCGGGGTTTGCTCCGGCTTTCGTTCTCTTCTTTTTTTTTTTTTTTTACTTTCGAGGGACTGCCCCCCAGTTCTTTCTTGAAGTTCTTGCTTTCTGGGAGCTCTTTCCTTTCCTTACTTCTGTCCCCCTTGTTCTTAGGGTGCTTTTCGCTTTGCCCTATCTTCACCTTTCTCCTTTTTGCGTCTCCGACTGTACGAATCTTTATGCCCAGTTTTGAAGACAAGACATGGTAGGTTCAATGAAGAATTTGTTAGGCTCAAAGTGTTTTGCTAGGGTTTCATCTTGTGTCAGATGATTTTGGGAGAGGATCAAGGATGGCCTTTCTTCCCTTCACAGAGAATGTAACATCTTAATTACTTTTGCATGATTTAGCCGGCTCGAGAGCCATTCTTCTTCTTTGTTCATCATTTTTTTGCTTTTTGACTTTTTGACTTTACCCCAGTTTGGGGTGGCTAGACATAACGTGGGTTAGAAATGAGACGATCAAGCTCAACACGTTTAACTAGCGGAATTTATTTGAAGTATCTTAGCCAAAAGATGGCCTCTCCTCACTTCATTGAGATCATTGATCCTGGATCATGTCAGTGACCCTTGACTGGTATGGGCACCTTGCCCTTCTTTTTTTTCTTTATATCACAATTTGCCCCTTTGTTGGGCAAGGCCGGGTTCAAATGCGGTGTTGGGGGATCCCTTAGCTATGTTGAGACCCGCACAGTTGGTGCTGTTTGGCACGTTTCCATTTGTCAAATTTTGATTGTTCAGGTTTGTCCCAAGATCACGGTCATGCCTGGGTGTGGCCGAATACTTCAGTGATTTCCCCAAAAGATTTCATAGTCTTGCAAAAAGAAACATGCTGTCTAGTTCAGAGTTTTAAAAGAAAAGAAAGCGTAAGCAAAATAGGCAATCAAATTATGCAAAAAGGGGTGGCCGATGTAATCGGCGCTCTTGGAATTCAGTTGCATGCCGCGGACGGGGGCTTTCAAGTGCTCTTCTCATCATCATCCCCTCCTTCTTGTGGGGAGATGGGTGGTTCGGATATCCGAGTCTGTGCTAGCATGTCAGAGACGTCTTGTCCTTCAATGGACCTTGGCTCCTCGAGTATTTCCTTCAAGAACCCTTGATCAATCAGATCTTGAATGTCATGCCGCAGGTCCCAGCATCGGCTTGTGTGATGTCCTGGAGCACCAGAATGGTACTCACATCGCTCCGCAGCATTGTAGCTTCTGGCATTAACCAATCGAGGGTTCGGGGGCTTAATCTGCACATACCCCTCCTTCAGCAGCATTGGTAGCAACCCAGCCGGTGTATATGGTAGTGGGGTAAAAACCCTCCTCAGTCTGGCCTCCATTTCTTCTTTTGTCCTCCTTGGGGGGCCCTCTGGATGATCCATCCTTCTGTCGTGTTGCCCTTTGCCATGGTAGACGTTTAGCTTCTTTGTAAGCTGGGGGACCTCCGTTACGACGGCTTTACCTTTCTCCCTTTGCCTTCGACCATCTGCTGTAGTTAGCGGATGGCTCACTTCTTGGCGACTCAAGGGTATCCTTCCTTTCATGCTTTCGATTTCTTCTTCAAGAACTCTTACTCTGACTCGCAGCTCGAAATTTTCTTCCCCTAACACTTCCAGACATTTGCCCCATGTCTCTTCCTTGATTGTTATTGTCCGTAGTAGGCTCTGTAAGGAGGCCACTATGCTGGTTATTTGCTGGGCTACATCATGGTTTGCTTCTGAGGTAAGGTCCATCTTGATCGTTGGCGGGGTTCCTGGTGGGAGAAGCAAACATTAGAAGGCAGAATACATGATGTGAAATGCCAAGATACATGATGATGCTGAGGACTTCAATTAGTCTTTCTTTTTTTTTTTTTTTCTTTTTTTTTTTTTTTTTTTTTTTTTTTCAATTTGGCGGAGGGTCGATCTTGAGCTCCCCAGCTTCCAGAAGATCTTGGACGGCATGACGAAGATTCCAACATTCATCAGTATCATGCCCTGGTGCTCCTCTATGGTAACCGCATGTCTTGGTTGGGTTATACCCTCTACTCGCTGGTGCCCTTCTATTTGGTGGAACCTGCTCCAGGTGTCCTTCTTGCAACAAGGTGGGCAGTATTTCTGCCAGGGTATATGGGAGCTGTGTAAACACACGGTTCTTTCTTCCTTCCTTGGTCAGAGGCTCCTTTAGCCGAGCCGGGGCGACATGGGCATGGGGACGGTCACTTCCTCTCTTGCGCTTGGCTGATCGGACCTGGTTGATCGTTCCTTCATATCTTATGCCTTCTTTCCCCCCCTGGGAGGATTCTGCCATGGAGCCTCTTATCTTTCCCTCCCTAACCGCATCTTCGATCCTGCCTGCCGCCATGATTAGGTCGGTGAAGTTCGCGGCGCACTGTCCTAACAACATCGTGAAGTATGGTTGCCCCAGCGATGGGATGAACAACGAAGTCTGTTCTTGTTCAAGGAGCGGGGGTTGCACCACGTTTGCTAGTTTCATCCATCTTTTAGCGTAGTCTCCCACAGACTCGCTATTCCTCCTTGACAACCTTTGCAATTCTGCCCGGGTTTGAACCATTTGGCTATTCAAACGATACCGTTGGATGAATACGGCGGCCAAGTCGTTCCACGTCTTAATTTTGATTTTATCCAGACTCAAAAACCAAGAGTAAGCCGCGTCGGTCAACGACCTCTGGAAGAACTGTACCATGATCCGTTCTTCCTTGGCATACTGGCACATGTTGCCCGAATATGCTCTTAGGTGGTTCAGTGGGCAACCCGTGCCATCGAATTGATGCAGCTCAGGACATTTGAACTTAGCTGGGAGCTGGATGTCCGAAAAGAAGCAGAGGTTTTCAAGCGTAGCCTCGCTCTGCACTGTACTGGGCTGGGCCTGTTCGAGGAGTTCTCTCATGGCGGCCATTTCTGCCCTGTTTTCTTCTCTTACTGTTGCCAATTTTCCTTCAAACTGCACTTCCTGAGTTCTGTACCAGTCTTCGTCATCCTGCCCCGGTTGAGCCGGTGCAAACTGATCCTGCTGCATGATGGGGAAAGGTGCCGCTAGTGGTGGCTGTGGTGGTGCCTCGGGAGGAGGATGCCCCGGGTATAGTGGTGGTGCCATCTCTGCTTGCGGCGGCTGTGGCGGCTGGGTGGCCGGTACTGCGGGTGGAACTTGCTTCAGTTCTCTTAGTTCTGCCATTAGCTTCTGGATGACGGCCCCCATGCCGTCAATTCGCTGTTGCATCTCATTCACTACTGGCCCATGACTAGATTCTGTCGAGTGTTGCCCTGGCGGTGTCTGCTCCCCTTGTTGGTCCATATCGGGCTTTTTCCTTGATCTTAACAGGTATAGCCTTCTGCAAGCACTTTCTTGGTACCTTGGGGACAGTTAACAAGCATTAGTGCAATTTTGCATGAATACACAACTTTATCTGATTTATTTATTTTGTTTTCTGATATGTTTTGACTAACTGATCTATTTTAGCTACCCTAAGGCAACAAGGGAAGAGAACCTGAATGAATAAATTGATCTATTTTAGTCGCTCGAAAGTGACTGGGAAAGAGAACCCTTGTGACCGAATCTGTTTTAGCTACCCGTAGGCAACTGGGAGAGAGAACCTTAGTGAACGAATCTATTTTAGTTACCCGTAGGCGACTGGGAGAGAGAACCCTATTTTTGAAAATTGATCTATTTTAGACGCTTGGAAGCGACTGGGAAAGAGAACCCATAATGACCGAATCTATTTTCGCTACCTGTAGGCAACTGGGGGAGAGAACCCTATTTTTGAAAGCTGATCTATTTTAGACGCTCGGAGGCGACTGGGAAAGAGAACCCTAATGACCGAATCTATTTTAGCTACCCGTAGGCAACTGGGAGAGAGAACCCTATTTTTGAAAGCTGATCTATTTTAGACGCTCGGAGGTGACTGGGAAAGAGAACCCATAATGACCGAATCTATTTTAGCTACCTGTAGGCAACTGGGGGAGAGAACCCTATTTTTGAAAGCTGATCTATTTTAGACGCTCGGAGGCGACTGGGAAAGAGAACCCATAGTGATCGAATCTATTTTAGCTACCCATAGGCGACTGGGAAAGAGAACCCTATTGAACGAATCTATTTTAGCTACCCGTAGGCAACTGGGAGAGAGAACCCTATTTTTGAAAATTGATCTATTTTAGTCGCTCGAAAGCGACTGGGAAAGAGAACCATAGTGATCGAATCTATTTTAGCTACCTGTAGGCAACTGGGAGAGAGAACCCTAGTGAACGAATCTATTTTAGCTACCCGTAGGCAACTGGGAGAGACAACCCTATTGAACGAATCTATTTTAGTCGCTTGGAAGCGACCGGGAAAGAGAACCCTATTGAACAAATCTATTTTAGTCGCTTGGAAGCGACTGGGAAAGAGAACCCTAATTTAGACGCTCTGAGCTCTATGTCTTGGGTGTCTTTAAACACCTGCCGGGTTTTGCGATCTCCATGGGGGGATGCAAATAAAGGAAATTAGGTGGTCGCAGCGACCAGGAATATTGTAATTATTTAAGAAGAGGTGGTCTGTCTGAGACCGAGTTGCCTTATTGGAGGGAATGTTGTATGTGCCCCACCTTCGAATGTCTGTTTCTCCCTTCAGGTGGAGAAAGTGGTTGAACCAATCCTCACGAGTCGGTAGGTTTGGTTGGATCTCTCTTTGGGCCAACCAATGAACGTTGTCATGGACTAGGCCGTAGTGTGCACCGACAGGTGATGACACCATCAGGTGGTCTTGCAGCCGAATGTGGAGAAGAAGAGCGCACCCTTGAAACCTCCGGGTTCCGTTTTTGGACAAAGTTAGGGAATGGAGCAGCTGAGCTAGGATCAGTGGCATGATTCGGTATCCTACCCTAAGTTGATCCACAATTTCCATGAGGGCCAAATTAATGGTGTCTCCCTCAGTTTGAAAGAAGATTTGCGACAGAACCACAAGGGTGAAGGTGTCAAACCAAGCCCGGGGTCTTTCCTGCTTTTCGTTTCTTATCTTTTCAACAAGGAATGTTTTGGAGACCCGAGTGAATGCCTTGTCCCCTCCTAAGGTCTGGAATTCTCCCCTTGAGAGGCCAAAGAAAGCGCAAGCTTCATTCTTGTAGCTTTCTTTGAGACTTGGCCTAGCGGGTTCTCCTAAATCGCGAAATCGGAGGAACAGGTCAAGTTCCTCGATTGTGGGCGTTAACTCATTGATACTGAATCGAAACACTGAAAGCTGGAGATCCCCAGAAAAGTAGGGCTACTTGGATCATATCCTAGTTGATTGGCACATTTAACAGGGACAAAGTCTGTCCCATGTGGTATTTGTGCTCCCATTCAGTCTACTCACTCCCTCGGAGCTGCTCTGTCCAAGAACGGATCCAGGGGGTATCCCAGGCGCACTTCTCTATCCTAGGGCAACGGGTTCTCTCGGCTGAGGTGAGGACGCCATGCCAACTATCCGATAGAAATTCCAAATCAACTAGGTTCCACCTGAAACTCTTAATTAGTCCTAAATCATGCATAAATTTAAGCAGAGGACTAACTACTTTAGCAGTTCTAACATGCTTTGCAGAAATAAAATGAAATTAAAACAACGCGGAATTTAACTCAGGCACACATGGTGTGTGGTCCTAGGGGTTGGCGCGAATGAAGGCGCGACTCCTAGACATACTTGTGTAGAGGAGCACATTCAAGTCCTGATTTAGTCTTCCTGTCTTTCATCTGTTCTTTCATCTGCTTTCGGTGTCGGACCGCCACAAAAATTACAACTTGCCATCAAGGGCGAAAATTTACAAGATATTCATAAGACTGCAAAGAATTCATCCTTAAGGCTGTTGGGAGCCAAAAGGAAGGATACAACTTGCTTTTGAAGCAGGTGGGCTAAAAATTCCTAGATCTAGGGTTTAGTGCCCCTGTTCTGATCTGGCATGCTCCCATCTGCTTATCTGATCTGGCCGGCTTTCATCTGCTCTGAAAGACCAACCTGGACTTGAAGTGCTCCTAGCGGACTCTAATGGGTGAGAACCCATAGCGCATAGGACTCCATGCATGGATCTGGGGTGGTTCCCCTGATCAAAGTTCGGTTAGCTTCCTAAATTAGGGCTGAGGTAGCCCATGATCTAGGGTTTACTCCATTTAATGCAAAAGGCGGGGGTTGTTGCCCCTAATGGACTCTGAATTTTATTCCAATTTTATTCATCATTCACATCCTACTCACCCTCTCATGCTCAACGCAAGGTTTGTTCAGAAACGTTAGGTGGGGAAGGATACCCAGCCCGAGACATAAGCCTACAAGGGTCTGGACCAGTACTAGATCCCCGCGTGCCACGGCAAGAAACCAGTGGTGCTAGTGGACTCCAGAAACTGGGGGGATGGGTTTACCCTGCTTTCCCTGGCAAGCCACGGGAGCGTAGGTGCTAATACCATCCCAAAGATCAGTTTATAGTAAGAAGAAGGGTAGGCTGCTAGAGAGGTCTAAGTTTTGGTAAAGAAGTTGCAATATCCGTCTCTCTCATCTATAAAAGGTCGGATCATTCACGCATCCTCCCTCGTGCGTGTCACCCCACACAGTTATATCACACAGATGCGGGAATTGAAATTTGCATCTACGCTATCATCCATCCACGGTGTGGTGGTGTGCCCGTATGTGCGGTTGGGCTGCGTGCTGTGCCTATACGGGCGAGTTTTGTCTGGATCTAGGTGATATAGGAATCCCTACTGCCTTGTATAGTAAAGTGCGGAATTGGCACGTTTTACGATGTCCTGGGAGAATCCCCAGGTAAGTGGAGGGTCACAGGGGACCACTTAAATTCCACTTGCCTTAGGCAATTATCGCGTCCTTGTGACAGGACTCCCCAGGATTACGTATTCACGCGTATTCCGTACCTTGCTAAACGGGGTAGCAAGGGTTCCTAAATATCGCCTAAGTCCCTCTTATGCTGACTCGGTCCTAAACAGGGTCCTACTGGGCTGAGTGGTCCCCAGCAGAGTCGCCAAGCTGTGCGCGCGTGGGAAACGCGGCACGGGGTATTCGGAGTCGCCACCGCCTGATGGGGTGCAGGCGGACACCTGGGTGCCTAATCTTGTCTAATTAGGGCTCTTGGTCTGCGGCTTGAGATTCTAAGGTTGGTTCTCGGTTGCGGGCTGGGGAAGTCCGTAGACACCCCAATCCACCCCGTCGGATGACGGGTCCCGTGGGTTCCCTATTTTGAGTCAGCTTTGTCTATTTTGGTTCTCACCCGATTCCTAATCCGATATGCAATTTGTTTAAGTCTGTCGGGGCCACCTGAGTGGTGTGGGTCCCTTTAATGGATTTTATCTTATTTGCTTTAGGTTATCTGAGTCTGGCTGGGTGGGCCCCATTGGAAGGCCCACGGTGTTCTTGTTGGGCCTTGGCAAGCCCATGTACCCTTGGTGGGCCTTAGTCTAACCCTAAGAGGCCCTGTGGGCTTTTGGATAATAAGTTGGTTTTATTCAGGGTTTAAGTTTTAGGCTTAAGTGGTTTGCATGTAAGTGGTGGGCCGTATCGGTTTTGGGCCCCTCAGGTGGGCCCCCCACGATGGCTAAGTAATTTTGGGTTATTTTATTTAATTCTACCAAGATGGGCTGGTCACTGGGCTTGGGGCCCATGATCCAGGTTTCGGGCTTTGAAAGCCCAGTGCTTCAAAGTTTAGGGTTTGCACCCTAACTTGGTTTGGTTAGCGGGCTTTGGCGGGCCCGACAGGCCCTAGCCCATGGTCTCGGCCAAACCACACAATTTATGCATTCATTCATCTCAAGGTGCGGGCGGGCCGCATTGGGCTTGGCCCACTCGGTTCAAATGGTCCATTTTGCTTAAGTTATTTGACCCACATGCTTTGGTCCATTGGGCTTTGGTGGGCCCCGTTGGAAGGCCCACAAGTGTACCGGGTCGAACCGGTTGGTCCGGATCCCTAGCTGGGTTTCCGGGTGTCCCGGAAACCCTATCGGTTCACTAGCTTTGGCAAATTACAAATCAAAATTCAGCAAGTAATCAGAAAACTGCAAAAAAAAGCACACTTCTGTGTGTATCCGGAAACTCAGGCCGGATACACACAGTCTATAGGTGATCCGGTCTTTATGGCCGGATATGCATGACCCCTAGATGATCCGGCCTGAGTTGCCGGATCATGTAACGCCCCGAACCCGGATCAGTCCAAACCGGCACCTGACCCGAACCCGGATCGCTACTGTAACGACCCGAATTTAGTTCAACAACCAAATCCGAGGTGTTACTGGCCCATATCAATCACAACATCAATAACATACCAAACCAAAGAAAGTAAATCCAATCCATATATAATCCATCAGAGTTGCGGAAACAAGTATGTGCGGAAGTGTAGATTAAAATCATCAAACAAGCATGAAGCTTGACCATCAATCAATAGTATCAAAGTCTGGTAGTATGAATTGGTTACGAACTCTCTCTTGTCTCTCTCATACATCAAATCCAATTAATGATAATAAACCAATTAAAATGCTAAGTCTATAACATCAATCCACCTCAGATAAGATCGGGATAATAGTAATCCTCTGGAGAATACTCAGCTATCTCTCCCTGGAAGTCTAAGAGATCCCCCTCTCGCGTATCAGCTGAAAAAAATGGAATAACAGTAGGGTGAGATACGAATATCTCAGTAGGTAACACATGCATGATTAAACAGTTAATATACGGAAAGTAGCAGTTCATGCACGAATAAGTCACATCGATTAATCAGGCTCGTATAATCATTCGTATCATTCGTAAATACAAAACAGTATACTAAACAGTTCTAGAGATGAATTCCAGCAAGTTTTAATATAAGAACTCAATAGCCAAATCAATAGCATAATCCATGCATTGCCAGGATGTACTAAGCAGTCACATCCAACCCATATCCCAATCACATGCATCCCGCACGTGCAAGATAAGAATAATAATCATATCAAGTGTTGTGTTTTCAGTGTCATTGTAGGACTCACAAAGATAGATAAACCTTTTGAGATGATTCTCAACCAATTGCTATACCACCGTGCGTCTTAGGAGCGATGCTACTAATGATACTCAAGCCCCATGCAGCGCAGCTTAGACAAGAGCCGTAGTCACCGACTTATTGCACACGTACCCATCAAAGTTGGCATGTACCACCAGCATGCAGCACCAGAATCAATACATGGAGGTGGTTGCTTATCCACATGTACAGGGAATCACCAGCGGCTCACCGGGGTGTCCCTCCAGACATAGGACCTTCCCAGACAAACTAACTTGCAAAGGAAGCGCGTCGCATATAGGAGTAACTCAACTCAAATGACATATCCCTCAGCTATCTAGCTACGACTATGGATCCACAACCAGCTATGCCCACTAGACTCCAAAACTTCCCTAAAGTGTCATATTCTATAAGGGTTGGTGCCTAGCGGCATATAATGGTTATATCTGTACATTTACTTCAATATTTATTCATCTGAATTCAGTATTCTCTTTAGAAAGTATTCTGATTTATAATGTCATTTAGAGGTATTTAGATAGTCAAATGATAGTTAGGCTTCTCCAAAATCACGTTTCTCATTTACCTTCAAAACTTGGCAACTATTGTCCTAAATATCTCCCTAATTTGTTTTTCTGTAAAACAGGGGTTTAGGTAATTTATTTTGGTCTTAAAGCACCTTAATTAATCATTAAAATTGTCTAAAAATAGTTTAGAATTGAATTAGGTTCGAAATTAGGAAAAATTGGAAATTCTGTTGAGAGCGCCTAGGATCGCTCAGGATCGCCCTGGCGGTCCCAGGTCAGCGGTCGTGTATTTTCGAGCGCCCGCGGTCCGTCTTCTCGCGGTCTACGGCGCCCTAATTTTATTCAACCAGCGCCGAGGATCGCCGACGAGCGCCGAGCACAGTCGAGGTCGGCGGTCGTGCGAAATCGAGCCGGAATAGTTCTAAATCACGATTTTTCTCGTCTAAACTCATTCTAGTGTATTTCTAACATGCTTAGCTAACTAAATACAACATTACATATCATAGAAACATGCATTTGCGATTAACCAAGGAAAAATCCAATTTCAAAACCAAAACGGTGTCACCTACCTCGTATACGCGTTTCTCCTCTTCTCTTCTGAACAGCAAACCCCCAAACCTCTCCTCAGTTGCAAGGCAAGGCTCTGAGCAAGTTCCCTTGGTCTTCCCCCTTCCTTCTCTTTCTTCTCTTCTCGGTCGTTTCAACTCTCGTCGTTTGCGGCTGAATAATACGAGCGAGAATACGATTAGGTTATTTTAATGCATATATATACTCCCTGATCCCATGCATCTCCCATGCAAACTCTCCCATACACCTCGCCCAATTAAAATACGTACCTCGATATCTCAAGATCGGACGGTCAGATCTGCGTCTAATTCTGGATCTTCACTAAACTGATCACCCCCTACAAGAATAAAATATTCCCATCGATCATAACCCTCAGTAATATTATTTACTAATTTAATTTATTATTTAAGTAAAATTCGGGGTTTTACATCCTCCCCTCCTAAAAGAAAAATTTCGTCCTCGAAATTTACCTTGTGGTTCTGGAAATAAGTTGGGATACTTTCTCTGCATTTCCGATTCCAATTCCCATGTAGCTTCCTCAGTCGTGTGGTTTTGCCAAAGTACTTTCACAAGTGGTATTACTTTAGTACGGAGAACCTGTTCCTTCCTGTCTAAAATCTCAACTGGATGCTCCTCGTAAGTCAAGTCCCCTCGCACTACTATCGGTTCATGCTGAATGATATGAGTAGGGTCGTGCACGTACTTCCTCAACATAGAAACATGGAATACGTCATGAACTCCTTCCAATTGTGTAGGTAAAGCCAATCTGTATGCTAATGGTCCCACTGTACCCTTAATCTCAAACGGACCTATATATCTGGGAGCCAATTTGCCTTTCTTTCCAAACCTCTTGATTCCACGAGATGGTGATATCTTCAGAAATACCCAATCTCCAACTTCAAAATGCAAGTCTCTTCTTCTGGTATCTGCATAACTCTTTTGACGACTCTGGGCTGTAAGCATGTTTCGCCTAATCTGATTCACCTTCTCAATGCTATCTTGTACAATCTGGGGCCCAATGAGTTGTCTTTCACCAACTTCCACCCAGCACACTGGGGATCTACATGGTCTTCCATAAAGTGCCTCGAATGGTGCCATCTGAATACTCGCTTGATAGCTGTTATTATAGGCAAACTCCACCAATGGTAGGTGCTGATTCCAACTGCCTCCCCAATCCATAACACAGCATCTCAACATGTCTTCCAAAGTCTGAATGGTACGCTCGGACTGTCCATCTGTCTGAGGATGATAACTAGTGCTGAAATTAAGCTTAGTCCCCAAAGCTGCCTGAAATGCAAGCCAAAAGCGTGCTGTGAATCGTGCATCTCTATCCGACACTATAGAAACCGGCACTCCATGAAGTCTCACTATCTCCCTGACATATAACTCAGCTAAAGACTTCAATGGCTGTGTAGTGCTCATAGGCAAGAAATGCGCAGACTTAGTCAGTCTATCCACGACAACCCAAATAGCATCTTCCTTCCTTGCTGTCAGTGGTAGTCCAGATACAAAATCCATAGTTACATGCTCCCACTTCCACTCTGGAATAGGAAGCGACTGAAGTAAACCAGGTGGTTTCCGATGTTCAGCTTTTACTTGCTGGCATATCAAACACTTTGCCACATACTCTGCAATCTCTCTCTTCATTCCTGACCACCAATAGATTTCTTTCAAGTTCTTGTACATTTTCGTACTTCCTGGGTGAACTGCATACTTCGATCTATGACCCTCTGATAATATCTTCTCCTTAATCTCCTCATCAGCTGGAACACAAATACGACTTCTATATCTCAATAGCCCATCTCTATCTGAGAAGTCTACAGCTGCCTCAGATCCTCTACTCATCATCTCCCTAGTCTGGATCAGCTGTGGGTCAATCAGTTGTTTCTCCCGAATCAACTGAACCAAATCTGGTTCAATCTGAACACGAGCAACTCGGATCACTCCATCCTGTGGCATGCTAAACTCTCCCTGCCAATCTCTGACTGAATCAATCAATCTACACTGGCTCATCATGAAAGATGCTAAAGTAGCTATTTGACCTTCAACTGAACTTTTTCTACTCAAAGCATCCGCCACTACATTTGCCTTACCAGGGTGGTATTGCAAAGTAAACTTGAAATCCTTTAACAAATCCATCCACCTTCGCTGTCTCATATTCAGGTCTTTCTGTGAAAACAGATATCTCAAGCTCTTATGATCAGAAAAGATCTCAAACTCTACTCCATAAAGGTAATGCCTCCATAGCTTCAATGCAAAGACTATGGCTGCAAGCTCCAAATCGTGGGTAGGGTAGTTCTTCTCATGTGGCCTCAACAATCTCGAAGCATACGCTATAACTCTGCCCTGCTGCATCAATACACATCCCAAGCCTATCCTAGAAGCATCACAATATACTGCAAATGCCTCATCCATGGATGGCACAATCAACACTGGTGCAGTAGTCAATCTCTGCTTCAATTCCTGAAAACTCTGCTCACATTTTTCATCCCATTGAAACTTCACTGCTTTCTTGGTTAGATTAGATAACGGTGCAGCTATACGCGAAAATCCTGCAATGAATCTCCTATAGTAACCTGCCATACCAAGGAAACTCCTGACCTCTGTCACTGTAGTAAGCCTCGGCCATTCTGCCACTGCCTTAACCTTCTCAGGGTCCACAGATATACCCTCTCCTGAGATAACATGACCTAAGAAAGAAATTTGCCTTAGCCAAAACTGGCATTTGCTAAATTTCCCATACAACCCGTGGTCTCTCAAAGTGCACAATACTAACTTCAAATGCCCTTCATGTGCTTCTCGGGTCTTAGAATATACTAGGATGTCATCAATGAACACCACTACGAAACTGTCCAAGTATGCATGAAAAATTCTGTTCATGAGGTCCATGAAAACAGCTGGGGCATTGGTCAACCCAAAAGGCATAACCAAGAACTCATAATGCCCATAGCGTGTACGAAAAGCTGTCTTCTCTATGTCCTCCTCTGCTACTCTCACCTGATGATATCCTGACCTCAAGTCTATCTTGGAGAACCAAGATGCTCCTCCTAACTGATCAAACAGGTCATCAATCCTAGGCAACGGATACTTGTTCTTCACTGTTACTTGATTCAGTTGCCTATAATCGATACACATCCTCATGCTACCATCCTTCTTCTGGACAAATAGAACTGGAGCGCCCCACGGAGACATACTCGGTCTGATGAAACCTTTTTCCTGGAGCTCATCTAACTGTTTCTTAAGTTCCTCCTGTTCTAGTTTCGCAAGCCTATAGGGTGGTTTCGAAACTGGAGCCGTACCAGGCATCAACTGTATCCTGAACTCTACTCCTCTAGCAGGTGGTAATCCAGGTAAATCCTCTGGAAACACATCCGCAAACTCCTGTACAACAGGTACATCGGAGATGACAAGGGTGTCACTCCTAAGCTCCTCTGCTATCACAGATGCTACCAGACCAATCCGAGACTTCAACCCCTCACATTTGAAACAATGAGTGGTCTGATCTGGCCCTCTAACTATCACTGTACTCGCATAACAGTCCAATGTCACATGGTGTCTACATAGCCAATCCATCCCCAATATCACATCAAAACCTCCAATGTCTAAGGCAATCAAATCACCAGATAACTCTAATCTACCCAATCTAATCATACAGTCTCTATACATATGCTCCACTCGAGTAGACTCTCCCAAAGGTGTGTGCACAGACAAAACAACATCCAATTCAGTGGGTGACAAACCAATCCGTTGTGCACAAGCAGGCGATATAAAAGAATGGGAAGCACCAGAATCAAACAGAACACATGCTGATCTACCACAGATGAAGAGAATACCTCCAATCAACTCAGGTGTCTCGGGATCACCCTCAATATCCTCCACACGATCGGGCTCACGCTCCTCATGTGCATCCACTGCATATACCCTCGCTGGCTGCTGCTGAGCAGGTACTGTCTGCCTCTGGCCTCCTCTCTGAACTGATCCTCTGCCCTGGGGCTTCTGTCCAACCGGTGCTCTCTGAGCTGGCTGCTGAAACTGTGGCCTCTGTGGAAAAGCAGGCGCGGTCTCTGGCGATGGTAATGCAGGTCGTGGCACTGCTAACGGCTGATAACTAGTAGGAAACCGACAATCCGTGATCCTGTGACCCGGCCTACCGCATCGGTAGCAGGTGCCTGGCGCTGCAACACACGGTCCAGGTACATGGTATCTGCCACAACTGCCACATGCCCTCGGAGCTGCTCTATACTGTCCTCCCGCAGGCTCTGCCCTAGACCAGTCTCTGGGTCTCTTGTTCCCACTAAGGAAACTTCTCTGATCTGCCGGCCTCGTAGGCGGCCTAGCTCTGCTCTGACTCGCTCTAGCCTCCAAGTCACTCTCAGCTCTAGTGGCTCTACGTACCACGTCCTTCAATTCGGTGCACAGGAGTACGGTCAGCATACTCCTAATCTCAGGCTTCAGACCCCGCTCAAAATGTGAAGTCAACCTCCGCTCATCCTGTGTCATGTGAGGTGCAAATCGAGACAAGGCTGCAAATCTAGCCTCGTACTGAGCCACTGTCTGGCCTCCCTGTGTAATCTCCATAAATTCCCGCTCCTTCTTGAGCCGGACTTCCTCAGAAAAGTACTGGTCATAGAAGACCTCTCTGAATCTATCCCAAGTCATGTACGTAGCCTGTGGATCCTGCCTCTTCCTGGCTGTCCACCAATGCACTGCCTCTCCCTCAAACAAGAATGCTGCCAATCGCACTCTCCTGTCCATCGGGCATCCCATGGCCTAAAAAATCCACTCGACTCGCATCAGCCATCTCTCAGCCTCCATAGGATCTGGTCGTCCACTAAAGATAGGTGGATCCAACTTCCTGAACTGCTCGAGATCCTTGGCCGTATGTATGGCCCTCTCGTGTACAGGCTCCTCTCCATGACCATTGCCACCATTTCCGCCATTTCCCTGCTGGCTCAGCCTCTCCTCTCTCTCCTTGGCAAGAAGCTCTGCCAGGCTGCTAACAACAGTCCATATATCACCCCCTGGAGGTGGTGGAGGTAATGGAACATCCTGCGGCTCCTCCTCAATAGGATCAACTCTAGCACGTCGTCCCCTGCCAGCCATCTGCAAAATTCAATTCCACTTGTTAGAATCCAATAATTCTAGGGGTTCTATCTAGCGTACTCACAATCCCATTCCCCTAAAGTTTGGCTAATTCTAAGGTTAGGACCATTGCTCCGATACCATCTCTGTAACGCCCCGAACCCGGATCAGTCCAAACCGGCACCTGACCCGAACCCGGATCGCTACTGTAACGACCCGAATTTAGTTCAACAACCAAATCCGAGGTGTTACTGGCCCATATCAATCACAACATCAATAACATACCAAACCAAAGAAAGTAAATCCAATCCATATATAATCCATCAGAGTTGCGGAAACAAGTATGTGCGGAAGTGTAGATTAAAATCATCAAACAAGCATGAAGCTTGACCATCAATCAATAGTATCAAAGTCTGGTAGTATGAATTGGTTACGAACTCTCTCTTGTCTCTCTCATACATCAAATCCAATTAATGATAATAAACCAATTAAAATGCTAAGTCTATAACATCAATCCACCTCAGATAAGATCGGGATAATAGTAATCCTCTGGAGAATACTCAGCTATCTCTCCCTGGAAGTCTAAGAGATCCCCCTCTCGCGTATCAGCTGAAAAAAATGGAATAACAGTAGGGTGAGATACGAATATCTCAGTAGGTAACACATGCATGATTAAACAGTTAATATACGGAAAGTAGCAGTTCATGCACGAATAAGTCACATCGATTAATCAGGCTCGTATAATCATTCGTATCATTCGTAAATACAAAACAGTATACTAAACAGTTCTAGAGATGAATTCCAGCAAGTTTTAATATAAGAACTCAATAGCCAAATCAATAGCATAATCCATGCATTGCCAGGATGTACTAAGCAGTCACATCCAACCCATATCCCAATCACATGCATCCCGCACGTGCAAGATAAGAATAATAATCATATCAAGTGTTGTGTTTTCAGTGTCATTGTAGGACTCACAAAGATAGATAAACCTTTTGAGATGATTCTCAACCAATTGCTATACCACCGTGCGTCTTAGGAGCGATGCTACTAATGATACTCAAGCCCCATGCAGCGCAGCTTAGACAAGAGCCGTAGTCACCGACTTATTGCACACGTACCCATCAAAGTTGGCATGTACCACCAGCATGCAGCACCAGAATCAATACATGGAGGTGGTTGCTTATCCACATGTACAGGGAATCACCAGCGGCTCACCGGGGTGTCCCTCCAGACATAGGACCTTCCCAGACAAACTAACTTGCAAAGGAAGCGCGTCGCATATAGGAGTAACTCAACTCAAATGACATATCCCTCAGCTATCTAGCTACGACTATGGATCCACAACCAGCTATGCCCACTAGACTCCAAAACTTCCCTAAAGTGTCATATTCTATAAGGGTTGGTGCCTAGCGGCATATAATGGTTATATCTGTACATTTACTTCAATATTTATTCATCTGAATTCAGTATTCTCTTTAGAAAGTATTCTGATTTATAATGTCATTTAGAGGTATTTAGATAGTCAAATGATAGTTAGGCTTTTCCAAAATCACGTTTCTCATTTACCTTCAAAACTTGGCAACTATTGTCCTAAATATCTCCCTAATTTGTTTTTCTGTAAAACAGGGGTTTAGGTAATTTATTTTGGTCTTAAAGCACCTTAATTAATCATTAAAATTGTCTAAAAATAGTTTAGAATTGAATTAGGTTCGAAATTAGGAAAAATTGGAAATTCTGTTGAGAGCGCCTAGGATCGCTCAGGATCGCCCTGGCGGTCCCAGGTCAGCGGTCGTGTATTTTCGAGCGCCCGCGGTCCGTCTTCTCGCGGTCTACGGCGCCCTAATTTTATTCAACCAGCGCCGAGGATCGCCGACGAGCGCCGAGCACAGTCGAGGTCGGCGGTCGTGCGAAATCGAGCCGGAATAGTTCTAAATCACGATTTTTCTCGTCTAAACTCATTCTAGTGTATTTCTAACATGCTTAGCTAACTAAATACAACATTACATATCATAGAAACATGCATTTGCGATTAACCAAGGAAAAATCCAATTTCAAAACCAAAACGGTGTCACCTACCTCGTATACGCGTTTCTCCTCTTCTCTTCTGAACAGCAAACCCCCAAACCTCTCCTCAGTTGCAAGGCAAGGCTCTGAGCAAGTTCCCTTGGTCTTCCCCCTTCCTTCTCTTTCTTCTCTTCTCGGTCGTTTCAACTCTCGTCGTTTGCGGCTGAATAATACGAGCGAGAATACGATTAGGTTATTTTAATGCATATATATACTCCCTGATCCCATGCATCTCCCATGCAAACTCTCCCATACACCTCGCCCAATTAAAATACGTACCTCGATATCTCAAGATCGGACGGTCAGATCTGCGTCTAATTCTGGATCTTCACTAAACTGATCACCCCCTACAAGAATAAAATATTCCCATCGATCATAACCCTCAGTAATATTATTTACTAATTTAATTTATTATTTAAGTAAAATTCGGGGTTTTACAGATCACCCTAGAAGGCCTCCTTTTTTGATTCTGCCACTGGGGGTTGATTCCAGGGGCTTCCTAAGGCATTTTAAAAGTCTGGTGGGCCCTCGGATGGGCCCACGTAGGTTCAGATTTGGGAGAAGCCACACTTGGCTTCTCTCCTTGGGTTTACAGCAAGGTGAAGGGGCCTTGGGGAAGGGGATCATGCTTTCATGCCTCCATACTTCACCCAAACAGTGACCTACTCATATCAACTAAGCATGCTTCTAGCAAATGAGAATCCATGCAAGCATATATGCAACAAAAACTTGAAGGAAGGGAAGAGAAGGGGGGATTATCATGGGGATACATTGGAGTGTAAAATAGGAAGGAACATGCTCCTTCTAAAAAACTTAGCCTGAACCTATGGACAGCAACCAACTAGGCTGATTAAAAATATGCTAACATAAGCTTCCATGCTTCCTACAAAAAAAACCCTACGTAGACTCCTTTGAAAGTAACTCTCATGCCATGAAAGAGACAACAAATACATGCTTAAAATGATGCTAACATGAACCCATGCAAAGAAGGAAATGAAAGTAGGAGTATTCTTAGAAAAATCTGATTTAAATATATGTACGATATGAGGTAACAAGAAACCTTACCTGATGTGTACAGCCGACTTCTGAGGTGTGCTTCAACCTCCTTTTGGCGTGGATGGAGCCGGAACACCCCTTTTGTAGCACCAACAGCAACAAAACCTCCCTTTGTCTCCGTGGGAAAGTGGGGAGGAAGAGGAAAGCAAGGGGTTCAATGGTCTTGGGATGGAGTGGGGTGGTTATGGAGGCAAAAGGGGGTTGAAGTGGGGGGATTCGGGTGAGAAAAAGTGGGGGAAGAAAGTTCAAGAGGGCTGGAATGAGCCAACCCTTGGAAAGGGGGCTGCTGCCCCCTTTTATAGAAATTTTAATGTATCCGGACTTGGAGTCCGGATACACTATGTGCCATGTGTATCCGGCCTCCAAGGCTGGATACACTAAGCCTCATGTGTATCCGGTCTTGAAGGCCGGATACAAAACATAATAATTGCAAAAATTTAATTCCGCCGCGAATTTGTCGGAGAATCGACGCGAATCTCGCCGAGCAAATCTTCGTATCCGACCTTGGAGTCCGGATATACATAAGGGTATGTGTATCCGGTATATTTGACCGGATATAAATCGAAAAATTACGGATTTGCCCTTCGACTTGACCGATTCGACCGATTTGACTGATTTGACACTTTTGGATATCTACGGATTGCCCCGTACGAATTTTTGTTTAGTCCTTGAGATTTTTGGATATTTAAGATTTAGCCCCCGAGATATTTTGCTGTGTTGGCAGCCACGTGTGCAGTTCTTGCGCCACGTGTGCAGTTTCCGGCTTTGCTGCTCGGAAACTTCGACAGATCCTATCTCCTTCATCCGAACTCCGATTTGAGCAAACTCAATTGTGTTAAACTTGTATCGGAGCCCTCTATTTAATGACATGGGGCTAAGCACTTGGCACGGATTCCAAGAAAAAGTCAACTTTTGGCCTTCCCTTAAGTTTGACTGCCCTTAAAACCTTTATCCGGACTCCGATTCCTGCAAACCCAGTTGCGCTGGGACCGTGTCGGGATTCTCTATCCATTGGGCTAAAGTAAGGTATTTGGCACGGAAATCGAGAAAAAGTCAACTCTTGGCTTTTCCTTAAGTTTGACCGCCCGCAGAACCTTTATCCGGACTCCGATTCCTGCAAACCCAGTTGCGTTGGAACCGTGTCGAGATTCTTTATCCAATGGGATAGATCAAGGTGGCCAAATTTTATCTGATTAAAAGGTCAACTTTTCACTCCTTAGGGTTTGACTTTTTAGCAGGGTTTTGCATTTCTGGCTTTTTGGGAGCGCAAAAATGAGGTGCTTACACCCACCCTACATTCCTATGACTTCGGGGCAACCTATCAACAATAAGACCATGCAGTTGAGTTCGGCCCACTCTAAGAGAGTCAAGATTGGGGGTCAGGCTCCTCCTACTGATTCACGACATCGGTCGGCTCCTACTCCTAGTGTTCCTTCCTCTTCTTCTTCTATCACATCTACAGGTGATATGGCTTCTATTTAGTAGCAGATATCTCGGATGGCTCTCAGCTAAGGTAGGATGGAGGAGATGATGGTGGGATGAAGCAGCAGCTGTCCAGGCTCTATGAGGAGTTCCATGCTTATATGGGGTCTCCAGACACTCCGCATGGAACTGGTCCATCTACTACAACGGCTGAAGATGAGGAGGGAGACGATGACAAGGAGGGTGAGGACGATGAGGATGATGGGGAGGGTGATGGACGAGATGGTGCTGTGCCATCTAGTTGATGTACTTGTTATTTTATTTTGTATGGGGGAGGTATGATTGTATATATAACTTTTGTTTCAGTTGTACTTCTTTTTGGAAACAAAATTGTAATCTTGTTATAATATATATATCATGATCTTTATTTTCATTCTACTTTTCTTATGTTCCACTTTCTTTCCTTGCAATAGTATTTAGATTTTGTATTACTAAAAATTTAACTAATCTTTGTAACTAAAACATATCTTTCAAAACAAGCAAACAATATAACAAATTAATTAAATTCAATAGCAACAATTATAAGAATTTCAGAAAACTTAGGATCTCTCATCCTAATATGGCCCTAAAATTTCGAACTAACGAGCACACAGTTCCAATACCCACCTAAGATTTGACTTCCTAGGTTTAGGGATACTATATGCTCTGATACCACCTCTATAACGCCCCGGTTCTGGATCATTGTCCAACCCCAAAGGAACTAAAATCCAGAATAATTTAAAACTTTTATTCATGTCTTTATCAGAGTTATTATGCGGAACATAAAATAAAATTCATTAACATTTACAATTTGCTTTCAAACTCGTAACTGGTTCACATCTAATTGGCTACCCCTTTTACATACTATCCCCATGCTTGTCGATCTCACTAAGAGTATCTGAAAAATAGTGAAAACCGGAGTGAGATATAAATCTCAACAAGCAGCAAGATGCATGAGATAAAACAATCCAATTTATATAAAAATAAAGTCATGAGGTATAACGATTAAACCAAATTACGATAATAATAATCATAACATTTATCAAACCAAACCACGCACATGTGACATCACAGGACTCATGAACTAAAATTACTTCGAGAGTTACTCCCTATGCCCAAGTCGCCACCTCACGAACTTACATGATATGGAGCCTAGATACATGGACCCCACCCTCCGTCAACCATCAATGCGGATAACCCAGCTAAGTACACAAGGGGCTGGCGCGTGCAATCCAATCAAGGACAACAATCCAACAAATGGGAATACCAGTCCAATCAAATATTTATGGATCCTCGATAATACACGACTAATACCGGTGCATGTGTAAGCCACGAGTGTACTACAAGCACGGCCAAAATATGGCTCAGGTGTGAGCCATAAGTAGACTATAAGCATGACCAATAAAAATCATATGTAAGCCAATGTCTAATTAAAGCACACGGTGGTACCCTAAATAAACCACAGTGAGTACACAACGGGGAAAAACCAGACCAAGTACATGGTGGGTAATCCAATATATTTCGATGCCAAGTACACGGCTAATGACCAGGTTGAGAACACGACGGGTTAGGATTGCTTAAAGTGGGGGACAGGTTTAACTTACCAAAGATAATTTCATTTCACTTCCTAGCTATGCTATGGATCCATGCTAAGCATTGCCCACAAGACACAACTCACAATAAAAAATATTTAATAATAACTTGTCTCAAAATTATGATACGCTTATTAATAAAATAAATTCTCAATCGATCAAAAACATCTCATCTCAAGATACATGAGAGAGAATTTCAACCACTCCGAGATACACGAAGGAAAACAATGATTCTGCCCACTTATCGATAAAATCATATGCAAATATCTAGAGATAAAATATTGAAAGTAAGAAATCGCTCTGTAACGTCCCGAACTCGGGTCAGTGCAAACCGGCACCCGACCCGAACCCGGTTCGCTACTATAACAACCCGAATCCTGTTCAACAACCAAATCCGAGGTGTCACTGGCCCATATCAAATACATCATTAATAATATACCAGACAATAGAATTAAATAATCCATTCACCTTATTATACTATTATAGTGCAGAAACAAGTATATGCGGAAGTGTATTCTAAAATCCTCAAATAAACATTAAAATTAATCATCAATCATTAATATCAAAGTCTGGTAAAATAAAATGGTTACTATCTCTCTCATCTCTCTAGTACATCAAATCCAAATGAATAATATTCTATCAAATATGACTAAGTCTAAACAATCCTCCACATCAAACAAGATCCGGATAAAAGTAATCCTCGAGTGAATACTCAGCTACCTCTCCTTGGAAATCACTATGATCCCCCTCTCGCTTATTAGCTGAAAAATGAAATAAAAGTAGGGTGAGATACGAATATCCCAGTAGGTAACACATGCATGATTAAACAGTTAATATAAGTAAAATAACAGTTCATGCACGATTAAGCAATATCGACTAATCAGGCTCATATAATCATTCGTATCATTCATGAATACAAAACAGTATGATAAACAGTTCTAAAGATGAATTTCAGCAAGTTCTATTATAAGAATCCAATATCAAAATCAATAACATAATTCATACTTTGCTAGGATGCACTAAACAGTCACATCCGACCAATATCTCAATCACATGCCTCCAGCATGTATACAATAATAATAACAAGTGCTTGTGATTTCAGTGTCATTGTAGGACTCACAAAGATAGATAAACCTTTTGAGATGATTCTCAACCAATTGCTATACCACCGTGCGGCTTAGGAGCAATGCTACTAATGATACTCAAGTCCCATGCAGCGCACTTAGACAAGAGCCGTAGTCACTGACTTATTGCACACGTACCCATCAGAGTTGGCATGTACCACCAGCATGCGGCATTAGAATCAATACATGGAGATGGTCGCTTATCCACATGTACAGGGAATCACCAGCGGCTCACCGGAGTGTCCCTCCAGACATAGGACCTTCCCAGACAAACTGACTTGCAAAGGAAGCGCGTCGCACAAGGGAGAAACTCAACCCAAATGACATATCCCTCAGCTATCTAGCAACAACTATGGATCCATAACCAGCTATGCCCACTAGACTCCAAAATTCCCTAAAATATAATATTTCTATAAGGGTTGGTGCCTAGCGGCATATAAAGGTTAAATCTATCAATTACGTTAATATTCAGGTTATCTGAGTTCTGAATTTATGATATGAATTCTCTTTCTCTAATTCTATGAATTATAGTGTAGTTTAAAAGATGTTCTATTAATTAAATAATATTTAGGTTTTCCAAAAACTAGATTTCTCCATTACTTTCAAAGTTTGACAACTAATGTCCTAAATATCTTCCTAATTTATTTTTCTGTAAAACAGGGAATTAGATAATTTATTTTGGTCTTAAAACATCTTAATTAATCATTAAAATTGTCTAAAAATAGTTTGGAATTGAATCAGGGTTTGAAATTACGAAAATCTGCAAAATCTGAACAGAGCGCCTAGGATCGCTCAGGATCGCCTCGACAGTAGTTCAAAATAGGACGCCGACGATAAGTCTTCCAGTGATCTTCGGCGGTCTAGGATTTATAACTAGCGCCGAGGATCGCCGATGATCGCCAAGCACAGTCGAGGTCGGCGGTCATCCAAAAATGAATAGAAATAGTTTTAAATCGTGATTTTTCTCGTCTAACACCATTTTATCATACATATAACATTGATACTAAACTAAATACATCAATAGATTATATAAAAACATACTCTTGCGATTAAACGAACGTAAATACAAATCAAACGAACAAAACCATGTCACCTACCTCTTGAACGTGCGTGCTTCTCCTTCTTCTCCAACCAACTATACTCACAGACGTGAGATAACCCCCGAACAATGAAGAACACCAAAACCAGACCTTTCCTCCTCCTTCTTCTTCCTCCTCAGTCGCTCGGTCGTTTGTCGCTTGCGGCTGTTCAATACGAGCGAAAATACAACGTATACGATTTAGGTTATTAAACTAATATTTATACTCCTTGCTCCCATGTATCTCACATACACAAGACTCCATACACACGCCCAATCATAGCTCTTAAAATTAAAGCGTTAATCATACCTCGATATCTCATGATCGGACGGTCAGATCTGCGTCCAACTTTGGATCTCCACTAATTATATCATCCTCTACATTAATAAAATATTTTCATCAATTGTAACTCTCAAGAAGATTATTTATTTTATTATTTAAGGAAAATTCGGGGTTTTACACGCTCAATTCTGAAAATAAATAGAAAACACATCCAAACCTTAAAACCATGTTATCTTACCAAAATATGCCCAATTCCTTAATTAATTGCCTAAACAGTTATTTATTAATGTGAACACTCCTAAATTACTCATATTTAAGTGTTAGATAACTTACTAAATCAGTATATTAAGTCTTACTTAAATTCATCTCCTAATTGATTGTTATTCTCAATATTTTACTCAACAATGTCCAAATTTCTTCTTTTAAGAACCTAAGCTGTCAACACTTATTAACATTAATATTTAATCCTTCCAGAGGTTACTTTAGGTCTGTGGTGAAGTTCAAGAATAGGTAAAATTACCCAAAACCAAATCTAAATAGGTTAAGTCCACATATTCCTCAAAACATCTCTATAAAATCTCTCTTTACATTCATCGTTCTAAATTACTAATCTTTTATCCAAATTTAATTCCATCACTTCCTACATCTCAAATTAACCTAATTATAGGTGTTACAACTTTAAAATTCCAAGAAAAATCATTAAAACTATATTTGGGCATTAAATCCAAAAATCTGAAAAAATGACAGAGGTCGTTCGACACCGCGCTCGAGCGGCCTATCAAGCGCCCTTTTATGGGTTAAATTTTGGTTAGACACTCGGGATCACGCTCGAGCGTCCTCCCGAGCATTGAACTTTTTTTAGGTTCTGTTATTTTATTTTTAAAATATACAGGCAAGGCGCCTGCGATTGTGCTTGAGCGGCCATTTTCTAGGTTTTCTGATTTCCGAAATATAAAATACTTTTTTGTAGTTTTAATTAATTCCAATATTCATATTTTCATTCTAAATTACTTCTAAGACAATCCTAACCTATTCTCAGTAATTATAAGTTGATCTAAGATTTCCTACTTAATTAAATCTCTTATATTCATCACTTTTCTTGATTTCTTTAAAGGTGCATGAAAGCAAAACCATCTTATAAATTTCTCAACTTTTCAAACCAAAATCTGAATCAAAACAAACCATGATAAAACATTTAAACCATACGAAAATAATGCAATTTCTCCAGTTTTCAAAGGGTTTGCTACTTGCCTTAACATATAGAACCTTTCTTCCAAGAACCCGAATGTCTACCGATTTTCTGAGATCATTTGCACCACTTTAGACTTCTCCAAATCAAATCTCCACCGTTCAAATTTAAGCCCTACAAATCAAGAACTTAACCTCCAAATTTGAGGCCAATCCAACGGTTGGATCTTTCTAGATCTCAATTCAAACATGGCTAGTCGGATTTCTGCAGCACTCCTTCATGAAACACATTTTTCTTCTCTCAATCTCTTTTTCTATTTTTCTCCAGCCCTATGCATGAATTTTCCCTCTTCTTTTCTCCTCATAATTGACTTAATGGAAACCCAAAACCTTTCTTAAAGCTTTCCTTTTATAGGCTCACCTAACTAGAAGTTCTAATAGGTTTAGGAGACTTTCCAACCTTCCCACTTGCACCTATTTCTGTAATTCTCCCTTGTAACCTTATTTCCTAATTCCCTTAGAATTAGAAACTCTTAATTTATAAATTTTCGTGCTATTTCTCATCTCTATTTTTAAATATTAGTTAAACACTTAATCTCTTCTCATATCACTAAAATTAAGGCTCCTAATTGAGCATAATTACACTACTAAAAAACAGGTTTTTACCGGCGACTTTAAAACCGCCGGCAATTCTATGATGGGCATTTGGTCAACTGCCATTAAATCGCTGGTAAAAACAGGTTTTTACCGGCGACTTTAAGTGGCATTTTTATAAGCGCCGGTAATAAAAAAAACTTTTAGTGGCGCCAATCGCCGCTGTTTGTCATTTCTGTGTTTAGACCATTACCGACCGCCGGTAATTGCCTATTTAAATTTTTTTTTAAACCGTTGGGGGCGCTCCCCTCCCTTAACCCCTTGTGTATAAAGCTTATTTGCCTATTATTTCTCTTGACGTCAAAGCATGTAGGAAACCATGATTTGTCTTGCTTCATTCTGCGTGTAAAGCACGTGGTTTCTCATAGAAGTTTTTTGACTTGTCCAATTCCAAACCCAGTTTCATGGATCATGGACAGGTCTCGTGTCTCCTTATGCATTAGAATTAAGTATGACTGAAGCTGTTGGAAGGAGCGGCAGCTTGTGCATGAGCATGGACACGTGGCTATGCTGTTTTTAGGTCCCTGACAGAAACACAAAAGCAACATAGAGGAGGACAAAACGTACCGGAGGAGGAGTGAACGAAAGAAGACAATGTTCTTTGATTTTCCGCTTAATGCCAAACACTTCAAATGTCTAAAGGATCAAAATTGCTTTGAATTTCCAAAAAATGTTCTTGCTGTTGGAAGAGTGAATGAAAGAAGACAATTGGCTGAAGAATAAGTAGGAGGCAACTGTATTGTTTCCTACTTAATACTAAACACTTACAAATGCATAAGAGGTAAATAAAAAGACGGCTTATAGTAATAAATTCCGAGGGAGCACTTCCCAACATATATATTTAGAAAATGTAGAGCTTGGTAACACTCACCCTCTATAAGTTCTTAAAAGAGGATTTAAATGTTATACCATATAACCTCCCAGTATTTTGACATTACTAGTGGGATGCACAGGCAGCTGGTCCATCCAATTCTTTCTTGATCAACCTCAAGAGGTCCTTGGCCTGCATAAAATGATGAAAAATGGGCACCAAAGGTAAGTATAAACCTTGTAAGACATGGACATAAATCTGCAATTATGATGGACATAGGGAAAATAAGATGCATTTATGCAAGCATTGGTAACAAGTCACACAGTTAGAGCTCGCATTTGCTAAATAAATGAGGGAATAAGAAGGCAAACTGATGCTCTGAGTTCAGTGTTGCCTCGTAGGTGAGCTCACTGTTCTCTGGCTACTCATTATCATTGCTGTCACTAGTACATGAAATTCCTAATCCGATAAACATGTTATCTGAACTGTAGGACTTGTGCTTATTATGAACACTACCTTTATTATAAACATGTTACCACATGCAAGGTTTCAAATCACGGACATCATAATAGCATAAAAAAAAGTCACCTATCTTCATCATCCACAACAATCACAAACTGTAGTTTGAAGCCAAAGACGTCAAGGGTCAATGTAATCACAACAAAATTTTATATTCTTACGCACAATTAATGATCAGAAAGAATGACTTGCCTTGCCTTGACGAACGTCTTCCACAGGTGTTCAATTCTCGAACTTCATTTGTAGAACTTTATCCATAAGACTACATTTGCAACTGAAAACTGATTTTCTCCCCATACTTGAACTGACTATAGCTTTTGAATTGCTTATTGTTCCCAGGGTATTTGGCAGGCCACTGAACCATTTGAAGTATCAATGCACACTGTATATATATAAAATGAACGATTAGCTTTACCAGTGTACAATAGAAAGGAAACCAACAATCTTATTTGGGGGAATGAAAAGAACTTACAATGTACGAGAAAACATAGGAATGGAGCAAGAACTTGTAAGAATCATCTCCATTGGAAGAATAAAACAGAAAACAAAACCGAATTTAGTTCGGATTGCAGATTTCAGAACCTAAAACAAGCCCTATGCTTTGAACCAAGTTGATTCCCTACTTGGAAGAATAAAACATTAAAAAAGAGAGTGTATTTTTAAATAATAGAAGGGCTGCCACACCTGTCCATGCTTGTCTCCCCGAAGAATGCAGAGCAGAAACACGCTCTGCTCTCCTGTCCCTTCCATAGTGGACCTGCAGAAGGAAGGACATAAAGAAAGTTTTCTCAGGTCTCCTTATCTCATGCAGAACTTTCACATATTGTTTTCTACTGTGACTAATATTTTGAATCATGAATATGTGATAGGAGAACCTAATAAATTTAGCTAAGTTCTTTTTCAAATCATCCAGGTAAAGATTTCACTCAAACATAGGATTCAAAAAATATGTATAGTATGAGATTTTGACAGTGAAATATGATTCAATTGCAATTCAAACATATTACAATATTTCTACAAAATAAATAAAAAAGTATATATCATACTTTTTGGAGATCAACAAGCTCACTCTGCAGGGATAACAGGGCATAACCCTTCTGAAGTTCTAATTTATCTGAGTTTTGCATGCCCAAGATCAGAATCTACCAATGTCTCTAATCAAACTCCCATTAAGTTTTTTACTGCTTTAACTAAAACACTGAACTGAGGCCTCTACATAAAACACTAAACTGGGGCCTCTACATTACATTGTCGTACCATTTTGTATTAATAATGGTCATACATATATCAATAATCAAAAGGTATTTCTCAAAACATCAACAACTCTGACTAGGCTCAAGCACCATTTCTATAGCACATTATGTTTCACTTTCATGGTAAACTGCATTACTATCTGCAGCAGGCACTTATTATAAGTCCATGCGGAGACACTATCTCTAAACACTGAAAGATACACATAGCAATCAGAGATGCAGAATAGAGGGATCGAGGACTAACCTTGGCCTCAACCGTGTGATTTCAAACTCAATCTCTTCAGCTTTAGTATCCAAGAAATACTTGATGATGGATTATATGTTGAGCATTTCCATAGGGGCAAGTATGATTATTTGGGAATTGCAACTGAAATTATGTTAGAACTTAATTTAGCCTGTTAAAAATGAGTAACAATGAGAAAAGCTGAAGAAAATTATATATTTCTTTAAAAAAATTCACAAGAGGTTAATCCTGCAAATGTAGCTTAAAATCAAGCCAACCAAATAAGAACTCTTGGTATCATTGAAGTCTTAATCATGGTCTGTGCAGAGTAGAATTCCAAGGAGAAGATTCTTGTGTCACAAGAAGTCTTAATTTGTAAGAGATTCTAAGAATATATAGACCCAGTTTCTATCTCTAACCATTATTGTTAAAAATTTTCATGAAACTTCTTACTCCAAAATGCTTAAACAAAATAGGATTAGGCCTGATTGGAAAATTTATCAATAATACTAGGACTGTACGTCTAGGTAGCATCACTTATTCCTAGATGTTTTTAAAAGTCTGCACAACTTATTTGTACAAAACAACCAGAAGACCAATTTAATTTTCAATGAATTGATTCTTTGTATACTGATAACAAGTACAAACCATTTGTATGTCTTCGCTCAGTATTTCCAATGGAGACCTCCCTTCATTCTCATCATTCAAAATTGGTACCTGAATAAGAATATAGTTTCATCGTGTGGAACCTATAATGCAGCTACCCTCAATTACATAAAATGCAGAGTACTTATATGGATAATAATACAAAAAAAAAAAAATGTGACAGCAGCCGCATTGGAAAGAAGTCCAGATAACATGTAGGCACCACACAACAATTATTTGCACCTATATGTAATGCTACTTGAAGAATTCTCCTTCATATTTTCCCAATGCTGACTTCCATCATAAGCCTGAAGTGTTAGAAAACTGCCTTCATCAAGTCTTATGATACAGTTATCATACGCGAAAATTTGGGATCGTGAATATTATTC
The DNA here is from genome assembly GCA_947561395.2 of Buxus sempervirens. Lineage (NCBI taxonomy): Eukaryota > Viridiplantae > Streptophyta > Magnoliopsida > Buxales > Buxaceae > Buxus > Buxus sempervirens. The sequence continues at coordinate 36,315,650 of OX387193.1, forward strand.
TCAATCTTAAAAATAGTAAGTCTCCTCTTCAGAGGAAGCAAAATTTTTCAGGAATAAAAATTGAGCCTGTACCTAATCCTGAGATGATGAATTGGGAGTACCAAATGGAAGTACCCTATGAGGTCTTCCTCCTCTGTTTATTTAAAACAAAGCTAGAGTTTCCTGATCACAGCAATGTACTTTTCTGCACAACCTAATAGAACTAAACTCATACACATTTACATGAATAGCATTCATAAGAATTGAATGCAAATCTTTCAAAAACAAAACAAGGGTGAAAATTTGTTAGGAAAAACAATTCAATGTGGCAACCTATGCTAAATAAACTTGATGAGATGCCCCTTCTTGGCACCAGATGACAGGGATTTAGACTCACAAAACCATAGCTCCAATTAAGAAATGTCAGTTCACCCCATGATTGGTCTCCTTATTTGAACTTTTTTTCCCTAATATGAAGACCATGCTTATGCAGATTCAAAGCTTTGAAATAGAGGTCTCAGTACCCAAGCTAGGAAATAAAGAAGGTGGTCCTGAAAGTTTTCGTGGAGTATTTATTCGTTCTCCTGCAATCCTGGAAGCAGGGGAAGAAGTTGAAGTCCTAGCTGATTATTCTGTTCCATCTAACAAACTTATAGATTCAAATTCTGCTGGTGAAAGACAGCAGGTTTGTTATTCTGTATTCATGCTGGCTGTTATCCCACAGTAATTGATAAGTTTGCATGCCTTGTTCATAACTTATGCAACAATGCATAAGCAATACTAATATAATTCATCCCATAAGCCAGGTTTTGAGAGTTTGGAATTTTTTTTTAAAAATATAGGGAGAGAGTATGTTGAACAGTCATAATCATAGAAAGAGCCAGAAAGGAAACCAATTCTTCTGGATAATGTCCAAGATAACATGCTTGCACTTGATAGCAGGAATAAATTTGAATATAATTCTTATAATCTCTCTTTCATTGTTATCAAACCATAAATTGGATCAAAAACTGTCAAGTTATAACTTCAAATTTTAAATTGAATTTAAAATAATTCTCGTAGAAGTAAAGTTAGGGGTTTAGTTTTTGAAATTAAATCTAGACTGGATGACAATGAGCACCAGACAATCACGGTATAGAGTCAAATCTTCTGAATAGCAGAGCCAAAATTAGGGCAAAATAGTGCCGAGCAGGATCATTGAAAACAAGACACAAAATCCATACTGAAAAAATCTTCTGAATAGCAGAGTTTCAATTAAAAGGATCAAAAACCAGAAGCGACTGATGGTAAGCGCAGTCGACGTCGGAGAGAAGAAGGGCAGAAGATAGTGTAGCCGCTGCAGCTGCAAGTTCCTGTCTGATTCCCAGCTGTGAAGTTGTTACGGCAACCCATGAACAGTCTCCAGTTTTGGGGACTCAGGCCATTGATGTCGTCGACAGTGGCTACATATCAATCAGAGAAAGTACCATCCAGAAGCCATTGAGTCCTGGTGCTCTGGATTCCATTTTGGATACTGTGGTTGAATCAGTATGCTCACATCTGGCCGCTGATCACATCCTGAACCAAGTTGCAGTGAATGGGGAACATACTAATGATGAGTTTCACACTGAAGTGACACCAAGAAAATTATCTGCTAAGAAATCAACACCAGTGCACAAGATGATCCCCATTTTCATTGACAACAAAGAGAACATGGAGAATAGTTGCAGAAAGCATCACAGAATTGACTTGGGGAATAGGAAGTAGCTTATAACAGGGAAGGGAAACATCAAACAGAATAATACAGGTAAAGATTGCACACTGAAGTCGCCAAACAGTATGAAGAGGAGGACTTCCAAACAGAATACAAGTGAGGATTGCACACTGAAATCACCAAAGAGTACAAGTCTATGGCAGCCGAGGAGGACACCAGAGATTGGAAGCATCAAACGTAATAATACAGGTAAAGATTGCACACTGAAGTCGCCAAGGAGTATGACTCAAAAGCAGACGGCAGAGATGGGAAAGAGCAATACAGGTAAGGATTTCACATGGAAGTCGCCAAACAGTATGAAGAGGCAAATGTTGAAACAGAGTAAAAGTGATCATGGAAAACTGAAATCACCACATAGTCCGAGTGTAAGGCAGCTGAGGAAGATGTTAAAAGAAAAGTTACAGATTTCTGAAAGCGAAAACAAAATGGATGTCATCAAGGAGCAGCAGGAAGTTGGGCAATCAAGGACAGCACTGCAGCCACTCGAGGAGAACTGTTAATTGGCAGGTGAAACTGAAAACTGAATGAAACATTGGGTTGTTAGTGCCAGGAAGGAAACACTTGGGTGGGGCTGAAACCTTGGTTTGCCCCCTTTCTTGTTAATCTATTGGCACAGGTTATGTCTTGTTGAGGTTTATCCCTATAACTCTTAAGCAAAAGTCTGAATTTTTGTAATGGACTGTTTGGTTATGATTGATAAAACAAAGATGCTTGCTAGCAACTAAAAAAAAAAAAAAATTAGGGTGCGATCATACCAGCACTAGTGCACCGGATCCCATCAGAACTCCGAAGTTAACCGTGCTTGGGCGAGAGTAGTACTAGGATGGGTGACCTCCTGGGAAGTCCTCATGTTGCACCCCCATCCACACTTTTTAATATATAGGTCAGGGTCTGCCTCAGCCCTCCTCCCACCGTTGGAGTGCCACTAAGGTTATTCCTGCCTTAGTGGGTTTTTACCAAAAAAAAATAAAATAAATAAGAACATTGAGGAGGAAATCAGAAGCGAATCTAACGAAAATCAATAAGAAAGAATTTACAGATCTAATAAGAGAAATCAAAATGAAAGAAGAAAGAAAAGAAAATATAAATTACCTGATTTCGGTGGTGGAATTGCCTTCATCAGCCGCAAAAACATGGAAAATCCGCCATTAGAGCATCGGAAGCTTGCAAAGAAAGCTCGAAATCAAGAGAATCAGAGGCAAAAAAAATTTCGAAAGAGATATTGTGAAAGAACGCTGGATCTCGTATTGAATGTTTTGAACTTTCCTGCGCCGATTTGAGAAATGTTGATGCAAAGCCTATTGGGAGATAAGAATCCAACTAAAGAGAAATGAGAAATTTGATTGAAGGTAGATAAGGCTAGGGCTGGAGAAAAATTGCTCAATTGGAATTTGGGAGATTGGAGGAAGAAGCCGAGGGCACAGGGAATTTGGAAGAGTGGAGGAAGAAGCGGGAGAATGGAGGAAGAAGCCGGGGGCGCAGGGAATTTGGGAGAGTGGAGGAAGAAGTTGAGGGCGCAGGGAATTTGGAAGAGTGGAGGAAGAAGCCGAGGGCGCAAGGAATTTGGGAGAGTGGCCGAGGGCACAAGGGTTTGACGAGTTTATTAGCGGCGGCCACTTAAAACGATTAATGGCGCTTATAAGAATAAACGCCGTTAATGACTAATAAAATCTAGAACCACACGGGTTTTTGGGGCGCTCGGGGTTAGCGGCGCCCCTGCATATGTTATTACCGGCGGCTTTTATAAAGCGCCGGTAAAACTCGCCTCTAATACACCCAAAATTTTGTAGTGTTACAATTAAGCCCAAATTCCTTCTTTTAAACCTTAATTTCTTTATTTGAATCCAACTAAACTAAAATTTGGTCTAATTAAGTTTCTTAATTTAATAATTAATTATTTTTTTCCTTTTTTTTTTAATTTGACTAATTAGGAATGACCAAATTGCCCTTTCTTTAATTTCTACACTTAATCATTGAATTTCCCCACAATTATTCAAATTCTATTCTTCTTATTATTTCTCTTCCTAATTTGAAATTTGAATCCTAAATATTAGTTCTACTAATTCTCTCTTATAATATAAATTAGATTCCTATACTTAATTCCTACTTTTCCTTTCTAAATTTACTTACACTTCCAATTTCTCTAGTTTATTTACTTGTTTTATATTGGGAAAATCCAGGGTTTTATAACTTTACCTATTAAGTTCCTTACTAAATAAACTACTTTTAACAAATTTTCGTCCATATTTTATATCTATTTCTAAATATTACCTAAACACCATGTTAAGTCACTTTTTATCAAAATTTAGGCCACTAATTAATTATAATTACCCAATTGCCCTTTTTCCATTCTTTTATGCTATAATTATTACTATTTAACTTCAAACCTAACCCAATAAGTTTTAATCTTCTATTTTCCAATTCTATTAATTATTTAATGATTTAATTCATCAATTGCCCTTTTGGAATTTACTAAAATACCCTTTTATCCTCCTAGATTGATCTCCTTAGAAAATTCTCTTTTATTTACAAATTATTATTTATTTGAATTATCAATCCTCTAAATTTTCACTCTTTTATTTCTACTATGATCAAACCCCTATTTTCTTTTATCTATTTATGCCTTAATTATTATCCAAAATTTGGGGTTTTACAGCTATAGTCGAGCACGATTCAAAGCAAGGCTACTCTAGAGAACCTTTGTTTATTCTCAGATATACAATTACCTACAAAATTCAGATGTCCTAAGTTACATCGATTTGATGGCATGGTTGTCCTTTGAATCACTTGAGGTCCTATTCTCGTGACATGTGATAGTATGCCAAGGAGGTGGTGCAGTTCTTTCAAAGGTCCTTGACTGGGGCAACCTACTCTGGTTCCTCGGCCTAGATAAGGCAAAAATCAAAACACGGAATGACCTTGCTGCAATATTCATCAAGCAATATCGGTTGAACAGTTAGATGGTTCAGACCAAAGCAGAACTCCAAAGGCTGGCAAAGAAGAATCAGAAGTCTGTGAGGGACTACGCTAAGAGATCGATGGAAAGAACTGGCAACCCTGGTGCAACCCCCGCAATAAGAGATGACATCCTTGTTCATCGCTTCACTGGGACAACCATTCTTCTGTAACAACCCAACCCAGCGAGGTATTGTACGCTTTGTGTAAAACCCCGACCCGGATTATATCTTAATTATTAAGATTAATTATCTCAAGTGTGATTATTAGACTAATTAAGTATTTGTGTTATGAAGATGAGGTAAATGTAGATTATTCTTGAGGATTTAAAGAAATCAATTGAACTTTATGAAGGTTATTAAGGTAAGTTTAATTAATGTTATTTCTCAATTCCAATTGTCTAAGATACTCTCCAATTAGCTTAAATGAATTGGAAATCAAATTCTGAAAAATTAGACTTATGTGTACCTAGAGTAATTCCCAAGTATACCCATGGTACCCCAAAGTTTACCCCAGGTACCCTCCTGGATAACACTAGTGTATACCCATGTATACCCCAAAATACTCCCAAGAATACTTAAAGCAACTCCTAAGAGTACCCAAGGTACCTCCCAAGTGTACCCAAATTATCCCCTAAGAATACTCAAAGTAACTCTTAAGAATGCCAAAGGTACCTCTCAAGTGTACCTTAAGTATCTCCCAAGAATACCCAAATAACCTCTCAAGTATACCCCAGGTACCCCACTTCTATACCCAAGGTACACCCAAGTATTACCCAAGGTACCATCATTATATACCCAAAATATGCCTGAATATTACCCAAGGTACCACCCAAGTGTTACTTAAAGTATCCCCCAATTATACCTAAGGTACCTCACTTGTATCCCTAAGGTACCCTACTTTAATTGCCTAAGGTACCCCATTCAAATACCTAAAGTATCCCTTCATTATACCTAAGGTACCTCACTTGTATTGCCTAAGGTAACCCTTTATTTTAACTAAAGTACCCTACTGTTTTACTTAAGGTACCCCTTGTTTACTTAAGGTACATTCCCTTATACATCTAAGGTACCCCCTTTATATAAGTAAAGTACCTCCCACATACCTAAAGTATATCCCCTATATTACCTAGGGTACACCCCTTGTATTTCCTAGAGGTACTCCTTTCATATAAGTAAGGTACCCCCACTGTTTTACTTAGGGTACACCCATTATATAGCCAAAGTACCCTCTTTGTCTAACTAAAGTAATCCCTATATAAGTAATGTAAGCCCCCATTGTTTTGCCTAAGGTATAACCCCTTATATAGCTAAGGTATCCCCTCATATAACTAAGGTACACCCCTTCTATAGTTAAGTACCCTCCTCAATATAACTGAGGTACACCCCCTAAGCTTATTCAAAGTTTACCCCTTAGAATAACTAAGGTAAATCCCTTGAAACACCAAGGTACTGTAAGCACCTCATTTTTGCGCTCCCAGAAAAACCAAAAATGCAAACCCTGGACAGAAAGTCAAACCCTAAGGGGTGAAAAGTTGACTTTTTGATCAAGTGAGAATTGTCCACCTCGCTTTATGCCATTATATAGAGGATCTCGACACGGTTCCAACGCAACTGAGTTTGCAGGAATCGGGGTCCGGACGAAGGTTCTGCGGGCGGTCAAACCTGAGCAGAGCCAAAAGTTGACTTTCTGCTAAAATCCGATCCAGAGGCCTACCCCTAGGTCATTGGATAGAGAATCTCGACACGGTTTCAACGCAACTGAGTTTGCAGGAATCGGGGTCCGGATAAAGGTTCTGCGGGCGGTCAAACTTGAGCAGAGCCAAAAGTTGACTTTCTGCTAAACTCCAATCCAGAGACCTACCCCTAGGTCATTGGATAGAGAATCTTGACACGGTTCCAACGCAACTGAGTTTGCAGGAATCGGGGTCCGGATGAAGGTTCTGCGGGCGGTCAAACCTGAGCAGAGCCAAAAGTTGACTTTCTGCTAAAATCCGATCCGGAGGCCTACCCCTAGGTCATTGGATAGGGAATCTCGACACGGTTCCAACACAACTGAGTTTGCAGGAATCGGGGTCCGGATGAAGGTTCTGCGGGCGGTCAAACTTGAGCAGAGCCAAAAGTTGACTTTCTGCTAAAATCCGATCCAGAGGCCTACCCCTAGGTCATGGGATGGAGGGCTCCGATACGATTCTAATGAAACTAAGTTTGCCCAGATCGGAGTCCGGATGAAGAAAATATGAGCTGATGAAGTTTCCGAGCAGCAAAACCGGCAAACTGCGCACGTGGCAAAGAGCTGCACACGTGGCGAGTTGCGCAGGAAAATATCTCGGGGATCAAATCCGTAAATATCCAAACATTCGAAATATCCCAGGGACTAAATCTGTAAAAATCCGAGTGTGTGCACCCGATTTCGGTCGCACGACGAGGCGCACGCGTAACGACGCGTGCCTCGGGTTTTTTGTTTGGAGTCGCCACTGCCTGATGGGGTGCAGGCAGACACCTGGGTGCCTAAGTTCTTCTACTGAGGCTTTTGGTCTGCGGCTTTGAGATTCTAAGTAGGGGCTCGGTTGCGGTCTGAGGAAGTCCGTAGACACCCCAGTCCACCCCGTCAAGTGACGGGTCCCATAAGTTTCCCTGGTTTGAGTCAACTCAGTTGGTCTCTCACTCACCCGATTCCTATTCCAGCATGAAATTTGATTAAGTCTGGCAGGACCGCCAAAGTGGTGTGGGTCCCTTTACTTGATTTTATCTTTTTAATTAGGATGATCTGGGTCTGGTGGGGTGGGCCCCATTGGAAGGCCCACGGTATCCCTTGGTGGGCCAAGTGTGGCCCTTTGGACTTTGGTTCAATTTGAATTGATTTTCTTTTGGAGTTCAAGTTGGATTAGTTAAGTGGATTTCATGCCAAAAAGTGGGCCGGGATTGCTTTGTGGGCCCTTGAGTGGGCCCCACAATTGGTTGCCAAGTGATTTTGATTTTATCTTTCTTATCTGTGCAAAAATGGGCCAAGTACTGGGCTTGGGGCCCTTTACCTGGGCTTGGGCTTGAAAACCCAAGACTTCCTGAGTTGGGGTTTTTGAAACCCTAAGTTGGTTGGGTTCGTGGGCTTAGTGGGCCCGATAGGCCCTACCCGTGGTCTCGGCCAAACCACATCCTACTTTAATCATGCATGGCCCAATTAGGGCTTGGGTGGGCCTCAAGTGGTCTGGCCCACTCAAATCTTTTATTATCTTAGTTAAGCAAAATGAATTGGTCGGGCTTGGTGGGCCCCGTTGGAAGGCCCATTGGAAACCAAGTTGGACCAAGGGTCCAAGTCCCATGTTGGGTTTCCGGGTGACCTGGAAACCCTATTGGTTCATCCGGTTCGGTTTGGAAATAAAACCCACATTCAGCAATAATCACATAAGAAAATTCACAAGATTGACACTCTATCAAGAAAAAAAATGGCTCATTGTGCTGGGTCCAAGGGGAGGTACCCGGGGGCCCTGTGGGCGGAGCGAAGCGGAGCCCACGGGATGGGGTACCTCCCCGCACCAAGGAATTAGTTGGATGCGCAGCGAACAAAGGGGGTGGGGGGTGCGGGGGGCGAAGGCCCCCGCGGTACAGTAAAGGGCATTTTCGGAAATTTTCAAAAATATAGCATTTCGGCAGGCTTTTAGGGGTATGCGCCGACCTCGAGCACTAGGCGCAAGGTCGGCGCGGGCTGGGCGGATCGAAAATCTGTGGAGCATGAAAAGCGCTCGCGCGAGGTTCGCGCGAACTCGGCGGACACTCGATGCTCTCAGTTTTTTTTCAAACTCCATTTTTTAGCCGATTTTTAAGTTCTGTAATCACTTTCTGGGGATCCTTGGAACCCCAAAAGACCTCTAAACACACTTGGAAATTAATCTACCCTAAGTTGTGAGGATAAAACCTCTTCGCAAACCTAAAATCCGAACACCCAAACACTAACGAAACATACAAGGGAAGGGAACTGGGGGCTTTATCGGGATACAACAGAGAGGGAGAACTCATGGGGGGAACATGCTCCCCCTTTGAATCAATCAAAACATAGCATAAATAGCATGCTGAGATGGAAAACTTGCTCACTTTCTACATGTTAAAACAATAACTGAGAGAGAATCACCTTGGTTCCAAACCTTTGCAAAGCAGGCCGGAGGTTCCCTGGAGCTCACGAGCTGCTGCGGAAGGCTCCTTCTTCTCACACCAAGAGCACGGCCTCCTTCGGATTTGACGAGGAAGAAGAGGAAGGGAGGGGACCTGTGCGTATGTTCTTTTTCTTCAAAATCCCGAGCCCAGAAAAACAATGCCGAACCCTCGAATCCTAACCCCAAAACAAAAATGCCGAAACCAAAAAAAGTCCAGAACCCTGGAACTCTCCCACCAAAATTTCCGAACCCCCACCAAAATTTTCCAACCCCTCGAAATGAAACCCTGCGCGGCTTTTATAGAAGAGGACAGAGGGTATCCGCCGAGTTTGGCGCCCACCTCGAGGTGAGCGCATACCCCCTGCCACGTTCGCGCGAGCGACCTAATCATTTGAAAATAATAAATGCCGCCGCTCGTTTGTTTTAAAAATCTGAAAATTAGGATATGGTCCCTGGGATATTTAGGTTTAATATTATTTTATTCAGATATTTTCAAATACTTTCAGATTGGTCCCTGGGATATTTTGAATGTTTGGATATTTACGGATTTGATCCCCGAGATATTTTCCTGTGCAACTCGCCACGTGTGCAGCTTTTTGCCACGTGCGCAGATTGCCAGTTTTGCTACTTGGAAATTTCATCAGCTCATATTTTCTTCATCCGGGCTCCGATCTGGACAAACTCAGTGGCGTTAGAATCGTATCGGAGCCCCCTATCCCATGACCTAGAGGTAAGCACCTGGATTGGATTTTGGCAGAAAGTCAACTTTTGGCTTCGCCCAAGTTTGACCGCCCGCAGAACCTTCATCCGGACTCCGATTCCTGCAAACTCAGTTGCGTTGGAATCGTGTCGAGATTCTCTATCCAATGGTATAAAGCAAGGCCTCTGGATCGGATTTTGACAGAAAGTCAACTTTTGGCTTCGCCCAAGTTTGACTGCCCGCAGAACCTTAATCCGGACTCCGATTCCTGAAACTTAGTTGCATTGGAATCGTGTCGAGATTCTCTATCCAATGATATAAAGCAAGGTGGCCAAATATCACTTAATCAAAAAGTCAACTTTTTGTCCCCTCGGGGTTTGACTTTCTGCTAGGGTTTTCATTTTCAGCAACTCCAGGGGTGCAAAAATAAGGTGCTTACACCGAGAATATCGGATTAAATTGAAATTGGCCAGGGACCAAATCTGAATTTTTAAGTTTTTTTCGACCGGCGAGTGGCGGCATTTAATGAATTTTCATCATTATGCCGCTCGCGCGGACGTGGCGAGCGGCATGCGCCCACCTTGAGCTGGGCGCCGAAGTGAGCGGCACCCCTTTTCCCTTGCCTATAAAAGCCGCGCAAGGATTCATTCGAAGGGGTTCGAGAAAATTTTTCGTGGGGGGTTCTTCGTCGGGTTTTGGGTTTTCCTCAACTCTTTCCCTTCTCCTTCCTCTTCCTTCACCCGAAGCCCCCCTCTCTTCATCCCGGCTTGCCTCCGAAAACCCCCAGACAATCTCCTTCCCTCCTTCATTCTCATCCATCTCCAATAAAGAGGTGGAAAGCTTGTTGCTGCTGGTGGAGCGAAAGGGACTTCCCAACTTCTGTCGGAGCTCCAAGGGAAGGCCACACACCACGGGGGAACCTCAAAATTACCAGGTATCACTCCTCGACATTCTTTCTTTCACACATATATAAAAGCAGAGACAGGTGCCATGTTTAGAAATCTTTTTCCTCAGTAGATTGCATGCTGCTTTTTTTTTTGTGTCGGGTAAGGTGAGGGTCTCTAAAGGTAAGAGAGACCCCACGCCTAGTTCCCTCTTGTTATCATGATTACCCAGGTTTGGTGCCTGATGGTCCTCGATCATCAAGTAAAGGGAATATGTTCCCTCACGAGAAGCCTATCTAATGTATCCCGGATAAACCCCCCTCCTCGTTCCCTTCTCTGAATCTTCCTGAGGTGAAGCACGGATTTTTAGGTTCCGAGGTTGTGTGGATTCGTATGGATGCATGCTAGGTAAGGATCCCACTACCATGTTCATATAGGGTTTGCTGTTATTTCTTGAAAGGCTAGAAGCATACGCACACACCTAATCTTACATGAGTTGTGCTATATTAATTTGAATGCCAGTTTAAGTGTCTTCTGGGGGGGGGGGGGGGGGGGGGGGGGGGGTCGAAGCCCTGGGAGGGCTTACAGAGCCAAAAAAAACAGTTACAGAGCTTAAAAATCAGCTAAGAAATGGAGTTGAAAGAAAACCGAGAGCATCGAGTGTCCGCTGAGTTCGCGCGAAGCTCGCGCGAAGCTCGCGCGAACCTCGCGCCCACTTCATTTTTTGTGTTTTTTCGGCGCCTACCCCTAAAACATGCCGAATTGATATATTTTTGAAAATTTCCAAAAATGCCCTTTACTGTACCGCGGGGGCTTCGCCCCCCGCACCCCCACCCCCTTTGTTCGCTGCGCATCCAACTAATTCCTTGGTGCAGGGCCCCTGGGTACCTCCCCTTGGACCCAGCACAATGAGCCAGTTTTTTCTCTGACAGAGTGTCTACCTTGTGTTTTTTTCTGTGATTATTGCTAGATGTGAATGATATTTCCGAACCGGATAAACCAATAAGGTTTCTGGGTCACCCGGAAACCCGACATGGGACTTGGACTCCCGGTCCAACTTGACTTCCAGTGGGCCTTCCAATGGGGCCCACCAAGCCCAATAAACACCAAAGCATGCCATTAAAATAACTTAAGTAAAATGAACAATTTGAACCGGGCGGGCCAAACCCAATGCGGCCCACCCGAGCCTTGTTATGTGAAATTGATGCATGAATTGCGTGGTTTGGCCGAGACCAAGGGCAAGGGCCTACCGGGCCCGCCAAAGCCCACCAACCGAACCAAGGAAGGGTGCAAACCCTAACTTCTGGTAACCTGGGCTTACAAGCCCAGATTTGGACTATGGGCCCCAAGCCCAGTGTCCAACTCACTTTGGCAGATTAAAAAGATAAATCCAATAAAAATACTTGGCCACCATGTGGGCCCACCTTAGGGGCCCATGAACCTATCCGGCCCACCTTTTCATAAAAAACACTTAAATTTTAAATCTGAACCTAAAGTAAAATCAATTGAAATAACCAAAGCCCAAAGGACCTCTCAGGCTAGACTGAGGTCCACAAGGGTACACGGGCTTGACTAAGCCCACCAAGGATACCGTGGGCCTTCCAACGGGGCCCACCCAACCGGACTCAGATCACCTAAGTAATCAAGATAAAAGCAACTAAAGGGACCCACACCACTCAGGTGGTCCCGCAAGACTTAACCAAGCTGCATATCGGTTTAGGAATCGGGTGAGACCAAAGTAAACTGACTCAAACCAGGATACACCTAAGGGACCCGTCACCCGACGGGGTGGACCGGGGTGTCTACGGACTTCCCCGGACCGCAACCGAGACCCTACTTAGAATCTCAAAGCCGCAGACCAAAAGCCCTAATAGACAAGATTAGGCACCCAGGTGTCCGCCTGCACCCCATCAGGTGGTGGCGACTCCGAAGTTTTCCCACGCGCGCACAGGTACCTCCTCAAATAATTAAAGTACCCCTCACATAACTGAGGTACCCTTCTATGTTAACTGAGGTACACCTCCCAAGCATTCCTAAAGCATGCCTTTTGAAGTGGCTAAGGCAAACACCCCACTTAATACCAAGGTACCCCACTCGAATAACACTAAGGTACCCCTGGTATGCCTTAGGTACACCCTAGGGTTTAGTTGAATAAAAGCTTTGTTTGGGGGCATATTTGAAAGACCAAACTTGGGCATATAAAAGCATGCCCTAATTTCTATTCTAAGTGTTTTTGAGAACACTTTCTCTTGTCTGGGTCGTATATAACAAGAGGGAAAGTGCGGGAGCTTGCTTGGAAGCTTCAAGAGGAAGAAGAAGAAGAAGGAGAAGGAGAGAAGAGCTTGAAGAGAAGTTTGCTTCTCCATTAACAAGTAAGTAGCAAACCCTTCAAAACAAAATGAATTACTAAAATTCGTATTCTCTCTCTAGGGTTTGATTTATTTGAAGAAATGATCTTGCATGTTGCTATTTGTTTTAACCTCAACGCCCGAACGTTGCTTTTGTATTACCTCAACGCCCAAACGTCCAGACCTCAACGTCCCTGCGTTGAACCCTTTTTTGTTTGAGAATTCTTCACCCTTTTTCTCCTCAACCCTTTTCCAAACAACCCAAGCCTTTGGCAGAGCACCCTTATTTTCATGAAAGACATTTAAGTAAATGTCCTACGTATTTATTGCTCAATCTACTTAAGTCTTTACTGTAAATAAGGTTTTACCCCCCATTTGGAACCAATAAAAATATTCCCAAGGCCCAATTCCCAACCAATAAAAATTCAACTTTCCAGTTTGTGCCTAATTTTCCAGTTTTCACGATTTTCATAAAAGACCACTTTTTGAGTTTGATATCCAAATGAGTGATTCAGAAGCCTAGAAAATTCTAGATGATTTGTATACCCTCCAATAGACTACAACCAGAATTTGAGCCCCAAACTCCTTGTAGATCTGTCTAGAAAAATTCTACACCGAAAAGTCAACGTTTTTATCCAGACTTAGAATATTTTTGAGGTCCAAAACTTTTCGTCTCGGAATCCATTGATTTTTGGTAGGGTGACCTTATTAGGAATCCTAAGACTATCCCACTCGTTGAAAATGTATTTTGAGGATTTCATGGTATTCGTTTTGATTGATTTTGGATTTCATGAACCGGGGCAGTGTAGAAGTACTCTGCTTAGCCTTGATTCATCGGGCAGCGTAGAAGTACTCCACTTAGCCTTGATTCATCGGGCAGCGAAGAAGTATTCCACTTGGCTTTGATGCGTTGGCGGTGTAGAAGTACTCCACTTGGCCTTGATTTCGTCGACAGTGTAGAAGTACTCCACTAGGCCTTGATTCGTCGGCAGTGTTGAAATACTCCGCTTGGCCTTAATCTTGGGCATCGATTATTAATCTGATTTGGATATTTGACTTGGAATTGTTGATTTGATTTCATCAATTACTTGATTGAGATATTTGACTTGGAATTGTTGATTTGATTTCACGAATTACCTGATTGAGATATTTGACTTGGAATTACACTTTATATCTGTTTGAGATGCTTTGGTTTACATTTGGTATCTTATACTTGTGAATATCATCATGATGTTACAAAATTGCATAAACTGTTTCTCTGCATGCATGTTTTCTGCTTACTGGGACTTTAAGTCTCACGCGTGTTTTGTTTTCAGATCCGCTTGGTGTGCCACGTACCGGGGCAGATATTGAGGGTGAACTTTAGTACAAGCTTGAGGGCTACTACTACCCAAAGTAGGATTCTTTTTATGACCTTGCATTTTGCCTTGGGGATTGTATATGGGATGAAAATATTATTTTGGACTCATACTCTTGAGAGATATCTCTTGTATATATCTGTATATTTTGGAGAGATCATTGTGAATGGTTAGTTGCCTTAGTGGTATTTTGTTCACATATATATCATGTTTTGGAGATTATAGTACAGATGATATTTTGATTAGATGGAAATTTTTATTCCATGCTTCTTTAGTCATGCACTCTAATGATTACTTTGTAATTGCCTAGGATTAATTGTGTTAATATGGTTCTATTGGGCCCATATTTAGGTCTCAGGTACGGGTTGGTGCCATGATAGGGCAGACCCGGATCTGGGGCGCTACACTTTGGGCCTAAGCCCGCACGATTTTGTCCTCAAAAGGCACCTCGCTAGTTAGAGTATTCTCCTTGACTCTTATACCATATCGGGTATTCATCCGTTTCCAATGTGGGATCGGGATATTACAATCTCCTTCTCTTAAGGGCTACACATCCTCGTGCAATGGCCACTTAGAAGCCTACCAGCCCCTTATGGGCCCACCCTTGTCAGTCCAACCACCTTCTATGGGCAACACTAGGATCCACATCAGCCACGGACTACTGGACCCAAATCCAACTCTGATATCATTTGTAATGACCCAACCCAGCGAGGTATTGTCTGCTCTGAGCATAAGTCCGCATGGTTTTGTCCTCAAAAGGTGTCTCACTAGTTAGAATTTTCTCCTTGACTCTTGTACTATATCGAGTATTCATCCGTTTCCAATGTGGGATTGGGATATCACATCTTCACTCTACTACTGGGGTAGAGTTCCTCCAACTTCAACTATCTAATTCTAACAGCCAACAGAATCGAAGACGTCGTCAGGGCAGGAAAAATAGACAGTAGTGGTTAGAGTTCCAACCCCCACAGCCATTTCATTTGAATCACTCATCTTAAACCTTTCACAACTCAATCTTGAACCTCCAACATACCATACTGCTCCTCCTCCTTACCCTATTCGTCGCATCTACCATCAATCCATTTCCATCTCCACAAAAGCAAAAGTCGACTAGATCACCTGATCTAATCGATACATCAACACAAACCCTCCACCCGCACCAGAAGGGGAGACAAACAAAGAAAGAAAAAGAAGAGAAAAAGGGAAGGAAGTGGTAACTAAACTATCATAGGCCCATAAGGAAAAGGGGAAAGCAACAAAAGAACTTATCACAGATCTCCATAACAGCGTGTACGCACCTAAGTACGAACTTCTCCAGCAACTCAACAAAGTCCCTGCTCAGATCTCCATAATGCGCCTCCTCATGGACTTGAACAAGCATCGAGAGGCATTAATGAAAGTTCTTGAGAATGCCCATGTGCCAGAGGGCAACAACACCGGGCAACTAGGTGCCATTGTCTCCTTGATAATGGCACCTAGGGCCATCTTGTTCTCAACAACGGATCTACCACTTGAAGAATGTGATCATACTGAGCCCCTGTACATCAAAGATCAAATCAACTCAAATCTCAAATATCCGACATAACCGTATATACTATACGGTTATGCCAAAACCTTATATATTATATGGTGGCAGATGATTCTCTAATAATTGCAGATCTGTCAGAGATCTGTCAGAGATCTGTCAAGAGATTTGGTAAAACCGTATACTATTGTAAAATCCCGAATTTTTAATATTATTAAAAATTAGATTTTATTGATAAAGCCTATTGATCATGCATTAATTGATATAGGAAAGTGAGAAAAAGTTTAAATCGAGAAGTTTGATGGAAATGAAAAGGTAGGAATTTTTAGGAAATAATGAATAAGGTTATTTTGGGAAATTTTCAAAGATTTAATGAAGGGAAATTTATAAACTAAGGTAAATCAAATATTTTTATATTAATGTTTGAGTGAGTAGATATTGTGGTGTGGCATTGTATATCAGTAAATAATTTATGTGAAAGCTTAAAGATTGAATGGTTGAAGTTTTAGGCTGAAGTGGTGTGTCACCACAGTAGATCATGAAAGAGTTCTAAGTGGAAATGGTGGCAACTATTAATAGTTGCTAAAGTGTGGCTATCTTGTTTGGTTGTTAAAATCTGTAAGCCTCATGAGATTAGGAGAAGGAAATTTGAGAAGGAGGAAGAGATCAGAGGAATTTATTGTAGATCTGATCTGGTTGGTTAATTTGTGAGGAGAATGGTTCGGTGGCTGCAAGGAGTTTTAGCTGGAATATTGTTCAATCTGAAGATCTAATTGGAATAAGGTGGAAATCAAGTGAGATCTGATCTGAACTTTCGTAGCTCCTTATCTGGATTAGTAGAATCAATGTAAATAGACTAGATTTGAGTAGATCTAATGGCTTGTGTTGGAGATCAGTGATTAAGTAGAACTAAGCTATGAAATCAACAAGGATTTCAATTTTCAGAAAGCTATCGAGCACAAAATTGAAGGATTACGGCTGGTTGAAGCTCTAATTGGAGATTAAGAGGTAAATAGCACCTTTCTTTTGGTTTTGTTCTTGAATTATCAAGTAAATGTAGAGTGAAAACCATAGAACCATTCTGTTTGCTCCAAATATGAAGATTTAAAGAATTTTTGAGAGAATTTGAATGATCCAAATTATTTTGGTGTTAAATTGTGATTTAGATGATGTATGTATGATTTTAGAATGAATAAAATTAGGTTTGGTAGCTTAAACCTTGAAAACTCAAAAAAATTCAGATTATGTTTGCGACTTGAGATTTTGGCCTAGTGTCAGCAATTGCGCTCGAGCGCTATCCCAGTCGTCTAGCCTGTGTTTTCTTAAAAATCTTAGAACCCGAAAGTTAAATTTTCTAAACAAGCAAAGCGCCCAACAAGATGCTCGAGCGTTATGCCAAGAGTCCATTTTCCAAATTTGAATCTCTTCAACGCCTCCATGGATGCTCGAGCACCATGTCGAGCGCCCAACACAAAAAACCCTATTTTAAGGAATTTGAGATGATTTTAACTATGGATTGGTTTTTAATCAAATCCAGCCTATGTATAAATAATATTTAGGTATTTAGAAAGTGTTTACACAGGAATCTTCTCAAAATTCAATTTAACAAAGAGTTTGGGCACATTCCACTAAATTAGGTATTTGAGAGACTTTTGGTTCCAAATCATTATAGAATTAGTTTATTTTGATTCCACCACTTGGAACATCTTTTTGAGATCTTTTCTAAGGTCTTTCGAAAGTACAATTGTATAAACGAGATTATGCCAAATACTTGTCCACGTATTTTTGCAAATAAGATCATTTTGGGGTTTTAAATGGATTTTATGCTTTCACTAACTTGTAAGGATTCTAAAGATTTATACTCATGTAATTCTCATACGTATACATTTTTAAAGTAAATGAATCTCTAATAACACAATTCAAATCAAATTTGAGAAATTGGAGTTTTTAGCTCTATTTTGAATTACTTTGGTTTACATTAGCTTTATTGAAAAACTTGCATTGGATTTGGTATATTATGAGTTATTTCTACAGATTTGAATTATTTGTTTTATCTCATGATTGAGTTGATATAAGAACTGTTTTGGTTATTGGTATTCGCCTTGAGGACATGTACTTGAGATCCTTCATGATGGGGTGAATTTGGTCATGATTGACCCATGGTTATATGTTGAGCACATTGTTTTTACTTGTTGGTTTTATTTTAATCTATTTTGGGCTTAGCTTGTTATGGATCCATAATTTATCTAGTAGGTGAAGTCTGTCTAACTTTGTTGGATTAATTCTAGTCTCCTTAATACGTTTCCTCCATGATGGGAGTCCTTTCCATGAGGGAATGTGCTGCAGCAACTCTGTTTCCACCATGAGGGTGAGGTCTTATGTATTTTCACCACAAGGTTGATGATATTGGTATCAGATATGGCAGTGGTTCTTAGACTGGATTATATCCGTTTCCACCATGATGGTGAGGTCTTGTGTATTCCACCATGATGGTGATGACAGTGGTATCAGGTATGGTAGTAGTCCTCAGACTGGATTATATCCATTTTAACCATGGTGGTGAGGTCTTGTGTATTCCGCCAGGAGGATGATGACATTGGTATCAGATATTACAGTTGTTCTTAGACTGGATTGTTTGGAGCTAGATCTTAACCTTTCAAAGTGGTCAAATTTCATGAGTCCCTACACGACAATGTGATTTGATATCAATATTATTAATTTGATTTTTATGATGGATTATACGGGCTTATCTCATAATGATTTCTGGATTTTGTTGGATTATTCAGATTGTCCATGTTTATCGTTACTGTTATATATTTTATAATTGATCCATGATTTAGAACTAAATAAAATGTATTTAAGCATGCATGTGCTACCTGCTGGGATATTCGTATCTCATTCGGTTTTATTTTTTTTTTAAATTGTAGAGAGGATGATACCAGAGGGTAGATGTATGGATCATGTGAGTTCAGATTGAGATGTGGCATTTTATATTGAGATTGGGGTTTGTAGTTGAATCTGATTCTATAATATATGTTCATTTCATGTTTTCCTTCACTTTGACATATAGATCCTGTGGATTTAATTAACACCCTGGACTTGAGTTACGGTTTCCATTCGTAACCCGGATCCGGGGCGTTACAACTACATACAGTTGTATCTTGACCATATACTATATACAATCCCAAGATACGCAACTCTTGTTAGAAACCTGTCAGAAAATCAAATCTAATCAATTCGAATCAAATAAATCGTATTGGAAATACGGTTGGACCAAAAATGAGCTAAAAATAATATGACCGTATTGCCAATGCAGTTTTGAAAGATTTGATCAAAATCTTATACTCTATGCAGATTTGCCACATGAGCGAATCTAATCATTGTCGAAAGGACAGCTAAAACCGTATACCATATACAATTTAGCCAAAACCATATATAATATACGATTTTGACTTGTTTCTATAAATAGGGGCCTACACCACTATGCAGGGGTTGGCTTCACTTTGATTGATCTCTCTTTTCTCTCCTTCAACCAGAGCACCTCTCCAAGCCCTCTAAAACCCTTCTACCTCTTCCAACTCCACCCAATCTTTGATTCTATCCACTTTAACCAAGAAGAACAAAAACCATCCTTAAGGAAGGTGAAGGAGCTGTACCTGCTATCAAGGGCTTTTTAGGAGCTCAAGGTGCTCCACAAGATTGCTTTGGATCATTTCCACTCCAAGTTATGTGATGTAGAATTCTAAATGAGATTTAATATTATATTCTTCTCTTAGAAGGATGCCCCAAATGTTTTAGTTGTCCTGCTCTCCTGTTCTTCCTTCTTATTTGGTGGTCGACAGGACGTGAATGAGCAAAGGTCATGCCTGAAGGGCATGGTCATTCGAAACAAAAGGGGAGGGTGAGGGTCCTATATTCATTCCATTCATTTTTAAACTAGGTTTTCTTTTACCATGAGAAATAAGCTTAAGGATGAGATGCAAGTTGTTGAGGAATCTAATACATACTTTTCTCTCTTATCCCTCAATCTGGATCTAATGTAACCTTTTAAACCCTGATATCCTTTCTTTAGGCTTCATTTTAATCTCCCCTCTTGTACATGTTAAATTGATATGTATGTGAGAATGCACGTTTACACGTTCACACACATGTATCACTTTCTTACCATGATTTTAGTAAGTGTCCCAAGCATGTTTAACCTGTGAACACTTTCCTTACACACATCATGCTTATAGCCATGTTTGACGCATGATTGCTTGTGCTGTTTGGTTCTTGCTTGTTGTTTGCATGTGTGTGGTTTGGCCGAGACCCCAAGCACAAGACCTTTCGGGTCCTAGGTTCAGCCTCTTTCCATGAAAGACTATCCTTTTTTTTCTTGCTTGAAACAAAGGTGGGGGATCTACTCCCCACCCAAAGATTTGAGTTGTCACGCTTAAGTAGAAGAGGGAGAGGCCCCAAGCCTTCTCCCATTTCTTTCTTGGTTCAAACACCTAGAAATTAGGATTTCATGTTTAAAATCAACCTTGGAAAGCCATTTTAGGTTAGCAAAGTGGCCCACAGTTCATTTCAGACTCATATGGGAAGGGGGACCCAAGAAATTCCTCTGAAAAACCAAAATTTGTGTTTTTGGTAAGAAACCGTATACATAGACCAGTTCTGCTCTAACCGTATAACGTATACGGTTATGGTAGAACTGTATGACGTATACAGTCGCTTACAGGGACTTGCAGACTTTGGGTTTTCTGGTTTAAATAAGATTAAAATCAATCCTAATTAATCCCCATTGGGTTTTCAAGACTTGGGCCTTACCCTAGGCCCAATATTGGACTCATGTGGGCCTTCCAACGAGGCCCACACCCTCCTTGCATATCTAAAAGTCCACTGCACGTGGATGTTTAGACAACTTGGACCTTCTGTGGGCCATTCCAAAGCCCAGAGACCACTAAAAAGCCTTAAAGGAATCAACCCTAATCCCTTCTCCATCCCTAAACTAACCCTTAACCAAATAAACCTAACCGTAAATGGCACCATCCTAGGTGGCAACCCCAAATAGGACTTAGGCCTTCCATGGGCCTAACTTGACAAACTTGTGGGTCTTCCAACGGGGTCCACACACTTGACAGAGATCACTAACAATTAAAAAAGATAAAAATCAAATAAAATGGGACCTACACCATTCAGACGGTCCCACCCAAACTCAATGAAACTAAGAATGCTTGCATAAGAACGGGTGAGAATAAGGCAAGTTGACTCATAACCAAGATGACCCAAGGGACCCGTCACCTGACGAGACAAACTGGAGTGTTTACAGACTTCCCCAAACTGTAACCAAGTACTTAACCGAAATTCCAAGCTACAGACCACCTAATTAGACAAGTAGGACACGCAGATCTGAGCTCAACCCATCAGGCAGTGGCAACTTCCCATTCCCCATATCCCAAATCCCAAAAGCGTGCAATCCTTTAGGCTTTCAGCTAAGATCGCGCCGGGACATTTCCCTAAAAGCGGTACCCATTTGTGACCTCCAAGTGCGAACGCAGATTGATGCGTGCACGCACAGACCTGAGCTTAAACCAAAGTTTTTGTTTACTTTAACTGAAATCTACAAAACACCTTTGAATGATCGGATTTCTCCCAAATCTGATCTCTAGCTTATAAGATCACTTAATTCCTTCAAATTGTTATGAAAACAATCAGATCTCACCTGAATTTATTCTAAATTGAACGGAATCACAACAGTTCACTGATTCCAACCGATTTCCACCATTGATATTAAGTTCTTCTTCAATTCAATTCCAAAATTCAATCAACCATTGATGATAGACCTCTTATCTTCCCTATTCTCTTCAAATTTCTCTTCCAAAATCCTAGATCCAGGCCTCCCTTTCCTTTTATTCTTCTAGCTCCCACTAGAAAATTCCAAGTGCAATAAGCCAAACTAACAAAACAAAAATTCTTACATCTATTTATAGCTACCGCCCAAACCATTTACACTCCATATGCTTTGATGTGTTGCCACACCACATAGCCTACATACACATCCAATCAAATTAAATTAATATGATCACATGCATTGCCACTCTACCAATATCCCTACTTAACCAATAACTTAAATTAATTAGCTTACCTTAAGTGACTCATATGCACCATTTGTCTTGATCAAACTTCCCATTTCGAACTTTTCATTTTCCCCTACAATAATAAGCACAAATTTCATTAATAATTCCGATTTTAAATAATATTTAAAATTCATGATTTTACAAGTTTAATAGTTATTAAAGAGTCAAAAGAATTTCCCTATTTGATCTCAAGAGAGATCATTATTATGTTTTGGATATCTAGTAGTTTGTGTGGATGCATAATAAGATAATTAAAAATTGAGTATGTAAGGGCTTTTCAGTATGGGAGTGGAGGGAATCGTACTAATTGTAGTAAAATAGTTGGTTGAGTTGAGGATTCCTCCCAATATGCTTTCATTTGTTTTATGATGAGAGCTAGTTGAGATTTGTGATTCATCTTGGCAATTTGAGTGAGATTGATTCGTACTTTCCGATAGAAGGAGACTTACACGAAATTGTGTTGTATGTGTGTGCGCGCGTCGGAAACGCGGCACGGGAAAGTTCGGAGTCGCCACCGCCTGATGGGGTGCAGGCGGACACCTGGGTGCCTAACCTTGTCTATTAGGGCTTTTTGGTCTACGGCTTTGAGATTCTAAGTAGGGTTTCGGTTGCGGTCCGGGGAAGTCCGTAGACACCCCGGTCCACCCCGTCAGGTGACGGGTCCCTTAGGTTTATCTTGGTTTGAGTCAGCTCACTTTGGTCTCACCTGATTCCTAATCCGATATGTAGTTTGTTTAAGTCTGGCGGGACCACCTGAGTGGTGTGGGTCCCTTTAACTGCTTTTATCTTGATTAATTAGGTGATATGGGTCTGGTTGGGTGGGCCCCGTTGGAAGGCCCCTGGTGTCCTTGGTGGGCTTAGTCAAGCCCATGTACCCTTGTAGGCCTCAGTCTAAGCCCGAGAGGCCCTTAGGATTTTTGGTTCAATGAGTTGATTTTATTTCGGAGTTCAAGTTGGATTATTAAGTGATTTATATGCAAAGCGGGCCGGATTGGTTTGCGGGCCCCTTAGGTGGGCCCACATGGTGGCCAAATAATTTAGATTTATCTTATTAATTTGCCAAAGTGAGTTGGACACTGGGCTTGGGGCCCGTAGTCCAAATCTGGGCCTGTAAGCCCAAGTTACCAGACGTTAGGGTTTGCACCCTTCCTTGGTTCGGTTGGTGGGCTTTGGCGGGCCCGGTAGGCCCTTGCCCTTGGTCTCGGCCAAACCACGCAATTATTGCATCAATTGCATGAGTCTGGTTCGGGTGGACCGCCTTAAGTTTGGCCCGCCCGGTTTAGTCGGTTAATTTTGCTTACCTTGATTAAGTTGCATGCATACATGTTTATTGGGCCGGGTGGGCCCCGTTGGGAGGCCCACTGGAAATCAGGTTGGACCGAAGGTCCAATTGGTTTATCCGGTTCGGTTCGGAAATAACACTCACATCCAGCAATAATCATAGAAAAATATACAAAGATGACACTTGTCAAGGAGAGACTGACTCACTATGCTGGGTCCAAGGGGAGGTACCCTGGAAATTTTTGGTTTAATCCGATATTCTCTTATTTTTACAGATTTAGTCCCTGGGATATTTCGAATGTTTGGATATTTACGGATTTGATCCCCAAGATATTTTCCTGCGCAACTCGCCACGTGTGCAGTTCGCCGGTTTGCTGCTCGGAAACTTCGTCAGCTCATATTTTCTTCATCCGGGCTCCGATCTAGGCAAACTCAGTTGCGTTAGAATCGTATCGGAGCCCTCCATCCCATGACCTAGGGGTAGGCCTCTAGATCAGATTTTAGCAGAAAGTCAACTTTTGGCTCTGCTCAAGTTTGACCGCCCGCAGAACCCTCATCTGGACCCCGATTCCTGCAAACTCAGTTGCGTTGGAACCGTGTCGAGATTCTCTATCCAATGACCTAGGGGTAGGCCTCTGGATCGGATTTTACCAGAAAGTCAACTTTTGGCTCTGCTCAAGTTTGACCGCTCGTAGAACCTTCATCCGGACCCCGATTCCTACAAACTCAGTTGCGTTGGAACCGTGTCGAGATTCTCTATCCAATGACCTAGGGGTAGGCCTCTGGATCAGATTTTAGCAGAAAGTCAACTTTTGGCTCGGCTCAAGTTTGACCGCCCGCATAACCTTCATCCGGACCCCAATTCCTGCAAACTCAGTTGCGTTGGAACCGTGTCGAGATTCTCTATCCAATGGTATAAAGCGAGGTGGCCAATTTTCATTCGATCAAAAAAGTCAACTTTTCACCCCTTAGGGTTTGACTTTCTGCCCAGGGTTTGCATTTTTGGTTTTTTTCTGGGAGCGCAAAAATGAGGTGCTTACAGCTGCCCCTCTTTGCCGGAGTCACCTTGCGGATGAACGGCAAAGAGAAAAAGGATCTCGTTTTTGCGCCTGACATTTCTGTCGACATGGTCGACAAGCTTAATCCTTTGAAGTTTTCATTTTGAGAGGGAAGCGGCCAATGATATGGCGTCACTTCCTTGCTTTAGAGTTTCCTTAACCTTTGCTTTTCGGGTTTTTGTAGGGCAACTCTTCAGCATTTTAGTTTGAGTTTGAAAGAGATTAGATTGGACTTGAGTTCGCCAACCTGTTTCAGCGTTGATGCCAGACACCTGTCAATATTCTTTTCTTCTTGTTTGTTCCATTAAAGCTTTTAGGTGACTTCAGGCTTCTGATCCATTTTGTGTCTTTTACTTGAAGCTTGCTTGCTTGCATTTTCTTCTTCTCTCTCTCCTTTTTTTTATTAGGATTTGGTGGCCCAGGGTTGGGTTAGGATGTGGACCGAATGGAGAAAGGAGGAAGGAAGAGTGGAGGAGGAGTTGCTGTTGGTGAGGAGGTGCTTCTAGCGCTGTCCAGTGCCTCAAGGGAGCCCACACACCTGCTCTACTCTATTTACAAAAGTGTGAAATCAAAAATTACAAAAGGGGCCATCTTGCCCGATGATATCTTCATTTATGCTCATTCTTCTTCATGTCTTGTCATTCCTTCTTCTACAGTGTTTTCTGGTTGGCTTTCCCTTTTGTAGAGGCTCCCTAGCTTGGAGTGACTATTGCGGGGGATTGGGCAGGAATATTTTCCTTATTCCCTCTTCTTTCAGGTCGAGCCTTGTTTCTGACAAGCGTAGGAGTTCCCTGGGGAAGGATGCTCCACTGGGGATAAGTGGGGATTCCTCATGCTGTCATTATTTCTTTATAAAGCCTTTTCCCTCTGCTCTGGTTTGAGTTCCTTATGCTCGTCTACGCTCTTGTTGAGCGCGAGAGACTCCACCAAGGATTGATGCGAGCTTGTTTTATCTTCTTTTCGCTCTTCTTCGCAAAGCTGGCCTCTTCAGATTGGGCGAGGCTTGAGAAGTCTACATCATCAGGCATCACTCTCTTATTGCTTGAGAGGACTCTACGAGGGATGTAAGGGTGTTGTCCCTTGTTTGCTGAAGGCCTCCCACTGGGGATTTTGGAGGTTGTTATTCTCCGTTTACTGAAGGAACTCCACTGGGGATTTTGGAGAAGACGTTCGTCATCTCACTTTTGGCGTACCTGTGAAGGCAGGAAAAGACAACATGTTAGCCGTGGAATAGCTGGGGAATGCAAAACACTTCTTTTATTCTCTTCTTGCTCTGAGCCTTTTGCCCATCGCTAGAAGCGGCCTTTGCCAAGGTTAAGAAATTATCAACTCAGGTTAGTAGCCCAATGTGGAGCTCAAAAACAGTTAAGCAGAACAATTATAGAGAAAACAGGTGTGTCAGTGTGTGCCTGTGTTTGCAATATCAAAGAAATTTCCCAAGGTTAGACGGGACTTGGAGTGCTTGGTATTTTTTGAAGCATTGTCATCACAGGCCACTGTGGAGTCTTCGACTCGGGCACAACCTACCGGTTCAGACCCCTTAGATCTGTTTATTCTTTCTCAGTTTATTTCCTGCCAATGTCACTGCTCTCTTCTATATCTTGCTCTGCTCAATCCAGATGTGCTCGGTTTTTTTTTTTTTTTTGGACTAACCACACAACGCCCTTTTTTCGGGTTTTCACTGTGTCTAGCCTTTCTGGGAGACCCTGAATTCCATCATTGCTGACGAATGCTGACTTAACTGTTTGCCCTGATCATTCCTTTCGGGATCCGAGAGGTCTTAGAGATAGGACGAAACGTAGGCTGGGCCTTGGTTATAAAAGAAATGATAGATGGGTCAAAAAAGCTTAATTCTTTGGGTTTGCAAAGTGTGCTACTTTTATTGTTGGTGGGACTTACATCCTGGCTTATTTGTATCTCTATATTTTGGTTGGGTAAACATTTCCCCATTTTCTCTGTTTCTTTTCTTCTTCTTTTTTCTTTCTTTCTTGTTTCTTGTTGTATTTTCTCTTCTTTTTGAGGTTTTTTCTGGGCAAGAATGCCCGGTTTCTTTTTACTTTGCCAGGAATTCCCCGTTTGGTGTGTAGAACACTGGCAATGGGTTGAAAGAATTTTAAGGCTCAAAATTTTTTAACTAGGGGAGAGTTTAAGGTATTTGGAAGGATTTACAGTCTACAGAGAGTCAAGGATGGCCTCTCTTCATTTCCCAATCAGAATGATCTTAGGCGTAGTATAGTTTGACTGCGTCTACATTTATCGGCTCAGGAAAAATTGCCCCGTCCATTTCTTGCAGGATAAGTGCTCCTCGGGACAGAACCTTGTGGACTACGAATGGCCCTTCGTAGTTTGGCTTGAATTTCCCTCTATTGTCCTCTTGATGAGGAAAGATTCTCTTCAGTACTAGATCATCCACTTTGAACTGTCGTGGCTTCACTTTCTTGTTGTAGGCTCGCGCCACTCTCTGTTGATAAAGCTGGCCATGGCACAAAGCCTTAATCCTCTTTTCATCCAATAATTGCAACTGGTCAAATCTGGATTCTTCCCATTCGACATCACTGATTTCAGCTTCCTTCAGAATTCTGAGTGACGGAATCTGCGCTTCCACGGGGAGGACTGCTTCCATTCTGTATACCAGGGAGAACGGGGTTGCCCCGGTCGATGTCCTAATCGACGTCCGATAGGCGTGCAGTGCATATGGCAGCTTCTCATGCCAGTCTCGGTAGGTAACCACCATTTTCTAGAGTATCTTCTTCAGATTCTTGTTGGCAGCCTCTACTGCCCCATTCATCTTGGGTCGGTATGCCGTGGAGTTTAGATGTCTAATCTTCAGATCTTCACACATCTTTTCCTTGTCCTTATTATTCAGATTCTTTGCATTGTCTGTGATGATCGCTTCTGGAACTCCGTAGTGACAGACTATATTGTTTCTGATAAACTTGAGCACATGAGATTTCTTTACATCCACGAAGGACATGGCCTCTACCCACTTGGTAAAGTAGTCAATTGCCACTAAGATGAACCGATGCCCGTTTGAAGCCATTGGATGAACCTGGCCTATCATGTCGATTCCCCAGATGGCAAACAGCCAAGGTGATGTCATGGAGTACAGCGTATGCGGCGGTGCATGGATGTTGTCGGCATAAATCTGGCACAACTGGCATTTTCTGACATGAGCATAGGAGTCTGCCTCCATGGTCATCCAATAGTAACCCATCCTTAGAATCTTCCTTGCTAGCATATGGCCATTCATGTGTGCACCACACAACCCTCCATGGACCTCCTCAATCAATTTCTGCGCCTCGGCCTCTCTGACACATAGCAGTAGGGAGTCATTGTATGACTTCTTGTACAGTCTGCCCCCACTGTAGAAGTATTGCCCTGCCAACCTCTGTATAGTTCACTTCACTGCAGCCGAGGCACTTTCTGGCAGGGTTCTGTTCCTTACGTATCTCTCAATGTCTGCGTACCAAGGTTCTTTTTAGGGTGTGCTTTTCTAGACATTGAAGCAGTAAACAGGGTAGCGCCGAATTTCTATCTCCAAATGTTGCACCCAAGCATCATCCGTGATGGTGGCCATTGATGCCAGCGTAGATAGTGCATCCGCAAACCGGTTCCCGTCTCGTGGCATGTAGTCGAATGTCACGCTCTCGAATTCTTCTTTTAATTCCTTGACCAGTTCCTGGTAGGGCACCAACTTCACATCTCTGGTCTTCCACTCTCCCATCACTTGATAGATAATAAGACTTGAGTCGCCGAACACTTTCAGCTCTGGTATACGCATCTCGATTGCTACCCGCAAGCCTAACACACACGCTTCATATTCGGCCATGTTGCTAGTGCAATCAAACAGAAGTTTTGCTGCTATCGGGTGATGAACACCATCTGGAGAAATTAACACTGCTCTGATCCCTTTTCCATTTATATTCACTGCCCCGTCAAAGAACATTTGCCACTTGGTTTCTTCTACCTCCTCTGTGGACTTGGTGCACATCACATCTTCGTCCGGGAAGTGAGTTAGAAGTGGTTGGTAGTCAGGCAGTGGGTGCTCTGCCAAGTGATCCGCCACAGCTTGTCCCTTTATCGCCTTTCTAGTCGTGTAGACAATGTCGTACTCAGACAAAAGGACTTGCCATCTGGCGACCCTGCCAGTGGAAATCGGCTTCTCAAAGATGTACTTCAACGGATCCAGATTGGAGATTAGAAAGACTGTGTGGCTGAGCAAATAATGCCGGAGCTTCTGAGCTGCCCAGACCAAGGCGCAACATGTCTTTTCAAGCATTGTGGATCTAACTTCAAAGTTGGTAAATTTCTTGCTCAAGTAGTAGATCGCTCGTTCTTTTCTTCCTTTCTCATCGTGTTGCCCTAACACACATCCTACTGCCGTCTCGGAGACTGTCAGGTACATGATCAAGGGTCGTCCCAGGATAGGTGGGACCAATGTTGGCAGACTCATCAGATAGGCCTTGATCTTATCAAACGCTACTTGACAGTCGTCATTCCAAACCACAGGGTTGTCCTTTTTTAGCAGTTTGAATATAGGCTCACACACAGGAGTCATCTGCGCAATGAACCTACTGATATACTGCAATCTGCCCAGGAACCCTCTCACTTCCTTTTCTGTAGATGGAGGAGGCATCTCCAGAATTGCCTTTGCTTTGGCGGGGTTGACCTCAATGCCTCGCTTGCCCACTATGAAGCCGAGCAGTTTTCCTGAAGTAACTCCAAACACGCACTTGTTTGGGTTGAGCCGGAGCTTGTGCTCTCTGAGTCTGTCGAACATCTTCCCAAGGTTTACCAAGTGATCCTCTTCTTCCTTCGACTTCGCTATCATGTCATCCACATACACTTCCATCTCCTTGTGTATCATGTCGTGG
This sequence comes from Buxus sempervirens, assembly GCA_947561395.2. Lineage (NCBI taxonomy): Eukaryota > Viridiplantae > Streptophyta > Magnoliopsida > Buxales > Buxaceae > Buxus > Buxus sempervirens. The sequence goes on from OX387193.1 coordinate 36,344,634, forward strand.
AACAACAGAGTCATCGCACGCTGATATGTAGCGCCTGCATTCTTCAGTCCAAACGGCATCACGCGGTAGCAGTAAGTGCCCCAGTGCGTGATAAAGGATTTCTTCTCCATATCCTCAGGTGCCATCCTTATCTGGTTGTAACTAGAGAAGCCGTCCATAAAAGAGAACATCGAATGCGTTGCTGTATTGTCCACCAGTACATCAATGTGCGGCAATAGGAAATCATCCTTCAGACTTGCTCTATTCAGATCTCTATAGTCAACACACATCCTGACCTTCCCGTCTTTCTTGGGGATTGGCACGATCTTGGCCAACCATTCCGGGTAATGAGTTACTTGCAAGAATCCGGCATCCAACTGCTTGGTGACCTCTTCCTTGATCTTTAGGGCCAATTCTGGCTTCGTGCGCCTGAGCTTCTGTTTCACAGGTACGGCCTCAGACTTTGTTGGTAACCGATGCACAACCAAGTCCGTATCTAACCCGGGCATATCCTCGTATGACCATGCAAACACGTCAGAATAAGATTTAAGAAAATCAATCATCTGTTTTCTCAATAATGGTGACAGCTTCTTACCAATTTGGAGGATCCTTGGTTGTGCTATTTCACCTATGTCAATTGGTTCTGTTTCCTCAATGTTGGCCTGGAGACCCTTTTCGTGCCTTTCCAATGCAAGTTGGATTTCAAGCGGGATCTCCCATGATTCATCATCGTCCTCATGCTTGGAAGGCTCATAGGGGACGATGTCTGAATCCTCTTGCTGTGATGGGCAAGTGCTCCAATCTGATTTGTCAAGTTCTTGCTCGTTTTCAGGATTGGACACTGGCTCATGCATTTCATTTATTATTGCCATCTGGACTGGCTTTTCAATTTCTTTTTGTTCTTTTTGTTCACTTGCGGCAATCTTATTACCTATCCCGTGCCCCAGATTTTCCAAGTGTGCGTCGGAATTGATACTAAGGTCGCGATGCGCAAGTTGCTTATTTTTGTTATTTTCATTTTCAAGCAGATGCAAGTAGTAGGAAGCATTGAGATATTCATTAAAAATTTCAGCAGTAGCTACAACAAAAATCTCAGAGGTGGCAGAAACCCCCTTTGGGATAGCAGCTTTGCTGATAGCAAAAGGCATGGCGCTCTAATTCTTCAGTGGTGCCCCGCCTTCCTTGTTGATAGCAATAGTCTTCTCTGGTTCGCCAGCTAGTATCATGTTGGCGCTCTCGTCAGAAGAGATCTAGATAGGATCATGTGCTGCGCCTCCTGCCGGTTTGTTCTGGATTCTCTCTGATCGGGGGCCAGACTCTGACGATACCCTTACCCATGATCCACTAAGGGCAATTGCCATTGGTATCTCGTCCTTGGGTGGCGCGTATGCGATGGTGACTTCGTTGGCTGGGTCAACTCTGGGGGGTGCAAACATTATGGGTATTCCAGTCGGTATCCCAGGCACCTTGGAAGAGTAAGCTGGTGGTGCCCATTTGCCATAAGCTGCATGGTACACTTCCTCTGGTACTGACCCTAGCACTTGGGGCATGCTAAGGAACATGCGGTTCAAACCATCGCGAGTTCCGGGGTGCGGGATATAGGGAGGTGGAGGAGGCGACCTTGGCCTGCGAGTTGGCGCTCCTGAGCTGTCTCGCCCCTCCATCATGCAGACATACATGATTGGGCCTTCTTCTTTGGATTCCTCAATGGGAGCAGGTGGTGGCACTTCTATCATAATCGGAGAGTTGATTGGGATCCCGTCAGGGATGAACTGTTCATCTGGTGGGGCGAAGGCCATGATGACTTCGTCAACTGAGTCCAGGGCGACCAGTGCTGGCAGGCCATCTGGCGACCCGTCAGGAGCCAATGGGTCTACTTCTACTGAATCTCCAATCATTTCCATAGATGGTGGCTCTTCCCAGAGCATCTGAGCCAATCCTTGCAGGTAGTCTTCTTCCATGGCAGGGGTATCCAAAAACTCATCTCCCCACCCTTGGGGGACTATGTTCTCGATAGCCTGGGCCGCTTCACGCTCCATGTTAGTGAAGCGGTGGTACAAGTTCTCGTGCACGCATATGGGCCAGTGGGGGTCTCTTCCTTCAGTTCTGACTCTTTTCCTTTCGGCACGGTTCCCAAGGAGTTGGGAGTAGTCTTCTGGCTGCGGCCTAAACCCCAGTCCAAACCCAGTAGTTTGCTCGTAAGGTTGGATGGCTACCCTGATGCCTTGCTTGTACTTGCCTAGTCCTTCGCCTGCTCTGAGACCCCAGTTTGCGCAGTCAGCAGCACTAAACATGTTCTTTCTTTGCCTCTTCGAGAGTCGTCGCCCCCTTTCAGATTCAGGGATATGATTCACCTGCACCATCTCCACAGCTTGGAAATTGAGTGTGGTGGGTAACTCATAATCCACATAGGGTACTCCGACCCTTTCGAACTCTCGATGATCCTCAGCATGTACTATTATAAGTTCGTTGCCTGATACGAATCGGACCATCCTGTGCAGTGTGGAAGATACTACTCCTGCCTGATGCAGCCAAGGCCTCCCGATCAGCAGATTAAATGAGGCGTTGATATCCATGAGTTCAAACTCCATGGTAAAGGGCCTATCTGCAATCATGATCACCAAAGCGACCTTTCCCAGTGAGTCTCTTCTGGTGTTGTCGAAGCCTCTGACATTATGAGCGCTTGGCTTGATCATTGAAGGATACAATTGTAAACTGTGAAACGTCCTTATTAGGCATATGTTCAGAGCCGACCCATTGTCAATCATGGCACTTTTTATGATGAGATCCGCACACTTCACGGTTATATAGAGCGGCTCGGTGTGATTGCACCCTTCAGATGGCAGGTCTGCTGTAGAAAAGGAGATAGCCTGGGGTGCCATGATCACTGACACCACTGCCCCTAGCTGCTCAGGGTCAATATCCGCTGGTACATGTGCGTCACCCAGGACCTTCATCAGCACTGCCCTGTGCTTCTCTGAGTCAATCAGAAGTTTCATTATGGAAATCTGGGCGGGTACCTTGTTCAACTGCTGGAGGAGATCATATTCGGGAGTGTAGATGCTGTGGTGCAAATCTGTGACCTCCTCTTCATTGGCCCTTCCTTTTCTCTTGAGGGTCGGTGGCAATTCTGTAACCACGTCCTTCCCTTTTCCTTTCCTTTTCGCTTCTGCTTCTGTTCCCTCCTCTGGTGCGGGTGGGGGGTCAGTGTTTATGTATCGACTGGATTGGGTGATCCGATCGATTTCTGCTTCAATGGTGGTGGTGGTGGCTTGATGGTAGAAAGATGGGGTGGGGTAAGGTGGGGATACTGTGTTGTACGAGGGTGGTTCCAGGTTGAGTTGTGAGAGGTTGAGGGTGGGTGGTTCAAATGAAAGGGAGAAGGGGTCTTGTGGAGGCGAGTCCATGATGTCATGGATGTTGAGGGCGGAGGGGTTGGTGAGAGGGGTGGAGTAGAAGAACTCTTGGTCTGTGGGTGGGTGGAAATGCACAAGAGGGAGATCCGTAGGGAAGTCATCTCCGCCTTCTTCAATGACGTTTATTGTCTTATTTTCCTTTCGGAAGTTTACTGCTGATTCGGCTTCCGAGTCTGTACCGGCGGATTCATCTGAGCTCTCATAAGGATCAGGTGGGCTTGCAGGTTCGGAAGTGGATGATGGCTCCCCTTCTACTGTGACATGGGGGAGGCCAGGCCACCCGGGCGTGCCATGGGAGAGGGATTCAGAACTTGGTTCATCTGATAGGAGATCGGTGAGGGACTGCAAGTCTGGCTCTGATGTTGCAGACATATACTCAGGCGGCCATCCAGTAGACATCTGCGGGGGTACCCTTGAACTGCCCACTGATGCATCTGTGTCTTGTGGCCCATCTCGGAACCAAGGTCCTTCAGAACTGCCCACTCCTTCCCTGCGTGGAGGGGACGGGGAGTCACTGATCCATCCGCATTGCATGGGGTTCCATGGCCCCGTGACTTCCTCACTGCTCTGAGGCTCATCCTCGATCGTACAAATGTAGACATCTGTATCCTCCTTAACCTTGAGTTCTTCTAGTGGAGTGTCCCCTTCATTCTCTCTGAAAACTGTAATCGCTGTCGCTTGGGTTCTTGCTCGAAGGTGCACCTTTACTGTCTGCCCTGGTCAGCCAATCAGTATAGACGGGTCAAACTGCCCAGTGCCCCGGTCACAGCTCACCTGATTAGCTGACTTGCTGGTTGAGGCCTTAGAATGATCTGGGAGAGGATTGGTGGTGATGCCAGCTGCTGGGGTCTGAGCCTGTGGTGCTGGGGGGTCGACTGTGATGCGTCTGCTGTCAATTAGGTCTTGGATGTCGTGCCTTAGATCCCAGCACCGATTAGTGTGATGCCCCGGAGCACCAGAGTGGTACTCGCACCGTTCTGCCGCATTGTAGCTTCTGGCGTTGACCAGTCTGGGATTCGGGGGTTTGATTTGCAAGTACCCTTTCTTCAGCAAAGTAGGTAGCAACTCTGCTGGCGCATATGGTAGTGGGGTGAAAACCCGTTTCATCCTGGCTTCAAATTCTTCTTTCGTCTTTCTTACCCCTTGGTAAGCTGTCTGCCCGGTCCCTTGGGGTGCCACTGCCTCTGGTCCTTGGGAGAAGTGATAAGGCTGTGCCAGGTCCACGTAGTTCACTACCTGCTATTCCTGCCTTCGGGGCTCTTGTCCCTGGTTTCTGCTAGCCTGTCCTGTCACTGGCCTCCTTGGTGCGGCACTCTGCCCACTGCCATCTATTTTCCCTGCTCTTACTGCATCCTCAATCCGATCCGCAGTCAAAATTAGGTCGTTGAAATTCGAGGTACTTTGCCCCAGCAGCAAAGTGAAGAACGTCTGTCCCAGTGACGCGATGAACAGAGATGTCATCTCTTGTTCCAACAGTGGCGGCTGTACCAATGTGGCCAACTCCTTCCAGCGTTTGGCATATTCTCTCACCGACTCTTGGCTCTTCTTTGCCAGCCTCTGCAATTCTGCCCTTGGCTGCACTATCTGACTGTTGAGGCGGTACTGCTGGATGAAGACTGCTGCCAGGTCATTCCATGTCTTTATCTGAGCCTTGTCTAGACTCAGGAACCAAGAGTAAGCAGCCCCAGTTAATGACTTTTGGAAGAATTGCACCATGATTCGCTCTTCCTTGGCGTACTGACACATGTCTCCTGAGTACGACCTTAAATGATTCAGTGGGCATCTGGTGCCGTCAAATTGGTGCAACTCAGGGCATTTGAACTTAGCTGGGAGTTGGATGTCTGAAAAGAAACATAGGCTTTCCAGGGTAGCCTCACTCTGCACTGTGCTAGGTTGGAGCTGTTTCAGCTGCTCCTTCAGGGCGGCCATTTCTGTTCTATTCTCCTCCCTTACTGCTGTCAGCTTCTCCTCAAACTGCACTTCCTGGGTTCTGTACCAGTCCTCATCACCTTGCCCCAGATGGATGGGTAGAAACTGATCTTGTTGTGCAACGTGGAACGGTGCTGCCAGTGGTGGCGGTGCCAGGGGAGGGGGATTTGCCGGACGTGGACGACCTTAAATGATTCAGTGGGCACCTGGTGCCGTCAAATTGGTGCAACTCAGGCCATTTGAACTTAGCCGGGATTTGGATGTCTGAAAAGAAACAGAGGCTTTCCAGGGTAGCCTCACTCTGCACTGTGCTAGGTTGGAGCTGTTTGAGCTGCTCCTTCAAGGCGGCCATTTCTGTTCTATTCTCCTCCCTTACTGCTGTCAGCTTCTCCTCAAATTGCACTTCCTGGGTTCTGTACCAGTCCTCATCACCTTGCCCCAGATGGATGGGTAGAAACTGATCTTGTGTTGCAACGTGGAACGGTGCTGCCGGTGGTGGCGGTGCCAAGGGAGGGGGATTTGCCAGACGTGGTGGTGGTGCCCCTTCTGCTTGTGGCGGGAATTGTGGCTGCGGCTGCTGGGCGACTGGTACCACTGGCGGGCCCTGCCTCAATTCTCTTAGCTCTGTCAGCAGTTCCTGGATGATGGAACTCATGCTATCCATCTTTTGCTGCATCTCATTGACCACTTGGGTATGACTGGACTCTGCCGGATGCTGCCCTGGCAGTGTCTGTTCTCCTTGCTGTTCCATATCGAGCCTTCTCCTCGATCTTAATAGGTACGGACTTCTGAAAGCAATTTTTGGTACCTGATGGAACAATTAGCAGGCATTAGTGCAATTTTACACAAATTGTTTACACAACTTTATCTGATTGAATTTATTCATTTGTTTATTATTATTTTGTTTTGTTTTCTGATATGATTTGACTAACTAATCTATTTTAGCTACCCTAAGGCAACAAGGGAAGAGAACCTGACTTTGAGCCAACTGATCTATTTTAGTTACCCATAGGTAACAAGGGAAGAGAACCTTAATGAATTTGAAGACTGATCTATTTTAGCTACCCGTAGGTAACAAGGGAAGAGAACCTTAATGAATTTGAAGACTGATCTATTTTGGCTGTCCTAAGACAACCGGGGAAGAGAACCCTAATGAATTTTGAAAGACTGATCTATTTTGGCTGTCCTAAGACGACCGGGGAAGAGAACCCTAATGAATTTGAAAGACTGATCTATTTTGGCTGTCCTAAGACGACTGGGAAAGACAACCCTATTGAACGAATCTATTTTAGTCACCCGCAAGCAACTGGGAGAGAGAACCTTGTTTTTTTGAAAGCTGATCTATTTTAGTCGCTCGGAAGCGACTGGGAAAGAGAACCCTATATTTTTTGAAAGCTGATCTATTTTAGTCACCCACAAGCAATTGGGAGAGAGAACCCTCTTTTTTTTGAAAGCTGATCTATTTTAGTCGCTCGGAAGCGACTGGGAAAGAGAACCCTATATTTTTTGAAAGCTGATCTATTTTAGTCACTCGAAAGCGACTGTGAAAGAGAACCCTATTTTTTTTTCGAAAGCTGATCTATTTTAGTTGCTTGGAAGCGACTGGGAAAGAGAACCCTATTTTTTTGAAAGCTGATCTATTTTAGTCACTCGGAAGCGACTGGGAAAGAGAACCCTATTTTTTTTTTTTTGAAAGCTGATCTATTTTAGTCGCTCGGAAGCGACTGGGAAAGAGAACCCTATTATTTTTTTTTTTTTGAAAGCTGATCTATTTTAGTCGCTCGGAAGCGACTGAGAAAGAGAACCCTAGTGACCGAATCTATTTTAGCTACCCGTAGGTAACTGGGACAGAGAACCCTATTTCACTGATCTATTTTAGCCGTTTAGGCAAGGAAAGAGAACCTTCAATTTAAGGGGTTTTGTTTGAGCTCAGAATCACAGGGTTGGACCAATCAAGGTCTCTGCAGGGGGTGCGCTGAAAAGCAACACCCAGGCGTACCTTAACCAATCTCCAGTTCATTCACTGGTGGCGTCGGCGCCTAACTTCGGCTAGTAGTTCCCGGGCGTGCCTTAGCTAGTCGTTGGTTTAATCACCATTGACTTCGGCGCCTCACAAAGGGGAAGGCTATGCCAGGACGTTCATCCACCAAACGGTTTAATCACCGGCGGCTTCAGTGCCTCAAGATTTCGGCTAGTAGTTCCCGGGCGTGCCTTTGCTAGTCGTTGGTTTAATCACCATTGACTTCGGCGCCTCACAAAGGGAAAGGCTATGCCAGGACGTTCATCCACCAAACGGTTTAATCACCGGCGGCTTCAGTGCCCCAAGATTTCGGCTAGTAGTTCCCGGGCGTGCCTTAGCTAGTTGTTGGTTTAATCACTATTGACTTAGGTGCCTCACAAAGGGGAAGGCTATGCCAGGACGTTCATCCACCAAACGGTTTAATCACCGGCGGCTTCAGTGCCCTACAGGCTTGACTGAATGATCTTGAAAAGATACAGACGGGTGTGATCTGAGCTCAAGGTCTTGGGTGTTTTTAAACACTTGCCGGGTTTTGCGATCTCAGTGAGAGAGATGCAGTTAAAGGAAATTAGGTGGTTGCAGCGACCAGGGATATTGCACTTATCTGAGCAGAGGTGGTCTGTCGGAGACCGAGTTGCCCTATTGGAGGGAATTAATTCTTTTATTTCAAATTCTGCTTTTGTTAAGTTTGAACAACATAGCATAGTGAAAATAAATTCATGCTCCAATCAAAAAGTGCCGCCGCGGCACAAAGTACATCATCATGCTTATCAAAATACAACAAAGCCAAAGTCTAGCTAGGTTGGTCATCCTCATAGTGGGAGGATGATAAGAACTTAATTTGTTATATTTTTCTCTACTAATGTTTAACCTTTTGAATTTATTTTTGTGCCTAAATATATTGATTATGCTCATATTTTGATTTAGGTTACAATTGGCAGCATGTGGGAAAAATGAAGCTAAACTGAGATACTCTCGGTGATTATAGAAGTCATGGTTCAAACGGCGTAAAAATCGGAGTCAAATTGTAGAAGATATGATCAACGTTCGCTAGCCGTTCGCCTGTCGTTCGAACGTTGGTGTTCTGCAGAGAAACCCGAGAGCAGCGTTCGCGGAACGTTCGATTGACGTTCGAACGTTGGTGAAAAATAGAGAAATTGTGAGCAGTGTTCGCTGGCCGTTCGATGAACGTTCGAACGATCAAGTATTAAAACCTGTTATAAAATTCCGAACTTTGCGGATTTGTTTCCTTTTTCTTGGGGATCTTCTTCTAGTTTTTAGGAGGACTTTAAGGGGTTTCTAATTAAGAAGATTAGGTCGTTTTTGGACTTCTAAGTCATGGATATACATGGAAAGGAAGTTCTCTCTTCCTTAGGAGTCTTGGAAGGAAAGTTCCTATTTTCTCTTCAAGGGATTTTTGGGCAAGTTTATGTGATTTCTATAAAGGAGGAGTTGAAACGTGAAGAGGGGAGGTTTTTTGCTGGAGAGCTTTTCTGAGTTCTGGACGTCCTCTTTCTCTTCCTCTTCTTCTATTTATCTTCTGAGTTTGTGATCCATGGCCATGTGTGGCTAAACTTTTATTCTTGGTCAAAGGAGGCTGAAACCTCGGAATTGATAAAGCTGTAAGACCTTAATGTTTTAATTGTTCAGTTTATACTTGAGCATTGAATATTCTTCTATGTTTATTCTCATGATTGTCCCGTCTAATTGCTAGGAGGCCTACTAGTTCATTATTCGTTGCAATTTATTGCTAGGCTAGATATCAAATCCGTAATTGTTTGATCCTTCTAATCTGTGAAGCAACTGAGGTTTAGTAATTCGCTGCGTCAGGAATTGTTAGACTTTAGGAAGAATTTTCTGCTAGATTAAATACAGCCGCTTGTGATTGTATTGTTTAGATTCATCATTCTTTCTAGTCCCTAAAGCTGCTGCTGGATAAAATCTTTACCGCTTGTGTGAGGTTGTTTAGTAGTTAGGGTTAATTAGATCGCTTGTTTTCTGATTAACTATAATTGAAAGAGTTTGGAAAGTATTTCCAAGGGTGAATGTTCAATGTGTGAATTGATATATTCTAGCATCTATGATCAGCTTTGATATTCCGATGGTAGATGTTAACTTAGACCAAGGTTTGTTTTCTTGATTGATTTATTAAAGTCTTTTTAGTAATCTGTTATTTTCTGATCTCATTGTGACAAAACCCCCCTCTTAATTCTGTTTTATAAAGCATAAAAAGAGATAGAAACTCTCGGTGGAACGATCCCTACTCACCTTGCTATATGCATATTTTTAAGTAGTGGTTTATTTTTGGTTGTGTACGACAGTCACCAGAGGACACGTCTTGCCTCCTCAAGGCTCGCAGAAGCTTGTTCCACAGATGTCGGTCCTCCTCAGCGCGCTTACGCACTAATTCCATTTCATGTTGCAAGGCCGTATTGGCCTGCCTACTCTCCCGTTCCGAATCCACATAAGCTGAATGGATACGGGAGTGGGTCTCCTGCAGTTCGGCCACCCTGTCCCTATATGTGTTAGGGGGCGGAGCTGGAATGTCGCTTGAAGCGACAGGCTGAAAAGGTGGGGGGCCGTCGTGGCCAAATTCCCGAGCTATCCACTGCTTGTAATCTTGAAAGTGTAATTCGGTGAAGACGTCTTCCCGATACATGCACACCGTCTTCCACTCCATCAGCAGTTGGGTCCTTAGTCCCTTGGTGAGTGGACCAATCAAATTGCCCAAGTCATCCTTGACAGGGATTCCCTGCGGTTTCCCAAACTGTCTCAGAACCCGAATCGGATAGTACGGCACGGCATGGGTAAGGCCTATCAGGGCAAGTCCCTCTCTTTTCTTGAAAGCTATGATGGGGGTGTAGGGGATGTTGTAGGTACCCCACCATCTAATGTCTGTTTCTCCTTTCAAGTGGAGAAAGTGGTTAAACCAATCCTCACGAGCGGGTAAGTCTGGTTTGATCTCTCTTTGAGCCAACCAGTGGATGTTGTCACCGGTTGCCTTGTAATACGCACTGACTGGTGATGACACCATCAGGTGGTCTTGCAGCCAAAGGTGGAGAAGGGGAGCGCACCCTTGAAACCTCCGGGTTCCGTTTTTGGACAAAGTTATGGAATGGAACAGCTGAGCTAGGATTAGTGGCATGATTCGGTATCCTGCCCTGAGTTGATCCACAACTTCCATAAGGGTCAAATTAATGGTGTCTCCCCCAGTTGGAAAGAAGATTTGCGACAGAACCACAAGGGTGAAGGTGTCAAACCAAGCCCGGGGTCTTTCCTGCCTTTTGTTTCTTATCTTTTCAGCAAGGAATGTTTTGGAGACCCTAGTGAATGCTTTGTCACCTCCTAAGTGTAAGCACCTCATTTTTGCGATCCCAGAAAAAAAAACCAAAAATGCAAGCCCTGGACAGAAAGTCAAACCCTAAGGGGTGAAAAGTTGACTTTTTGATCAAGTGAAAATTGGCCACCTCGCTTTATGCCATTGGATAGAGAATCTCGACACGGTTCCAACGCAACTGAGTTTGCAGGAATCGGGGTCCGGACAAAGGTTCGGCGGGCGGTCAAACTTAAGGAAAAGCCAAGAGTTGACTTTTCCTCGAATTCCGTGCCAAGTACCTTGCTTTATATCATTGGATAGAGAATCTCGACACGATCCCAACGCAACTGAGTTTGCACGAATCGGGGTCCGGATGAAGGTTCTGCAAGCGGTCAAACTTGAGCAGAGCCAAAAGTTGACTTTCTGCTAAAATCCGATCCAGAGACCTACCCCCAGGTCATTGGATAGAGAATCTCGACACGGTTCCAACGCAACCGAGTTTGCAGGAATCGGGGTCCGAATGAAGGTTCTGCGGGCGGTCAAACTTGAGCAGAGCCAAAAGTTGACTTTCTGCTAAAATCCGATCCGGAGGCCTACCCCTAGGTCATGGGATGGAGGGCTCCGATACGATTCTAATGAAACTAAGTTTGCCCAGATCGGAGTCCGGATGAAGGAAATATGAGCTGACGAAATTCCCGGGCAGCAAAACCGGCAATCTGCGCACGTGGCAAAAAGCTGCACACGTGGCAAGTTGCGCAGGAAAATATCGCGGGGATTAAATCCGTAAATATCCAAACATACGAAATATCCCAGGGACTAAATCCGTGAAAATCCGAGAATATCGGATTAAATCAAAAATTGCCAGGGACTAAATCCGAATTTTTTAGATTTTTACGTCCGGCGAGCGGCGGCATTAAATGATTTTCATCATTATGCCGCTCGCGCGGACATGGCGAGCGGCATGCGCTCACCTGGAGCTGGGCACCAAGGTGGGCGCATCCCCTTTTCTTCTCTCTTATGTAAGCCGCGCGGCATTTCGCGCAGAGGGGTTGGAAGATTTTTTCGAAAAAAAAAAACTAAGTGTTCTGAGTTTTTGAGGGTTCGATTCTTCTTCCTTCACCCGAAGCCCCCCCCCCCCCCCTTTGGCGCCCATCTGGCGCCCACCTGGCGCTCACTTTAGGAGGTGAGCGCCAGGTCCAAAAAGGCCGAATTGTTATTTTTTTTGAAAATTCCAAAAATACCCTTTACCATACCGCGGGGGGCGAAGCCCCCCGCACCCCCCACCCCTTGGTTCGCTGTGCATCCAACTCGTACCTTGGCTTCGCCCACAGGGCCCCCGGGTACCTCCCCTTGGACCCAGCACAATGAGCCAATTTTTTTTGTGTGATTATTGCTAGATGTGAATGATACTTCTGAACCGAACCGGATAAACCAATAGGGTTTCTGGGTCACCCGGAAACCCGACATGGGACTTGGACTCCCTGTCCAACTTGACTTCCAGTGGGCCTTCCAACGGGGCCCACCAAGCCCAACAAACACCAAAGCATGCCATTGAAACAACTTAAGTAAAATGAACAGTTTGAACCGGGCGGGCCAAACCCAATGCGGCCCACCCGAGCCTTGTTATGTGAAATTGATGCATGAATTGCGTGGTTTGGCCGAGACCAAGGGCAAGGGCCTACCAGGCCCACCAAAGCCCACCAACCGAACCAAGGAAGGGTACAAACCCTAACTTCCGGTAACTTGGGCTTACAAAGCCCAGATTTGGACTGCGGGCCCCAAGCCCAGTGTCCAAAACACTTTGGCAAAATTAAAAAGATAAATCCAATAAAAAATACTTGGACACCATGTGGGCCCACCTTAGGCCCACAAACCAGTCCGGCCCACTTGTGCATGAAAAACAATTAATCTTCAAACCTGAACTTAAAGTAAAATCAATTGGACTAACCAAAGCCCAAAGGACCTCTCAGGCTAGACTGAGGTCCACAAGGGTACACGGGCTTGACTAAGCCCACCAAGGATACCGTGGGCCTTCCAACGGGGCCCACCCAACCAGACTCAGATCACCTAAGTAATCAAGATAAAAGCAACTAAAAGGACCCACACCACTCAGGTGGTCCCGCCAGACTTAACCAAATTGCATATCGGATTAGGAATCAGGTGAGACCAATGTAAGCTGACTCAACCCAGGGAACCCACGGGACCCGTCATCCGACGGGGTGGACCGGGGTGTCTACGGACTTCCCCGAACCACAACCGAGAACAGACTTAGAATCTCAAGCCGCAGACCAAAAAGCCCTAATAGGCAAAATTAGGCACCCAGGTGTCCGCCTGCACCCCATCAGGCGGTGGCGACTCCGAATTTTCCCGTGCCGCGTTTCCCACGCGCGCACAGCCTGGCGACTCCACTGGGGACATTTCAGCCCAGTAGGACCCTAGTTAGATGAGTCAGCATAAAGAGAGATTTAGTTGACGTTTAGGGTTTCTTACTACCTCGTTTAGTAAGATACAGAATACGCGTAATTACGCGTTCTGGGGAGTCCTGTCAAAGGGACGCGATAATTGCCTAAGGCAAGTGGGATTTAAGTGGTCCCTTGTGACCCCCCACTTACCTGGGGACTCTCCCAGAACCTCGTATTGCGTACTAATTCTGCACCTTATTATACGAGACAGTAACAATCCCTTTACCAACAAAATCTAGACAAAACTCACCTGTGTAGACACAGCACGCAGCCCAACTGCACACACGGGCACACCACCACACCGTGGATGGATTTTTTATTTTTTGTTCTAGTGTGATAAACTGCGTGGGGTGACACGCATGAGGGAGGCTGCGTGGATGATCCGACCTTAAATTGATGAGAGCGGATATTGCAACTTCTTTACCAAAACCTAGACCTCTCTAGCAGCCTACCCTTCTGATTCCTATGAACTGATCTTTGGGATGGTATTAGCACCTACGCTCCCGTGGCTTGCCGGGGAAAGCAGGGTAAACCCATCCCCCAGTTTTCTGGAGTCCATTAGCACCACTGGTTTCTTGCCGTGGCACGCGAGGATCCAGTACTGGTCCAGACCCTTGTAGGCTTATGTCTCGGGCTGGGTATCCTTCCCCACCTAACGTTTCTGAATGAACCTCGCGTTGAGCATGAGAGGGTGAGTAGGATGTGAACGATGAATAAAATTGGAATAAAATTCAGAGTCCATCAGGGGCAGCGACCCCCGCTTTTTGCATCAAAGGGAGTAAACCCTAGATGCTGGGCTACCTCGGCCCTAGCTTAGGAAACTCACCTAACCATGATCAGGGGAACCACCCCAGATCCATGCATGGAGTCCTGTATGCTATGGGTCTTGACCCATTAGAGTCCGCTGGGAGCACTTTAAGTCCAGATTGGTCTTTTAGAGCAGACGAAAGCCGGCCAGATCAGACAAACAGATGAAAGCATGCCAGATCAGAACATGGGCACTAAACCCTAGATCTAGGAATTTTTAGCCTACCCGCTTGAAAAGCAATTTGTATCCTCCCTTTTGGCTCCCAACAGCCTCAAGGATGAATTCTTTGAAATTTTTGTAGATATCTTGTAAAAATTCGCCCTCGATGGCAAGTTGTAGTTTTGGCTGTGGTCCGACACCGAAAGCAGACGAAGGAACAGATGAAAGACAGAAAGACTGATCAGGACTTGAATGTGCTCCTTTACACAAGTATGTCTAGGAGTCGCGCCTTCATTGGCGCCAACCCTTAGGACCACACACCATGTGTGCATGAGTTACATTCCGCACTGGTTGTGTCTTTTGCTGTATTTTGTAAAGCATGTTAGAACTTCTAGTGATTAGTCTTTTGCTTGAAATTATGCATGTCTTAGGACTGATTAAAAGATTGGTGTGGAACCTTAAACTGATTTGGAATTTTGATCGGATAGTTGGCATGGCATCTTCATCCTCATCTGAGAGAACCCGTTTCCCTAGGATAGAGAAGTGCGCCTGGGATACCCCCTGGATCCGTTCCTGGACAAGGCAGCTCCAAGGGAGTGAGCAGATTGAATGGGAGCACAAATACCACATGGGACAGACTTTGTCCCTGTTAAATGTGCCGATTAACTCGGACATGATCCAAGCAGCATTGCTTTTCTGGGATCCCCAGCTTTCAGTGTTTCGATTTGGGATCAATGAGTTGACACCCACAATTGAGGAACTTGACCTGTTCCTCCGATTTCGCGACTTAGGAGAACCCGCTAGGCCAAGTCTCAAAGAAAGCTACAAGAATGAAGCTTGCGCTTTCTTTGGCCTCTCAAGGGGAGAATTCCAGACCTTAGGAGGTGACAAATCATTCACTAGGGTCTCCAAAACATTCCTTGCTGAAAAGATAAGAAACAAGAAGCAGGAAAGACCCCGGGCTTGGTTTGACACCTTCACCCTTGTGGTTCTGTCGCAAATCTTCTTTCCAACTGGGGGAGACACAATTAATTTGGCCCTCATGGAAATTGTGGATCAACTCAGGGCAGGGTACCGAATCATGCCACTGATCCTAGCTCAATTGTTCCATTCCCTGACTTTGTCCAAAAACGGAACCCGGAGGTTTCAAGGGTGCGCTCCCCTCCTCCACCTTTGGCTGCAAGACCACCTGATGGTGTCATCACCAGTCAGTGCATATTACAAGGCAACTGGCGACAACATCTATTGGTTGGCTCGAAGAGAGATCAAACCAGACCTACCCACTCGTGAGGATTGGTTTAACCACTTTCTCCACCTGAAAGGAGAAACGGACATCAGATGGTGGGGTACATACAACATCCCCTACACCCCCATTATAGCTTTCAAGAAAAGAGAGGGACTTGCCTTGATAGGCCTCACCCATGCCGTGCCGTACTATCCGATTCGGGTTCTGAGACAGTTTGGGAAACCGCAGGGAATCCCAGTCAAGGACGACATGAGCAGTTTGATTGGTCCACTCACTAAAGGACTAAGGACCCAACTGTTGACAGAGTGGAAGATGGTGTGCGTGTATCGGGAAGACGTCTTCACCGAATTACACTTTCAAGATTACGAGCAGTGGATAGCTCGGGAATTTGGCCACGATGGCCCCCCACCTCTACAGCCTGTCGCTTCAAGCGACATTCCAGTTCCGCCCCCTAACACATATAGGGACAGGGTGGCCGAACTGCAGGAGACCCACTCCCGTATCCATTCAGCTTATGTGGATTCGGAACGGGAGAGTAGGCAGGCCAATACGGCCTTGCAACATGAAATGGAATTAGTGCGTAAGCGCGCTGAGGAGGACCGACGTCTGCGGAACAAGCTTCTGCGAGCCTTGAAGAGGCAAGACGTGTCCTCCCACTATGATGATGACCAACCTAGCTAGACTTTGGCTTTGTTGTATTTTTGATGATGTACTTTGTGCCACGGCGGCACCTTTTGATTGAAGCATGAATTTATTTTCGCTATGCTATGTTGTTCAAACTTAACAAAACAAGAACAAGAAATGAAAGAATTAATTCCCTCCAATAGGGCAACTCGGTCTCCGACGGACCACCTCTTCTCAGATAATTGCAATATTCCTGGTCGCTGCGACCACCTAATTTCCATTAACTGCATCTCTCTCATTGAGATCGCAAAACCCAGCAAGTGTTTACAAACACCCAAGACCTTGAGCTCAGATCACACCCGTCTGTATCTTTCCAAGATCATTCGGTCAAGCCTGTAGGGCACTGAAGCTACCGGTGATTAAACCGTTTGGTGGATGAACGTCCTGGTATAGCCTTCCCCTTTGTGAGGCACCGAAGTCAATGGTGATTAAACCAACGACTAGCTAAGGCACGCCCGGGAACTACTAGCCGAAACTTTGGGGCACTGAAGCCGCCGGTGATTAAACCGTTTGGTGGATGAACGTCCTGGTATAGCCTTCCCCTTGTGAGGCGCCGAAGTCAATGGTGATTAAGCCAACGACTAGCTAAGGCACGCCCAGGAACTACTAGCCGAAACTTTGGGGCACTGAAGCCGCCGGTGATTAAACCGTTTGGTGGATGAACGTCCTGGTATAGCCTTCCCCTTGTGAGGCACCGAAGTCAATGGTGATTAAACCAACGGCTAGCTAAGGCACGCCCGGGAACTACTAGCCGAAATCTTGGGGCACTGAAGCCGCCGGTGATTGAGCCGTTTGGTGGATGAACGTCCTGGTATAGCCTTCCCCTTGTGAGGCGCCGAAGTCAATGGTGATTAAACCAACGACTAGCTAAGGCACGCCCGGGAACTACTAGCCGAAATTAGGCGCCGACGCCGCCAGTGAATGAACTGGAGATTGGTTGAGGTACGCCTGGGTGCTGCTTTTCAGCTCACCCCCTGCGGAGACCCTGCATTGGTCCAACCCTGTGATTCTGAGCTCAAACAAAACCCCCTTAAATTGAAGGTTCTCTTTCCTTGTCTAAACGGCTAAAATAGATCAGTGAAATAGGGTTCTCTTTCCCAGTCGCTTCCGAGCGACTAAAATAGATCAGCTTTCAAAAAAAATAGGGTTCTCTCTCCCAGTCGCTTCCGAGCGACTAAAATAGATCAGCTTTCAAAAAAAAAAGGGTTCTCTTTCCCAATCGCTTCCGAGCGACTAAAATAGATCAGCCCTCAAAAAAAAAAAAAAACAAAAAACAAAAACAGGGTTCTCTCTCCCAGTTGCCTGCGGGTGACTAAAATAGATTCGGTCATTAGGGTTCTCTCTCCCAGTTACTTGCGGGTAGCTAAAATAGATTCGGTCACCAGGGTTCTCTTTCCCAGTCGCTTCCAAGTGACTAAAATAGATCAGCTTTCAGAAAAATAGGGTTCTCTCTCCTTGTTACCTACGGGTAGCTAAAATATATCAGTTAATTCATTAAGGTTCTCTTCCCTTGTTGCCCTAGGGTAGCTAAAATAGATCAGCTAGTCCAAATCCAATCAAAAAAAAAAATCAGTCTTCCAAATTCATTAAGGTTATCTTCCCTTGTTACCTACGGGTAGCTAAAATAGATCAGTTAATTCATTAAGGTTCTCTTCCCTTGTTACCTACGGGTAGCTAAAATAGATCAGTTAATTCATTAAGGTTCTCTTCCCTTGTTACCTACGGGTAGCTAAAATAGATCAGTCTTCAAATTCATTAAAGGTTCTCTTCCCTTGTTACCTACGGGTAACTAAAATAGATCAGTTGATTCAAAGTTTAGGTTCTCTTCCCTTGTTGCCTTAGGGTAGCTAAAATAGATCAGTTAGTCAAATCATATCATAAAACAAAAAAAAAATTAAAATAAATGAATAGATTCAATCAGATAAAATTGTGTAATCAATTTGTGTAAAATTGCACTAATGCCTGCAAATTGTCCCACCAGGTACCAAAAATTGCTTTCAGAAGTCCGTACCTATTAAGATCGAGGAGAAGGCTCGATATGGAACAGCAAGGAGAGCAGACGCCGCCAGGGCAACACCCGGCAGAGTCCAGTCATACCCAAGTGGTCAATGAGATGCAGCAAAGGATGGACAGTATGGGTTCCATCATCCAGGAACTGATGACAGAACTGAGGGAATTGAGGCAGGTCCCACCGGCAGCACCAGTTGCCCAGCAGCCGCAGCCACAGTTACCACCACAAGCAGAAGTGGCGCCACCGCCACGTCCAGTAAATCCCCCTCCCCTGGCACCACCACCACCACCGGCAGCACCATTTCATGTGGCACAACCAAATCAATTTCTGCCTATCCATCTGGGACAGGGGGATGAGGACTGGTACAGAACCCAGGAATCGCAGTTTGAGGAGAAACTGACAGCAGTAAGGGAGGAGAACATAACAGAAATGGCCGCCCTGAAGGAGCAGCTCAAACAGCTCCAACCCAGCACAGTGCAGAGTGAGGCTACCCTGGAAAGCCTTTGTTTCTTTTCAGACATCCAACTCCCGGCTAAGTTCAAATGCCCTGAGTTGCACCAATTTGACGGCACTGGGTGCCCACTAAACCATTTAAGGTCGTACTCAGGCGACATGTGCCAGTATGCTAAGGAAGAGCGAATCATGGTACAATTCTTCCAGAAGTCTTTAACAGGGGCCGCTTACTCTTGGTTCTTGAGTCTAGACAAGGCTAAGATAAAGACATGGAATGAGTTGGCAGCAGTCTTCATCCAGCAGTACCGCCTCAACAGTCAGATAGTGCAGACAAGGGCAGAATTGCAGAGGCTGGCAAAGAAGAGCCAAGAGTCGGTGAGAGAGTATGCCAAACGCTGGAAGGAGTTGGCGACACTGGTACAGCCGCCACTGTTGGAACAAGAGATGACATCTCTGTTCATTGCGTCACTAGGACAGCCGTTCTTCACTTTGCTGTTGGGGCAAAGTACCTCGAATTTCAACGACCTAATTTTAACTGCGGATCAGATTGAGGATGCAGTAAGAGCCGGGAAAATAGATGGCAGTGGACAGAGTGCTGCACCAAGGAGGCCAGTGACAGGACAGGCTGGCAGAAACCAGGGACAAGAGCCCCGAAGGCAGGAACAGCAGGCAGTGAACTACGTGCACCCGGCACAGCCTTATCACTTCTTCCAAGGACCAGAGGCAGTGGCACCCCAAGGGACCGGGCAGACAGCTTACCAAGGGGTAAGAAAGACGAAAGAAGAATTCGAAGCCAGGATGAAACGGGTTTTCACCCCACTACCGTATGCGCCAGCAGAGTTGCTACCTACTTTGCTGAAGAAAGGGTACTTGCAAATCAAACCCTCGAATCCCAGACTGGTCAACGCCAGAAGCTACAATGCAGCAGAACGGTGCGAGTACCACTCTGGTGCTCCGGGGCATCACACTAATCGGTGTTGGGATCCAAGGCACGACATCCAAGACCTAATTGACAGCAGACGCATCACGGTCGACCCCCCAGCACCACAGGCTCAGACCCCAGCAGCTAGCGTCACCACCAATCCTCTCCCAGATCATTCTAAGGCCTCAACCAGCAAGTCAGCTAATCAGGTGAGCTGTGACCAGGGCACTGGGCAGTTTGACCCGTCTGTACTGATTGGCCAACCAGGGCAGACAGTGAAGGTGCAGCTTCAAGCAGAAACCCACTCGACAGCAATTGCAGTCAAGGAGAATACAGAGGTCTACATCTGTGCGATAGAGGATGAGCCTCAGAGTAGTAAGGAAGTCACGGGGCCATGGAACCCCATGCAATGCGGATGGATCAGTGACTCCCCGTCCCCTCCACGCAGGGAAGGAGTGGGCAGTTCTGAAGGACCTTGGTTTCGAGATGGGCCACGGGACACCGATGCATCAGTGGGAAGTTCAAGGGTACCCCCGCAGCTGTCTACTGGATGGCCGCCGGAGTATATGTCTGCAACGTCAGAGCTAGACTCGCAGTCCCTCACCGACCTCCTATCGGATGAACCAAGTTCTGAATCCCTCTCCCATGGCACGCCCGAGTGGCCTGGCCTCCCCCATGTCACAGTAGAAGGGGAGCCATCATCCACTTCTGAACTTGCAAGCCCACCTGATCCTTATGAGAGCTCAGATGAATCCGCTGGTGCAGACTCAGAAAACGAATCAGCAGCAAACTCCCGAGTGGAAAGTAGGACAATAAACATCATTGAAGGAGGCGGCGATGATGTCCCTACTGATCTCCCTCTTGTGCATTTCCACCCATCCACAGACCAAGAGTTCTTCTACCCCACCCCTCTCCCCAACCCCTCCGCCCTCAACATCCATGACATCATGGACTCGCCCCCACAAAACCCATTCTCCCTTTCATTTGAACCACCCACCCTCAACCTCTCACAACTCAACCTGGAACCACCCTCGTACAACACGGTGTCCCCACCTTACCTCACCCCATCTTTCTACCATCAAGCCACCACCACCACCATTGAAGCAGAAATCGATCGGATCACCCGATCCGGTCGATACATAAACACTGACCCCCCACCCGCACCAGAGGAGGGAGCAGAAGCAGAAGCGAAAAGGAAGGAAAAAGGGAAGGACGTGGTTACAGAATTGCCACCGACCCTCAAGAGAAAGGGAAGAGCCACAGAAGAGGAGGTCACCGATTTGAACCATAGCATCTACACTCCCGAATATGATCTCCTCCAGCAGTTGAGCAAGATACCCGCCCAGATTTCCATAATGAGACTCTTAATTGACTCAGAGAAGCACCGGGCAGTACTGATGAAAGTCCTGGGTGATGCACACGTACCAGCAGATATCGACCCTGAGCAGCTAGGGGCAGTGGTGTCAGTAATCATGGCACCACAGGCTATCTCCTTTTCTGCAGCAGACCTGCCATCTGAAGGGTGCAATCACACCGAGCCGCTCTATATAACCGTGAAGTGCGCGGATCTCATCATAAAGCGTGCCATGATTGACAACGGGTCAGCTTTGAACATATGCCCGATGAGGACATTTCACAGCTTACAATTGGATCCTTCAATGATCAAGCCAAGCGCTCATAATGTCAAAGGCTTCGACAACGCTAGAAGAGATTCACTGGGAGAGGTCACTTTGATGATCATAATTGCAGATAGGCCCTTTACCATGGACTTTGAGGTCATGGATATCAACGCCTCATTTAATCTGCTGATCGGGAGGCCTTGGCTGCATCAGGCAGGAGCAGTATCTTCCACACTGCACAGGATGGTCCGGTTCGTATCAAGCAACGAACTCATAACAGTACATGCTGAGGATCACCGAGAGTTCGAAAGGGTTGGAGTACCCTATGTGGATTATGAGTTACCCATCACACTCAATTTCCAAGCTGTGGAGATGGTGCAGGTGAATAATATCCCTGAGTCTAAAAGGGGGCGACGACCCTCGAAGAGGCAAAGAAAGAACATGTTTAGTGCTGCTGACTGCGCAGACTGGGGTCTCAGAGCAGGCGAAGGACTAGGCAAGTACAAGCAAGGCATCAGGGTAGCCATCAAACCTTATGAGCAGACCACTGGGTTTGGACTGGGGTTTAGGCCGCAGCCAGAAGACTACTCCCGACTCCTTGGGAACCGCGCCGAAAGGAAAAGAGCCAGAACTGAAGGAAGAGACCCCCACTGGCCCATATGCGTGCACGAGAACTTGTACCACCGCTTCTCTAACATGGAGCGTGAAGCAGCCCAGGCTATCGAGAACATAGTCCCCCAAGGGTGGGGAGATGAGTTTCTGGATACCCCTGCCATGGAAGAAGACTACTTGCAAGGACTGGCTCAGATGCTCTGGGAAGAGCCACCCTCTGTGGAAATGGTTGGAGATGCAGTAGAAGTAGACCCATTGGCTCCTGAGGGGTCGCCAGATGGCCTGCCAGCACTGGTCGCCCTGGACTCAGTTGACGAAGTCACCATGGCCTTCGCCCCACTAGATGAACAGTTCGTCCCTGACGGGATCCCGGTCGACTCTGCGATTGTGATAGAAGCGCCACCACCTGCTCCCGTTGAGGAATCCAAAGAAGAAGGCCCAATCATGTATGTTTGCATGATGGAAGGGCGAGACAGCTCAGGAGCACCAACTCGCAGGCCAAGGTCGCCTCCTCCACCCCCTCATATCCCGCACCCCGGAACTCGCGACGGTCTGAACCGCATGTTCCGTAGCATGCCCCAAGTGCTAGGGCCAGTACCGGAAGAGGTGTACCATGCAGCTTATGGCAAATGGGCACCCCCAGCTTACTCTTCCACGGTGCCTGGAATACCAACTGGAATACCCATAATGTTTGCACCCCCCAGAGTTGACCCGGCCAACGAAGTCACCATCGCATACGCGCCACCCGAGGACGAGATACCATGGGCAATCGCCCTTAGTGGATCATGGGTAAGGGTATCGTCAGAGTCTGGCCCCCGATCAGAGAGAAGCCAGAACAAACCGGCAGGAGGCGCAGCACAGGATCCTATCTACATCTCTTCTGACGAGAGCGCCAACATGGTACTAGCTGGAGAACCAGAGAAGACGATTGCTATCAACAAGGAAGGCGGGCCACCACTGAAGAATTGGAGCGCCATGCCTTTTGCTATCAGTAAAGCTGCTATCCCAAAGGGGGTTTCTATCACCTCTGAGATTTCTGTTGTAGCTACTGCTGAAATTTTTAATGAATATCTCAATGCTTCCTACTACTTGCATCTGTTTGAAAATGAAAATAACAAAAATAAGCAACTTGAGCATCGCAACCTTAGTGTCAATCCCGACGCACACCTGGAAGATCTGGGGCACGGGATAGGTAATAATATTGCCATAAGTGAACAAAAAGAACAAAAAGAAATTGAAAAGCCAGTCCAGATGGCAATAATAAATGAAATGCATGAGCCAGTGTCCAATCCTGAAAACGAGCAAGAACTCGACACGTCAGATTGGGGCACTCGCCCATCGCAGCAAGAAGATTCAAGCGTCGTCCCCTGTGAGCCTTTCGAGCATGAGGACGATGATGAATCATGGGAAACCCCGCTTGAAATCCAATTTGCATTGGAAAGGCACGAAAAGGGTCTCCAGGCTAACATTGAGGAAACAGAGCCAATTAACATAGGTGAAATAGCACAACCAAGGATCCTCCAAATTGGTAAAAAGCTGTCACCATTATTGAGAAAACAGATGATTGATTTTCTTAAATCTTATTCTGACGTGTTTGCATGGTCATACGAGGATATGCCCGGGTTAGACACGGACTTGGTTGTGCATCGGTTACCAACAAAGTCTGAGGCCGTACCTGTGAAACAGAAGCTCAGGCGCACGAAGCCGGAATGGGCCCTGAAGATCAAAGAAGAGGTCACTAAGCAGTTGGATGCCAGATTCCTGCAAGTAACTCATTACCCGGAATGGTTGGACAACATCGTGCCAGTTCCCAAGAAAGACGGGAAGGTCAGGATGTGTGTCGACTATAGAGATCTGAATAGAGCAAGTCCGAAGGACGACTTCCCATTGCCGCACATTGATGTACTGGTGGACAATACAGCAACGCATTCGATGTTCTCTTTCATGGACGGTTTCTCTGGTTACAACCAGATAAGAATGGCACCTGAGGATATGGAGAAGACATCCTTTATCACGCACTGGGGCACTTACTGCTACCGCGTGATGCCGTTCGGACTGAAGAATGCGGGCGCTACATATCAGCGTGCGATGACTCTGCTGTTCCACGACATGATACACAAGGAGATGGAGGTGTATGTGGATGACATGATAGCGAAGTCCAAGGAAGAAGAAGACCACTTGGTAAACCTTGGAAAGGTATTCGACAGACTCAGGGAGCACAAACTTCGGCTCAACCCAAACAAGTGCGTGTTTGGAGTTACGTCAGGAAAACTGCTCGGCTTCATAGTGGGCAAGCGAGGCATTGAGGTCGACCCCGCCAAGGCAAAGGCAATTCTGGAAATGCCTCCTCCATCTACAGAAAAGGAAGTGAGAGGGTTCCTGGGCAGATTGCAGTATATCAGTCGGTTTATCGCACAGATGACTCCTGTGTGTGAGCCTATATTCAAGCTGCTAAAAAAGGACAACCCTGTGGTTTGGAATGACGACTGTCAAGTAGCATTTGATAAGATCAAGGCCTATCTGATGAGTCCGCCGACATTGGTCCCGCCTGTCCCGGGACGACCCTTGATTATGTATCTGACAGTCTCCGAGACGGCAGTGGGATGTGTGTTAGGGCAACACGATGAAAAAGGAAGAAAAGAACAGGCTATTTATTACTTGAGCAAGAAATTTACCAGCATTGAAGCCAGATACACAGTGCTTGAAAAAACGTGTTGCGCCTTGGTCTGGGCAGCTCAGAAGCTCCGGCATTATTTGCTCAGCCACACAGTCCTTCTAATCTCCAATCTGGATCCGTTAAAGTACATCTTTGAGAAGCCGATTTCCACTGGCAGGGTCGCCAGATGGCAAGTCCTTTTGTCCGAGTACGACATTGTCTACACGACTAGAAAGGCGATAAAGGGACAAGCTGTGGCGGATCACTTGGCAGAGCACCCACTACCTGACTACCAACCACTTCTGACTCACTTCCCGGACGAAGATGTGATGTGCACCGAGTCCATAGAAGAAGTAAAAGAAACCAAGTGGCAGATGTTCTTTTGACGGGGCAGTAAATGTAAATGGAAAAGGGATCGGAGCAGTGCTAATCTCCCCAGACGGTGTTCATCACCCGATAGTAGCAAAACTTTTGTTTGATTGCACCAGCAACATGGCCGAGTATGAAGCGTGTGTGTTGGGCCTGCGAGCGGCAATTGAGATGCGTATACAAGAGCTGAAGGTGTTCGGTGATTCAAGTCTTATCATCTATCAAGTGATGGGAGACTGGAAGACCAGAGATGTGAAGTTGGTGCCCTACCAGGAACTGGTCAAGGAATTAGAAGAAGACTTCGAGAGCGTGACATTCGACTACATGCCACGAGACGGGAACCGGTTTGCGGATGCACTAGCTACGCTGGCATCAATGGCCACCATCACGGATGATGCTTGGGTGCAACCTTTGGAGATAGAAATTCGGCGTTACCCTGTTTACTGCTTCAGTGTCGAGAAAAGCACGCCCGAAGAAGAGCCTTGGTACGCAGACATTGAGAGATACGTAAGAAACAGAATTCTGCCAGAAGGTGCCTCAGCTGCAGAGAAGCGAACTATACAGAGGTTGGCAGGGCAATACTTCTACAGTGGAGGTAGACTGTACAAGAAGTCATACAATGACTCTCTACTGCTATGTGTCAGAGAAGCCGAGGCGCAGAAATTGATTGAGGAAATCCATGGAGGGTTGTGCGGCGCACACATGAACGGGCATATGCTAGCAAGGAAGATCCTAAGAATGGGCTATTACTGGATGACCATGGAGGCAGACTGCTACGCTCATGTCAGAAAATGCTAGTTATGCCAGATTTATGCCGACAACATCCATGCACCGCCGAACACACTGTATTCTATGACATCACCTTGGCCGTTTGCCATCTGGGGAATTGACATGATAGGCCAGGTTCATCCAATGGCGTCGAACGGGCACCGGTTCATCTTAGTGGCAATTGACTATTTTACCAAGTGGGTAGAGGCCATGTCCTTCGTGGATGTGAAGAAATCTCATGTGCTCAAGTTTATCAGAAACAATATAGTCTGTCGCTACGGAGTGCCAGAAGCGATCATCACTGACAATGCAAAGAATCTGAATAATAAGGACATGGAAAAAATGTGTGAAGATCTGAAGATTAGACATCTAAACTCCACGGCATACCGGCCCAAGATGAATGGAGCAGTAGAGGCTGCCAACAAGAATCTGAAGAAGATACTCGAGAAAATGGTGGTCACCTACAGAGACTGGCATGAGAAGCTGCCGTATGCACTGCACGCCTATTGGACGTCGATTAGGACATCGACCGGGGCAACCCCGTTCTCCCTGGTATACGGAATGGAAGCAGTCCTCCCCGTGGAAGCGCAGATTCCGTCACTCAGAATTCTGAAGGAAGCTGAAATCAGTGATTTCGAATGGGAAGAATCCAGATTTGACCAGTTGCAATTGTTGGATGAAAAGAGGATCAAGGCTTTGTGCCATGGCTAGCTTTATCAACAGAGAGTGGCGCGAGCCTACAACAAGAAAGTGAAGCCACGACAGTTCAAAGTGGGAGATCTGGTACTGAAGAGAATCTTTACTCATCAAGAGGACAATAGAGGGAAATTCAAGCCGAACTACGAAGGGCCATTCGTAGTCCACAAGGTTCTGTCCCGAGGAGCACTCATCCTACAAGAAATGGACGGAGCAATTTTTCCTGAGCCGATAAATGCAGACGCAGTCAAACTGTACTATGCCTAAGATCATTCTGAATGGGAAATGAAGAGAGGCCATCCTTGACTCTCCTTTAAACTATAAATCCTTCCAAATACCTTAAATTCTCCCCTAGTTAGACAATTTTGAGCCTTAAAATTCTTTCAACCCATTGCCAGTGTTCTACACGCCAAATGGGGCATTCCTGGCAAAGCAAAAAGAAACCGGGCATTCTTGCCCAGAAAAACCTCAAAAAGAAGAGAAAATGCAACAAGAAAAAAAAGAGAAAGAAAGAAAAAAGAAAAAGAAACAGAGAAAATGGGGAGATGTTTGCCCCGCCAAAAATATAGAGATACAAATAAGCCAGGATGTAAGACCCACCAACAATAAAAGTAGCACACTTTGCAAACCCAAATAATTAAGCTTTTTTGAGCCATCTATCCTTTCTTTCATAACCAAGACCCAGCCTACGTTTCGTCCTATCTCTAAGACCTCTCGGATCCCGAAAGGAATGATCAGGGCAAACAGTTATGTCAGCATTCATCAGCAATGACGGAATGCAGAGTTTCCTAAAAAGGCTGGACACAGCGAAAACCCGAAAAAAGGGCGTTGTGTGGTTAGTCAATCAAAAAAAAAAAAAAAAGAAGAAGAAGAGAGAACTGGTCACATCTGGTTTGAGCAGAGCAAGATACAGAGGAGAGCAGTGATAGTGGCAGATAGTAAAATGAGAAAATTGAACAGATTTGAAAGGTCCAGACTGGCAGGTTGCGCCCGAGTCAAAGACTTCACAGTGGCCTGTGATGACAATGCTTCTGAAAATACCAAGCACTCCAAGTCCCGTCTGACCTTGGGAAATTTCTTTGATATTGCAAACACAGGCACACACTGACACACCTGTTTTCTCTATAATTGTTCTGCTTAACTGTTTTGAGCTCCACGTTGGGCTACTAACCTAAGTGGATAGTCTCTTAACCTTGGCAAAGGCCGCTTCTATCTGCAATGGGCAAAAGGCTCAAAGCAAGAAAAGAATAAAAGAAGTGTTTTGCATTCCCCAGCTATTCCATAGCTAACATGTTGTCTTTTCCTGCCTTCACAGGTACAGCAAAAGTGGGATAATGGACACCTTCTCCAAAATCCCCAGCAGAGTTCCTTCAGTAAACGGAGAATAGCAACCTCCAAAATCCCCAGTGGGAGGCCTTCAGCAAACAAGGGATGACACCCTTACATCCCCAGTAGAGTCCTCTCAAGCAATAAGAGAATGATACCGGATGACGTAGACTTATCAAGCCTCGCCCAGTCTGAAGAGGCCGGCTTTGCGAAGAAGAGCGGAAAGAAGGCAAGTAAGCTCGCATCAATCCCTGGTGGAGCCTCTCGCACTCAACAAGAGCTTGAATGAACATGAAGAATTCGCACCCAAGCAGAGGGAGAAGGCCTTATGAAGGAAAATGACAGCGTGAGGAATCCCCACTTATCCCCAGCGGAGCATCATTCCCCGGGGAGCTCCCACGCTTGTCACTAACAAGGCTCGACCCGAAAGAAGAGGCGATAAGAAAAAAGGTTCCTGCCCAATCCCCAGCAACAGTCACTCCAAGCTGGGGAGCCTCTACAAGAGGGAAAGCCAATCAGAAAGCACTGCAGAAGAAGGAATGACAAGATATGAAGAAGAATGAGCATAAATGAAGATATCATCGGGCAAGATGGCCCCTTTTGTAATTTTTGATTTCACACTTTTGTAAATAGAGTAGAGCAGGTGTGTGGGCTCCCTTGAGGCACTGGACAGCGCTGGAAGCACCTCCTCACCGACAGCAGCTCCTCCTCCACTCTTCCTTCCTCCTTTCTCCATTCGGTCCACATCCTAACCCGACCCTGGGCCTCCGAATCCTAATAGTAAACAAAATAAAAAATAAAAATAAAAATAAAAAAAAGAGGGAAAGAGAGAGAAGAAGAAAATGCAAGCAAGCTTCAAGTAAAACACAAAATGGATCAGAAGTCTGAAGTCACCTAAAAGCTTTAATGGAACAAACAAGAAGAAAAGAATATTGTCAAGTGTCTGGCATCGACGCCGAAACAGGTTGGCGAGCTCAAGTCCAATCTAATCTCTTTCAAACTTAAACTAAAATGCTGAAAAGTTGCCCTACAAAAACCCGAAAAGCAAAGGGTAAGGAAACTCTGAAGCCAGGAAGTGACGCCACATGATTTGGCCGCTTCCTTGTCAAAATGAAAACTTCAAAGGACTAAGCTCGTCGACCATGTCGACAGAAATGCCAAGCGCAAAAACGAGATTCTTTTTCTCTTTGCCGTTCATCCGCAAGGTGACTCCGGCAAAGAGGGGCAGCTGTAAGCACCTCAATTTTGCGATCCCAGAAAAAAAAACCAAAAATGCAAGCCCTGGACAGAAAGTCAAACCCTAAGGGGTGAAAAGTTGACTTTTTGATCAAGTGAAAATTGGCCACCTCGCTTTATGCCATTGGATAGAGAATCTCGACACGGTTCCAACGCAACTGAGTTTGCAGGAATCGGGGTCCGGACAAAGGTTCGGCGGGCGGTCAAACTTAAGGAAAAGCCAAGAGTTGACTTTTCCTCGAATTCCGTGCCAAGTACCTTGCTTTATATCATTGGATAGAGAATCTCGACACGATCCCAACGCAACTGAGTTTGCAGGAATCGGGGTCCGGATGAAGGTTCTGCAGGCGGTCAAACTTGAGCAGAGCCAAAAGTTGACTTTCTGCTAAAATCCGATCCAGAGACCTACCCCCAGGTCATTGGATAGAGAATCTCGACACGGTTCCAACGCAACCGAGTTTGCAGGAATCGGGGTCCGGATGAAGGTTCTGCGGGCGGTCAAACTTGAACAGAGCCAAAAGTTGACTTTCTGCTAAAATCCGATCCGGAGGCCTACCCCTAGGTCATGGGATGGAGGGCTCCGATACGATTCTAATGAAACTAAGTTTGCCCAAATCGGAGTCCGGATGAAGGAAATATGAGCTGACGAAATTCCCGGGCACCAAACCGGCAATCTGCGCACGTGGCAAAAAGCTGCACACGTGGCAAGTTGCGCAGGAAAATATCTCGGGGATTAAATCCGTAAATATCCAAACATACGAAATATCCCAGGGACTAAATCCGTGAAAATCCGAGAATATCGGATTAAATCAAAAATTGCCAGGGACTAAATCCGAATTTTTTAGATTTTTACGTCCGGCGAGCGGCGGCATTAAATGATTTTCATCATTATGCCGCTCGCGCGGACGTGGCGAGCGGCATGCGCTCACCTGGAGCTGGGCGCCAAGGTGGGCGCATCCCCTTTTTTTCTCTCTTATATAAGCCGCGCGGCATTTCGCGCAGAGGGGTTGGAAGATTTTTTCGAAAAAAAAAAAACTAAGTGTTCGGAGTTTTTGAGGGTTCGATTTCTTCTTCCTTCACCCGAAGCCCCCCCCCCCCCTCTCTTCACCCCGGCTTGCCTCCCAGAAAACCCCAAGCTCCTCACCCTCCTTTGGTTCTCCTCCAGTTCATCCTAAACCAGTGGAGGCTTGCTACTGTCGGTGTGGTAAAGAGGAGGCTCCGGCCGCTGTCCGACTTCGAGGA
The DNA here is from genome assembly GCA_947561395.2 of Buxus sempervirens. Taxonomy (NCBI): domain Eukaryota; kingdom Viridiplantae; phylum Streptophyta; class Magnoliopsida; order Buxales; family Buxaceae; genus Buxus; species Buxus sempervirens. Next base: position 36,374,563 of record OX387193.1, read on the forward strand.
GGCTTCCCCACTCAGCTCCAGAACTCAAGAACCACCAGGTAAACATCCCTGTTACTTTGGGTTATACATATATGAGTATGTGATTTTTTTTTCGTAAGCCGGTCTTATTCGGTGGTATGAGGCCACAGCCATGAAACCATGTTTTTTTTTTTCTGTTCACTTCCATCTGATGAAGACCACCAAGTAAGGAAGAGGAAGATGCATGTGTTGCTCACGCCGAAAAGGGAGCATGTTCCCAAGTTCCCTTCATCCATTGTACCCCTGTAAACCCCCCTCCTCATTCCCTTCTTCGGATGTTAGGGTGCATGCTTGAAGGTCTAGTCGTGGATGGGAGTACATGTAATGTCTGCATGTGGTTCCTTTTGTTTTTTTTACATTGCTGGGTTTGCTAACATGCTGCTTGTGCACCCTTGAGCATGCTCCCATCACCCCCCTCCTTTTTCAAGCTGTTAATGCATCTGTACCAGTTTTTTTTATCGGGTTTGTTTTCTTGTAAGAGATTTTGGGTTGTAGGATGAAGCATGAAGTATGCTTAGACTAGTTTTAATACAAGTTTAAGTGGCTTCTGGGGAGTGGTCGAAGCCCGGGGAAGTGTCCTGGGCATATTATTCGTGAAGTATTTTGAATGCATGTTTGTATTGTGAGTTTTCTGGGTTTTCAAAACTTGAAATAAAATGTGTTTAGATTAAATCCAAAATTAGTTGGGAGGTGTTCTGGGCATGTTGGGAGGCCAGTGGAACAGTTACAGACCGAAAAAAATCGGCCAGAGTTGGAGATCGCAAAAAAACAGAGAGTTGAAAATCACAGTGAGCTGCCGCCCACCTGGCGCTCACCTGGCGCTCACCTAGGAAGTGGGCGCCCCTTTCATCTCACTTCCCGCCGAGCTGGCGCCCACCTGGCGCTCAGCTCGCGCCCACTAAAAACCAGGTGAAATTCTGGCGCCCTTCTCGCGCCCATCTCGCGCTCACCTCCCGCCCAGCTCGCGCTCACCTGGTATCGGGTGAGCGCCAGGTCAAAATTTCGCCCGGTTCTGGCGCTCACTTCAGGAGGTGAGCGCCAGGTCCAAAACAGGCCGAATTGTTATTTTTTTTGAAAATTCCAAAAATACCCTTTACCATACCGCGGGGGCTTCGCCCCCCGCACCCCCCACCCCTTGGTTTGCTGTGCATCCAACTCGTACCTTGGCTTCGCCCACAGGGCCCCCGGGTACCTCCCCTTGGACCCAGCACAATGAGCCAATTTTTTTTGTGTGATTATTGCTAGATGTGAATGATACTTCCGAACCGAACCGGATAAACCAATAGGGTTTCTGGGTCACCCGGAAACCCGACATGGGACTTGGACTCCCGGTCCAACTTGACTTCCAGTGGGCCTTCCAACGGGGCCCACCAAGCCCAACAAACACCAAAGCATGCCATTAAAACAACTTAAGTAAAATGAACAGTTTGAACCGGGCGGGCCAAACCCAATGCGGCCCACCCGAGCCTTGTTATGTGAAATTGATGCATGAATTGCGTGGTTTGGCCGAGACCAAGGGCAAGGGCCTACCGGGCCCGCCAAAGCCCACCAACCGAACCAAGGAAGGGTACAAACCCTAACTTCCGGTAACTTGGGCTTACAAAGCCCAGATTTGGACTGCGGGCCCCAAGCCCAGTGTCCAAAACACTTTGGCAAAATTAAAAAGATAAATCCAATAAAAAATACTTGGACACCATGTGGGCCCACCTTAGGCCCACAAATCAGTCCGGCCCACTTTTGCATGAAAAACAATTAATCTTCAAACCTGAACTTAAAGTAAAATCAATTGGACTAACCAAAGCCCAAAGGACCTCTCAGGCTAGACTGAGGTCCACAAGGGTACACGGGCTTGACTAAGCCCACCAAGGATACCGTGGGCCTTCCAACGGGGCCCACCCAACCAGACTCATATCACCTAAGTAATCAAGATAAAAGCAACTAAAAGGACCCACACCACTCAGGTGGTCCCGCCAGACTTAACCAAATTGCATATCGGATTAGGAATCAGGTGAGACCAATGTAAGCTGACTCAAACCAGGGAACCCACGGGACCCGTCATCCGACGGGGTGGACCGGGGTGTCTACGGACTTCCCCGAACCACAACCGAGAACAGACTTAGAATCTCAAGCCGCAGACCAAAAAGCCCTAATAGGCAAAATTAGGCACCCAGGTGTCCGCCTGCACCCCATCAGGCGGTGGCGACTCCGAATTTTCCCGTGCCGCGTTTCCCACGCGCGCACACTAAGGTCTGGAATTCTCCCCTTGAGAGGCCAAAGAAAGCGCAAGCTTCAAGAAGGCTTGGCCTAGCGGGTTCTCCTAAGTCGCAAAATCGGAGGAACAGGTCAAGTTCCTCAATTGTGGGAGTCAACTCATTGATCCCAAATCAAAACACTGAAAGCTGGGGATCCCAGAAAAGCAATGCTGCTTGGATCATATCCCAGCTGATTGGCACATTTAACAGGGACAATGTCTGTCCCATGTGGTATTTGTGCTCTCATTCAATCTGCTCACTCCCTTGGAGCTGCCTTGTCCAGGAACGGATCCAGGGGGTATCCCAAGCGCACTTCTCTATCCTAGGGAAACGGGTTCTCTCAGATGAGGATGAGGATGCCATGCCAACTATCCGATTAAAATTCCAAATCAGTTTAGGGTTCCACACCAAACTCTTAATCAGTCCTAAGACATGCATAATCTTAAACAAAAGAACTAACCACTAGCAGTTCTAACATGCTTCACGAGATAAGCAAGAAACAGTGCGGAATTTAACTCAGGCACACATGGTGTGTGGTCCTAAGGGTTGGCGCCAATGAAGGCGCGACTCCAAGACGTACTTGTGTAGAGGAGCACATTCAAGTCCTGATCAGTCTTTCTGTCTTTCATTTGTTCTTTCATCTGCTTCCGGTGTAGGACCACAGCAAAAATTACAACTTGCCATCGAGGGCGAAGGTTTACAAGATATTTACAAAAACTTCAAAGATTTCATCCTTAAGGCTGTTGGGAGCCAAAAGGGAGGATACAAATTGCTTTCCAAGCGGGTAGGCTAAAAATTCCTAGATCTAGGGTTTAGTGCCCTTATTCTGATCTGGCATGCTTTCATCTGTTTGTCTGATCTGGCCGGCTTTCGTCTCCTCTAAAAGACCGATCTGGACTTAAAGTGCTCCCAGCGGACTCTAATGGGTCAAGACCCATAGCATACAGGACTCCATGCATGGATCTGGCGTAGTTCCCCTGATCAAAATTAGGTGAGCTTCCTAAATTAGGGTTGAGGTCGCCCATGATCTAGGGCTTACTCAATTTGATGCAAAAGGCGGGGGTTGCTGCCCCTAATGGACTCTGGATTTTATTCCAATTTTACTCCTCTTATACTCACCATTCACAACATTCTCACCCTCGCATGCTCAATGTATAGTTTATTCAGAAGCGTTAGGTGGGGAAGGATACCCAGCCTGAGACATAAGCCTACAAGGGTCTGGACCAGTACTGGATCCTCGCGTATCACGGCAAGAAACCAGTGGTGCTAATGGACTCCAGAAAGCTGGGGGGATGGGTTTACCCTACTTTCCCCGGCAAGCCACGGGAGCGTAGGTGCTAATACCATCCCAAAGATCAGTTCATAGGAATCAGAAGGGTAGGCTGCTAGAGAGGTCTAGGTTTTGGTAAAGAAGTTGCAACATCCGCTCTCATTAATTCAAGGTCGGATCATCCACGCAGTCTCCCTCGTGCATGTCACCCCACGCAGTTTATCACACAAGAATGGAAAATAAAATAAAAAATCCATCCACGGTGTGGTGGTGTGCCCGTGTGTGCAGTTGGGCTGCGTGCTGTGTCTACACGGGTGAATTTTGTCTGGATTTTGTTGATAAAGGGATTGTTACTGCCTTGTATAGTAAGGTGCAGAATTAGCACGCAATACGAGGTTCTGGGAGAGTCCCCAGGTAAGTGGGGGGTCACAAGGGACCGCTTAAATCCCACTTGCCTTAGGCAATTATCGCATCCCTTTGACAGGACACCCTAGAACGCGTAATTACGCGTATTCTGTATCTTACTAAACGAGGTAGTAAGAAACCCTAAATATCAACTAAATCTCTCTTTATGTTGACTCATCTGACCAGGGTCCTAATGGGCTGATCCGTCCCCAGTGGAGTCGCCAGGCTGTGCGCGCGTCGGAAACGCGGCACGGGAAAGTTCAGAGTCGCCACCGCCTGATGGGGTGCAGGCGGACACCTGGGTGCCTAACCTTGTCTATTAGGGCTTTTTGGTCTGCGGCTTTGAGATTCTAAGTAGGGTTTCGGTTGCGGTCCGGGGAAGTCCGTAGACACCCTGGTCCACCCCGTCAGGTGACGGGTCCCTTAGGTTTATCCTGGTTTGATTCAGCTCACTTTGGTCTCACCTGATTCCTAATCCGATATGCAGTTTGTTTAAGTCTAGCGGGACCACCTGAGTGGTGTGGGTCCCTTTAACTGCTTTTATCTTGATTAATTAGGTGATATGGGTCTGGTTGGGTGGGCCCCATTGGAAGGCCCCTGGTGTCCTTGGTGGGCTTAGTCAAGCCCATGTACCCTTGTAGGCCTCAGTCTAAGCCCGAGAGGCCCTTAGGATTTTTGGTTCAATGAGTTGATTTTATTTCGGAGTTCAAGTTGGATTATTAAGTGATTTATATGCAAAGCGGGCCGGATTGGTTTGCGGGCCCCTTAGGTGGGTCCACATGGTGGCCAAATAATTTAGATTTATCTTTTTAATTTTCCAAAGTGAGTTGGACACTGGGCTTGGGGCCCGTAGTCCAAATCTGGGCCTGTAAGCCCAAGTTATCAGACGTTAGGGTTTGCACCCTTCCTTGGTTCGGTTGGTGGGCTTTGGCGGGCCCGGTAGGCCCTTGCCCTTGGTCTCGGCCAAACCACGCAATTCTTGCATCAATTTCATGAGTCTGGTTCGGGTGGACCGCCTTAAGTTTGGCCCGCCCGGTTTAGTCGGTTAATTTTGCTTACCTTGATTAAGTTGCATGCATACATGTTTATTGGGCCGGGTGGGCCCCGTTGGGAGGCCCACTGGAAATCAGGTTGGACCGAAGGTCCAAGTCCCATGTTGGGTTTCCGGGTGACCCGGAAACCCTGTTGGTTTATCCGGTTCGGTTCGGAAATAGCACTCACATCCAGCAATAATCATAGAAAAATATACAAAGATGACACTTGTCAAGGAGAGACTAACTCACTATGCTGGGTCCAAGGGGAGGTACCCGGGGCCCCTGTGGGCGGAGCGAAGCGGAGCCCACGGGGTGGGGTACCTTCCCGCACCAAGGAACTAGTTGGACGCGCAGCGAACAAAGGGGGTGGGGGGTGCGGGGGGCGAAGCCCCTGAGACAAGGAGGGTTCGAGTGGGGAAGAAACTTGGGCACGGCACCTGAGCCAACGGGAACTCCCAGCCAAAAATCCTCCAACCAAATTTTTTCGAACCCAAAAATCTTCGAACCCTAAAATCCCCGAACCCTTTGAGCGAAAAGTCACGTGGCTTATATAAGGGAAAAAAAGGGGGGCGCTCACTCGCGTGCCACATCCGCGCGAGCGGCATAATGATGAAAAATCATTTAATGCCGCCGCTCGCCGGTCGTGAAAATCTAAAAAATTCAGATTTAGTCCCTGGCAATTTTTGGTTTAATCCGATATTCTCGGATTTTTACAGATTTAGTCCCTGGGATATTTCAAATGTTTGGATATTTACGGATTTGATCCCCGAGATATTTTCCTGCGCAACTCGCCACGTGTGCAGTTCGCCAGTTTGCTACTCGGAAACTTTGTCAGCTCATATTTTCTTCATCCGGGCTCCGATCTGGGCAAACTCAGTTGCGTTAGAATCGTATCGGAGCCCTCCATCCCATGACCTAGGGGTAGGCCTCTGGATCGGATTTTAGCTGAAAGTCAACTTTTGGCTCTGCTCAAGTTTGACTGCCCGTAGAACCCTCATCCGGACCCCGATTCCTGCAAACTCAGTTGCGTTGGAACCGTGTCGAGATTCTCTATCCAATCACCTAGGGGTAGGCCTCTGGATCGGATTTTATCAGAAAAGTCAACTTTTGGCTCTGCTCAAGTTTGACCGCCCGCAAAACCTTCATCCGGACCCCGATTCCTACAAACTCAGTTGCGTTGGAACCGTGTCGAGATTCTCTATCCAATGACCTAGGGGTAGGCCTCTGGATCGGATTTTAGCAGAAAGTCAACTTTTGGCTCGGCTCAAGTTTGACCGCCTGCAGAACCTTCATCCGGACCCCGATTCCTGCAAACTCAGTTGCGTTGGAACAGTGTCGAGATTCTCTATCCAATGGCATAAAACGAGGTGGCCAATTTTCATTCGATCAAAAAAGTCAACTTTTCACCCCTTAGGGTTTGACTTTCTGTCCAATGTTTACATTTTTGGTTTTTTTCTGGGAGCGCAAAAATGAGGTGCTTACAATGTGTTGAGCTTGTGATCCAAGGACTGAGCATACGAGTCTAAGTACTATAGTTGTAGTCCTGGTCGAAGTCTATAGTTTTGGCCAAACAGTATACTGATTAGACTTGCAAAATAATACAAATGGTTTATCAAATTAATCAGATTGATACGGTTTTAAGTTATGAAATGATTTGTATGTTCTAGTTGATTATTATTGTAAGTGTTTCAAACCTTATTGTAAATTCTTGCTATAGTGAGATACTAGGTTTATCTCACCTACACTTGTTTACTTGTGATGCATTATGATTTGAGATATATCCGCATATGTATTTAATCTATAATGTGATGACTTACTAGGATCTCCGACCTCATTTATTTTATTTATGTAGACTGTGCAAATTCCAGAGTATTGTCAGTTGTTGTCAACTAGATCCAGATCTAGAGGTAGTTGTTGCAATCCTCATTATTATATTTAAATTGCACATTTCAAGATGATGATATTTAGATAGATATTTGATTAAGTCTTCCGCTTTATCATTATTTGATTTATTGCACTCTGATATTGTTAACGAGCTTGAGTTATCTGTTGATATCAGATGATTGGTATTGTTCAGAGGTAAGTGAATTAGGGTTTTATTTATTTCTTAATCTATGATTAAGATTAAGATTTACTTTTCGCCCAACATACCAATTCTCGTAATTTTGTGGTTTAGGCCATAGGATGCTAGAATTGAAATGGTGTATATCACATGGGTCTTCACTGTACATTGTTTTAAATGAGTTAATTTATCATTAATTTTGTCATACCTAGAGATTACACTGGGTACAAAAGACTAAGGATGGTAGGGATTGGCCTTTTGTTAGGTCTTGAGAAAAATAGGAAACTAAACCCCTATGTGTATATTACAAACCAAAATTAGATGCAAAGGGTTTGGTTTTGTGCATTCTCCTGGTTTTAACTGACAACTCAAACCATCCTCATGTAGGGTTTGATTTAAATATTTGTATATATAGTTTGGTTCATTTTGATTTATAAACCTTAAATCCGAAACGGGACAAGATATAATAAGATCAATTACAATTTCTAACTTTTCCCCAAATGTGAACTGCGCGCATCGCACGTGCCTTTCCTGGTTTTATTTACTAATGAAAAAAATAAAAATACGAAAAAAAATAAAAAGAAAAAACTGGTTGGTTGCAACTCTATACAGCAATACATGAGCTGAATGGGGTGCGTGCGCGCATAGTTGCGTGCGTGCGTGTGTAAGTGCAATTCCTCGTTGATTATCAAGGGAGAATGTGTCAGATGACAGCTTGGACATGGACACAAAACGAAGCATCTACAACCATTCGTTCAATGAAAGGCTATCCATAATCTAATCCAATCCTTTTATTCCCCAAACACCTCTGATTCAAACTCCACGTTGAGCATCTGAGTCAGATGATAGATTGGGGAGGTACACAACAAGAACTAACTACAACCATTCGTTCGATGAGAGGCTATCCATAATGTGATCCTATCCTTTTAGTCTCAAATGCTGCTTCAAACCCCACATTTTTCCACCTCCCTTGTTACTGCTGCTACTAAAATTTGCAACCATGGCGAGGGTTACTCTCTCAGTAGCCAACCCATCGCTTCAGGTGTTCCATCGATCCTCTTGAGAGCTCTTCTCATTAGCGCTAAATCTAAACTGATCACTTGAGTGTGGTTGTGTGTGTGTGTTTTCTATTGATTTTGTTATTAATTTTAAAAAAAAATTATGTCCGTCTTGATTTTACAGGGCAATATTAAGGGGTTCTCAGAATTCAATGGACTCCGTAACTCATCAATTTCTCTACCCTTCGCCAAGAAGACTTCCGACGACTTCCTCTCCATCATCGCTTTCCAGACGTCCGCAGTGAGTTTCTTTTCAGCAATGACAATTAGCAGCAACTTCCCAACTCTATAATTGAATAACTATTGCTTGATCCCAGTATTTTGTTGCAATTCCACATGCTTTAGAAAGACAATTGGAAAAGTTCCCAATCCTATTATCTGGACCTCTAGATATTATATCTAACGTCTTTACACCACTTGATGATGAGACAGAGTTCACTGGATCTAATCTCTTTTTTTTTGCTATTCTCATTGGTTGCATGTTTGGTTACCATGTGCCCAGCTCCATCCTATTTTAACAAATCGATGTGTAATTATTACAGTTACTGAATCAAATTAAGTGTTCTCATCTTATATGGATCCAAATCACAAGTTTTAGGGGAGTGATCCGAAACTAGTTTGGATATTGAAGCTACTGTTTTGTTTCTTGTTATATAATTCGGTATTTGCTCCCGTCACAATCCCGTCATCCACTAAGTACACATTTAATTGCATTAATTATCTTCAAAATTGCAAAAAATTTTCTTATTTTTAAATTACGGCAATGATTTTTGTGATTATTATTAGATTTTAGAGAAAGTCGTTATGCTTTACAGCAACAGGTTTGGTTAGGCATAGCAGCAAACTAGAATACGGAATTTGAGATAATCATTTGTCTAATCCAACCATCAATTTGATCAGAGATCTTTGTATAAAGAATTATATAAACCGTAATAGTAATGTAATTGAGATTCTGTGGAGCTCTATCTGCACTTTATTTGCAGCATCCACAGGATGATGCCATGTGTATAAAGAAACACCTTGAATGGTTTAACCGTAAATTTTTAAGTACATTTGGCACAATCCTCCGAAAAGCTCCAAATAAAAGTGTAGGTGGCAGTTCCAGAGGATGTGAACTATAGTATATGTGCATGAGATTTTGTGGCATGTATGTATATTGGGAATCTGAATTTTTTGGTTTTTCTTAAAAATTTAGTTAGAGACAATGAACCTTTTATGTCATGAAATTTAGGTCTCTAAAATTTATTGCATAATGAATGAGTTTCCTATGCTATAAAATCGTTATTACCATCTGTGGTATCAGCAAAACGGATGAAGGCCGTGTATGTACTTGGTAGAGGAATTCTACTCACATATATCCTAACCTGGCTTGGCTAGGTAAAATTTCAGTACTCCAGATGGTTGGACATATATGCGTGTCCCAAGCCCAGGCTGATGTGTATACGTATCCTAGAATCCATTGGTAGAGAATTCTGTGCCTACCATCCGTTGGTGCATGTGTAGAGGAATTCTGTATCGTATGCAAACCAATGTTAGTTTACAAAACATGCAATTAATGCTGGGATAGGGGAGCTTTTTAGAGGAAATTAACAGTACTACTATTACCAACAAAAAAAAATTAACTGTACGACCGGAGCTGAGGGTAGCTCAAAAACTTGTAGAAAATTGAATGGCACTGCATGATCTGACTGTTGTATGTTAATGTGTGGAAGGTTTCAAGCAACAAGAAGATGGGAGTTGTGGAGGCAAAGCTGAAGGTGGCCATAAATGGGTTCGGAAGAATTGGAAGGAACTTCTTGAGGTGTTGGCACGGGAGAAAGGAATCACCGTTGGAGGTAATAGCCATCAATGATACAGGCGGTGTTAAACAAGCTTCCCACCTCCTCAAGTACGACTCCACCCTTGGCATCTTCGAGGCTGATGTGAAGCCTGTTGGTGAGGATGGCATCTCTGTCGATGGCAAGATCATCAAGGTCGTCTCGGATCGCAACCCCATCAACCTCCCTTGGAAGTAAGTTATGTTTTGTAATTGCTCGGATCCATATGCTATATGTATTTATTGCAAAATTGTTTTAATTCACCATCAATAATCAACTGTTATGCATCAATTTGCATGGACGTGTGTGTTCAGGGATATGGGAATTGATCTGGTGATCGAAGGAACAGGTGTTTTCGTGGACAGGGACGGTGCAGGGAGGCACATTCAGGCTGGCGCCAAGAAGGTGTTGATCACAGCCCCCGGAAAGGGGGACATTCCCACATACGTAGTGGGAGTAAATGCTGACGCGTACAACCCTGCTGAGCCCATCATAAGCAACGCATCCTGTACCACCAACTGCCTCGCTCCCTTCGTCAAGGTCCTCGACCAGAAGTTTGGTAATTACTAGTATATACTATTTAGAATATTTCCCTCATATTACGGCCCTCTTTTTAGTTTTTTTTCTTTTTCTTTTTAGAATTACCTTCCACAAACAAAACAAACGCCTGCTGATTTGCATTCCCCTAGTACTCGGTAGATTAAGACAGATGCAACTCACGTGCCTAAATGTCTCTTAATTTTCCTGCCTAACTGGCCCCTACTGGCTCTGTAGGTATCATCAAGGGCACCATGACCACCACCCACTCCTACACTGGGGACCAAAGGCTTTTGGATGCTAGCCATCGTGACCTTCGACGCGCACGTGCTGCAGCCCTCAACATCGTCCCAACTTCAACTGGCGCTGCTAAAGCTGTAGCCCTCGTCCTCCCAACCCTCAAGGGCAAGCTTAATGGCATTGCCCTCCGTGTGCCCACACCTAACGTCTCCGTTGTTGACCTAGTTGTGCAGGTCTCCAAGAAGACCTTTGCCGAAGAAGTCAATGCTGCTTTCAGGGAGAGTGCTGACAAGGAACTCAACGGCATCCTCTCTGTGTGCGATGAGCCCCTTGTCTCAGTCGACTTCAGATGCTCTGATGTCTCCTCCACTGTTGACTCCTCGCTAACCATGGTTATGGGAGATGACATGGTTAAGGTCATTGCCTGGTATGATAACGAGTGGGGCTACTCCCAGCGTGTCGTCGATTTGGCTCACATTGTAGCCAACAACTGGAAGTGATTGCTCAAAATTATCCTCCAACAAACATACTCCACTCCTTAGCCAAAATTTTCTTACAGGGATGGTCAATCTGATCTGGGCAGTGTGAGGAAAAAAATTATATCTATCATTTTGTCAAATATGAAAAGATGTGTAACGATTATCCTCCTCTTTCTTTCTTTTCCATGCATTTTTTCTCCTAATAAATTTTATGCTCCCATAAATTTTGTCGTGATTATATTTTTCCCTTCAACTATAGCTTTTGAATTTGATACCTGCAAGAAATTTTGTTGCAACAAGTCCTCTGAATAATTTCATGACATTTAACTTGGAAAGCATGAAACCAACTTGTTAAAAGAGGTTTTCCAACGTGAACCAGCTTTGAAAAATGCCAATTATTTTCTTTTAACCTTTTCCAAGCATTGTCTGCTTACATTTCTGCAATAAACTTCTTGTGCTACTTATCTTAATATATTTTAACCTTGAAAATTACAAGTTAAGGGTATAGATGGCAAACGGGCATACAGGTTGTTGAGAGCGAACTTATGATATAAATTAACATAAATAACCTTCAATTTGTTTAGCGAGATTAAAGTAGCTTGAATCTTGCATCTTCAACCACACAAATTCACAGATCTTGTCAAAGTGTCCAAAATCTATATATATAACAAATTTTCATTTTTTTTTGTAGCAAAAGTTGAGCGTGCATTAAACATAAAATTGTATCTAACCAAGTAAATAGACCAAGAGTCCTGTGATTGGATGTGTGATAGAATCTACTATTCTAGGAATATCAATAAACAAAATTATTATATTTACTCAGGTTTGAGCTCCCTCCTACAAACTAGAATTAAAGTACTAGTATTACTCTCTGAAAAATGAGTGTGCACACCTCAGGAAAAAGCGGCTGTGTAGTGTAAGGAGTCACCACTACCTGAAAGGGTGCAAGTAGACATCTGGTCCTAGAAGTCTGTCTAGGGCTTGGTCTACATTAAGAGTTCTGGGTAAGGCTCGGTTATGGTTCGGGAAAGTTTTTAGACACACTGGTCCGTCCTATCAAAGATGGGTCCCATGGGCTATCCCTGATTGGATTTTATCAAGTCAAATATTTTTCTCACCTGTCCTATGCCTACATGCTAGTATTTTAGGTCTATCTGGGAGTCAAGTTCGGTCCTTTTGATTCAATTATGTCCAAGTGTATCAAGTGAGTTTGACTGATGGGCTGGTTGCAAGCCAAATGTCCTCTTTGGGTTTTGGGAACCCTTTAGAAAGTTTGATTAGGTTTGGTTAATTTTAACCATGTGGCATGTTGCCTTAATTTCATTAAGTGAGTCTGTGATGCTCTTGTGGGTCACTTCGTGGGCCCCACAATGGTATCCCCATTTCATTTATCTTTGATTATGTTTGATGCCAATGTGGTCTAGGGATTGGCTTGGGGCCTTCCCTAGGCATAGGTTTAGAAGCTAAGTCTTGTGAGAGGTGAAGGGATAGGATCCCCTTCCTTGGTATGATTGGGTGATCCTCTCCCTTTTGAGAAAGAGAAGGATACGGCCTGGTAAGCCTTTACCTTTGGTCTATAGCCAAACCATGTATCTTACTAGCATGGTTGCTTTTTTGGCCTTGAGTTTGGGCCTTTGAAAGTGTGGCCTTTATTTACTTTTATTTATTGTTTATTTAACCTTGAGTGAAGTGAGTTGGAATGGGTGGGCCCCGTTGGAAGGCCCACCGGAATCACATTTGGGCCCATGAAGGCCCAAGTCCCATTTTGGGCTTAAGGGTGACCCAAAAGCCCTTGTGGTTTATTGGTTTGATTTTACGTTGATTTTAAAGCCTTAAACAATGAAAAATCCCATTTCTGTAATTTTTTGGGTTAAACCAATCATTCAAATTGGTTAGCCTACTTTTTATGAATAACCAAAATTGACTATCGGTTATTGTAGATTTTTCTATGTAACCAATATTCAGTCTAATCACAATGTATATGCAAAAATCTTTTAACGAATCTTTTCTAAATTAAATCAATAATCTCCTCATGAGAATCAAATCCAAACCGTACAGTCAATCTCATGATGAGACTCAAATCCAAGCCAAACAGTTGTGACATTACCGAACTTGTGAAATATGACCACTTTGAAAGGTCAAGACCTTGTCCAACAAATCCAGTCTAAGAACAAACTGCAACATATCTGGTACCATATCATTACCCTCATGATGGAATGTAAGAAACCTCACCCTCATGGTGGAAATTGAATTGCTGCAGCTCATCCCTCATGAAAAGCCTCTCCATCATAAAGGAAATGCATAAAGGAACTAGACTTAATCCAAATAAAGATAGACATACTTCACTAATAACTAAACTATGGATCTATGATGAGCTAAGACCGCTAGACACAATTAAAACCAAAACTTGTGGTCCTCATAACCAAATCAATGTATAATATAACATAGTGCCCTCATAGCAAGTAACCAAGAATCATAGCCCTCATGGTCAATTCAAAGTCAATAATGTCCTCTTGGCAAAACCACTCCTTCTTTGAGGTAATTTAATATTCACTGCCCTCATGGCAAATATACTCCATCATGAAAAACAAATAACAATAAAACCATCTCCCTCATGGAGAAAACCAATTTACTCAAAAACTGTCAAAACCCAAGAAATAAGATCAATATACCCAAATATGTAGGAAAATACTTTTGTACAATTCCAGAACTTAAAACAACTTCAAAACATACTTTTACAAGTGTGGAAACGCACCAATTCCCAAACAAATCAATATAAAATTCATTTTCCCTCTTAGAACCAAAACATGAGCTATTTCAGTAGAACTACCAAAAATCTTGTATAATTTTTATAAAATTATTCGACCACTGACACACTCATAAATACCCAAATCTTATTTGTACATGTGTTGGATTTTGTAAGGCCTCGAAAATTTTCAGAAATTTTTCATTAAATAATAATCAGTATTTTATTGTGGATTTTATTGATGGTTTGTAATGGAATATATAGGTGATCATATTGATGAAGGAGATTAGGAGTTTGATGCAAATCCAACCGTTGGATCATGAAATAAAGGGGTAAGTATTAAATTAAGGCTATCTTTTAATTTGATTGGTTAGAAGTATATGAGTTGATGGATAGGAGATACATGGGATCATAAGAATTAAAATAGGAGTTTATTGAGAGAGTATACGACTAATCGTATACCTATTCTCTTTGTATTCTCTTGCGGCTAAAAGGAAAAGAAAAGAGACCGAGAGAGAGGTGTGCGCACTTGTTTACGGTCGCACGACGAGGCGCATGCAAAACGATGCATGCCTCGGGATTTGTTTGGAGTTGCCACTGCCTGATAGGGTACAGGCAGACACCTGGGTGCCTAAGTTTTCTATTAAGGCTTGGCCTGCGGCTTGAGATTCTAAGTAAGTTCTCTATTGCGGTCCGGGGAATTCCGTAGACACCCCAGTCCACCCCGTCGGATGACGGGTCCCATAGTTATCCTGGTGTAGACACCCCAAATTGCACTACAAAATGAGAAAATAATAAAAACATGTAATTAGAGCTTAAAACAGGTTAAAAATGCATAAAAATTGAATAAACAGGCTTTGCCCGTATTTCATTCACGGGCCGGTCGCGCCCGAAATCAATCTACGGTCAGGCGCGCTCGTAGTAACTATACGGTCACCATTGGACCGTAGTGCATTTATGGTCACTAAAGACACGTGCGAGTTTTGTCCTTCTCTCGATTTCCGAGCTTTATCTTTAGTCCAATATATCTTTAAATAAGCGAATTACGTATTTTATTCGCTGAAGCCACCTTGGTTGGCTATGGATGGGCATTACCTCCAATTTTCACTCTATCCTGAGGATCAGGATATATCCTTCTGGACCAGCCTTGCCCCTGGGTGTGTCTATAAATAGAGGCTCTCTCCTCTAGCTAAGGGCCACGAAATTTTGAGTCCAAGGAATTCTAAGAAGCTCCAAGAGAAGAGAAGAACTCCTGCTGCCTGCCTGCTCAATCCAGGTAAGTCCCCTATCCCTTTTTATTTTCTGTCTTCAATTCTAGAAGTAATAGGATCATCTCTATTGCTGTAGAATAAGGCCATATCTGTTTTCGTATTCCTAAACTTGTCTCTAAGTACCTCAAGAGTCTCTCTAGCCGTAAAACGTGAAGAGAGAACTAAGGGAAAGGGGAACAGGTGGATCCTTAGAATAGAACCCCATATATGTTTTCTTTCATAGAATAAGGCCTGTGATTGTGTTTGTGTAACCAAACCTATCTCTAAGTACCTCAAGAGTCTCTCTAGCCGTAAAACGTGAAGAGAGAACTAGGGGAAAGGGGAACAGGTGGATCCGTAGGGTAGACCCCCATGTGCTCAAATCTGTGAGATGTGACTATTTTGAATATCCTGATCATGTTTTAATGCTTTTATGATGAATCTGAATGAATCACATGAATCTATGATGTTTATAGCATGAGATCCCCACTTTTTGATAAAATTTGGATTTTCCACATATTTGCACCTACAGCACTGTTTTCGTGATTTTTGGTGGTTTTAGGCTAAGATCCTGGATTTATCATGATCAATATGGTAGATCTGAATCCAGAAGCCTGAAAATAAATTCTAGGGTTTCATGATGTGGTTGTTAAATTGTTTTTCATTATTGAGATAAGACCCTACGGTCTAAATTCTCCCTTTTTGGTGTTTTTCATCAACGTGGGTATTTTTGGTTTTGATTTTCAGATTTAATGTGAAATTTGGGCTTTATCTATGTCCTGGACTATTCAAGTTCAATTTTGAAATATTTTATAAAAATCATATTTTTCTAGATTTCTAGAATTTGACTTGAAGCCAGATTTTTGGATTTTTCACTTTAAATTGATTTTATTTGATTTTATCTCAATTTTGTTTTGATCATAAAACCCTAGGAATGGTATGATCATGTTTGATAGTTCTGGATCAATCAGACTATTCATATGAAAAAACCATATATTTTTCCCTTTTTTGTGATTTTGTGTGATTTTTATAGCAAGCTTTTTCCTTTATTTTAAACATGAACAATACCTGGCAACCACCTTGTGTGGATGAATAGGGGTGCCTAACACCTTCCCCTGTTCATAACCTAATCCCCTTACCCATCTCTGGTTGTTTTTTTTTAGGAGGGATATTTTGCCCTAAAATTTGCCTTTTTGTGCTTATTTAATATTTTGGTGTCCATTCACACCTAAATTGAATGGTGGCGACTCTTTGTTTGATCCAATCCCGTGTGATGATTGAGGAAATCATTAAATTGATTTTTCCATGTCTCACACCTGGTTTGAGTCAACTCTTTCGTCTTTCACTCACCCGATTCCTAATCCAGCATGCCACTTGGTTAAGTCTTACGGGACCACCGAAGTGGTGTGGGTCCCTTTACTTGATTTTATCTTTTCTTTATTTAGGGTGTGTTAGCACCTGATTTTTGCACCCCCAAAATAAAGAAAAATGAAAAGTCAAACTAAAAGTCAAACCCTGAGGGGGTCAAAATTTGACTTTTTGATTCAAGTGAATTTGGCCATCAAACTTCATCTCATTGAAAAGAGCATTTCGACACGATTCTAACGCAACCGAATTTGCTGGAATCGGAGTCCAGATGGAAAAGATATGAGCTGGTCAAACTTTTGGGGAGACCCCAATTCAACTGCCAAACTTGACCCCAGTGGACAGGTGGTTCCGAGCCGGTTCCAACAACACTAAGTTTGCTGAAATCGGACACCGGATGAAGAAGTTATGAGCAGTTAAAGTTTCAGAAAAACTGCCCATGTGGCAAAAAAGGCAGCAAAAATGGAATAAACCAATAAAGTAAATAAGATAAATGTGTTTAATAATATTTTAATAAAGAGAATCTCGTTTATATAATAAAATAATCATAAAATCGAATGTAAATCTTGCAAAAAACCAAATTGAATAAAGATTTGAAATCCAAATATTTTTAAAATGTGCTGGACCGTATTTACATTACGGGCAGGGCATGCCCGTATTTAAAGTACGGGCACACTTCTAGAAGGAAACACGCGTCGCTGTACGGCGGGACACGCGTCCCGTACGGAAGAATCTGCGATAATTACAAATATTCGTTTTTCGCCCGTATTTGAATTACGGGCAAGGCACGCCCGTACTTGAAGTACGGGCAAGGCATGCCCGTAGTTCAAATACGGGCACGGGAATTTTGCCTATAAATAGAGAGGCCACCCCCTTCATTTGGACAAGCCCTCTCCTCTGGCCTACCCCCTTTCCCCCCTGGTGCTTCCCCCGGCCAAGTCCTGCCCAATTGCCACCACCCTACCCAAGCCAATATAATGTCCAAAATACCCTTGTCACCCCAAAACCATGCTCAAACACCCAAAACCTTGTCTAAATTTTGACTCCTCAACTTCTTGGATTGAGGAACTTAACCAGACCCTTTCCACATCATTTTAAGAATTCCCGGAGGACGCGGAAGCGCTGCTCAAATTTCCGGAGAACCAAAACATCAATCAAACAATCAACTACATTGTAAGTATGTCCTCTTTTGAATTAAAGTGAATTTTGATTTCATTCTTCTCTTATTCACTACTTCTTGTCATTATATGCTACATCTAACATGTTTTTGAGTGTTGTATGTAATAAGGAATTGCATACAAAAGTAATCCTTCTCATGCAAAAAGGGGACTTGATAACAAAAGGTTATCTAAAATGCCTCAAAAAGTGAACTTAATCCCATTTGATCGTCATTGTGGGAAGAAGATTGAAGGTTTTTTTTTAACATCTGATATTCCCTGTAATCTCCCCTTTTCCCCCCCTTAATGATGGCTATGGTTGCTTAAGCAAACAAAAAGAAGAAGGTAGCCCATGACCCCAAAGAAAGTGAAAAGAGAAGAAATGGCTTTATAAGCCAAATGAAGAAAATGTAAAACATGGGAGGAGAGCAGAAGCCATTGGAGGTCCCAAGAAAGCCACGGAACTGATCCAGATTGAAATCGGCAGCAAACATGCAAACCAAGTCGTGCCCGTAAACTCAGGTCGGTCCAGCCTGGACCGTGTTTGATTCACGGACACGGGAGACCGTAATTAATTCACGGTCAAGGCGGACCGTAGAGAAAACACGGGCA
This sequence comes from Buxus sempervirens, assembly GCA_947561395.2. Taxonomy (NCBI): domain Eukaryota; kingdom Viridiplantae; phylum Streptophyta; class Magnoliopsida; order Buxales; family Buxaceae; genus Buxus; species Buxus sempervirens. Next base: position 36,392,865 of record OX387193.1, read on the forward strand.
GACATAAAAATAATGTAAAAAGTGTAATTTCTTGGTCTGGTTTGACTTGATCCGGCCTAAGCCGGCTTGAACCACCCCCTTTAACCATTTGGGCTATCTTAAGACCATTTTTGGACTTTGGGCCCATCAAGACCCCTTTGGCCCACTTGTGGGGCCCACATTTTGACTGGCCTATACCAGGCCCGTTTTCAACAAACAGGCCCAGGCCCCTTAACCCTTGGCTAATGGGCCCGTACCAAGCCCATTAAGCCCAAATAAATTGTAAATAAATAAACTTTAAATAACCAAATGGGTTACCCAATAACCCAACTGGGCCCAAGGCCCAACCATGGTAGCCCGCGGGTCTTCCAACGGGACCCGGGTCCGACCCATTCCACTTAGATAAATAAAAAAGATAAAATCAAAAAAGGGACCCACACCTCCAGCAGGCCCCGCCGGACCTAACAAGTCAGCATGCTGGTCTAGGAAAAGGGTGAAATTGACTCAAAAACCAGGGAGACCCGAGGGACCCGTCAAACCGACGGGGCGGGCTGGGGTGTCTTAAGGCTTCCCCGGACGTAACCGAGGACTTAGCTAGATCTCTAATAAGCCGCAGACCAGACTTAGACCCGGATAGGGCAATCACCGTGTCTGCCTGCACCTCTCAGGCAGTGGCGACTCCGAAAGTCCCGAGGCACGCACGAACTCCACGTGCGCCCCGTGTGCGATCCAGATTTAGGTGCGCACAGGGTGATCTGAGTCTGATTGGGCAGGCCCCATTGGAAGGCCTGCGGATCCCTTGGTGGGCTTGGTTAAGCCCACGTGTTCCCTTGGTGGGCCTCAGTCTAAACCTGAGAGGCCCTTTGGGTTTTGGCTCAATGAATTGATTTTATTTGAATTTCAGGTTTCATTAAATTTGATTTATATGCAAAAGTGGGCTGGGATTGCTTTGTGGGCCCCTGAGTGGGCCACACAGTTGGTTGCCAAGTGATTGTGATTATCTTTATTTATTTGTGCCAAAGTGGGCTAGGAATGGGCTTGGGACCCATTACCTAGATTTGGGTTTGAAAGCCCAAGGCCATAGTGGATTAGGGCTTTGGACCCTATCCTTTGGTTTTGTGGGCTTCCCTTGAAGGGAGATGGGCCCGATAGGCCCAAGCCCAAGTCACGGCCAAACCAGACCTAAACTAGCAAGCATGCTTCAATTTGGGCTTTGGTGGGCCTCACATGGTTTGGCCCACTGGATTGATTTACTCTGCTTATTTAAGATGATATGAGTTTGTTGGGCTTGGTGGGCCCCGTTGGAAGGCCCACTGCAAATCAAATTGGACCGGGTCGGTCCATAGCCCATCTTGGGTTTCCGGTTGACTCGGAAACCCTTCTGGTTCGTCTGGCTTGATCAAACAAACCCAAAAAATGGGACAATATCGCAAAAATAACAAAAGTGACATTCTGGCAGTGTAGCCGGCCTGAGATGCCGGTTACACACAGGGCACAGTGTATCCGGCATCTTTTGCCGGCTACACATGGGGCTCTGTTGATCCGACCTGAGTTGCCGGATCAACATACCGAAGCCCTTTTTTCGGATTTTTTGCATTGGGGTTAGTTTTTAGGCCTCTTGGGGTGTTCCAGGGATTGTGTGGGCTCCTGTGTTAGCCCACATTGGTTCAGCTGAGAGGGAATGCCCCAATTTTGCCTTCTTTTGGGACTTGGAGGGTTCAAGCAAGGAGGAGGAGGCTTAAGGTCTTGCCTCCTCTCATTTGAACCCAACTCTAGCAATCACGCAAGGGCCTTGATGTTCCTGTTTGGTTTTCACAAACTCCGCATAACAGCAAACTAATAAGATGAAGCGAAGACAGTAAACTAATCCCAATAGACATGCTTTTGAACCATGGAGAATATGCGTGCATTCTTATGTGTTGTGAGCATGAAAAGTGAAAGGCTTGTGGGTGTGCTCGTGCGTGCCCTGAGATGGCTAACGACTCAAGCATGCATAATGGCCTAGCCTAGCTCTAGTGGATGTGTGAAGGTGTGCATGCACGCATACCTTAGAGGCTACCAAAAATATACAAAAATCAAGTTTACACGGAAATAAAGGAATCAAGGGAAGAAGGGATAAAGGAGGGCTTATGATGGGATACATGAGAGTCACGAAATGGGGGAACAAACTCCCCCTTCAAATGAGACAAATCCACGGCAAGCCAGTGTATAAAGGGCTTTTAAAAGTGAGCAAGATCACCTCTTCATCCTCCCATGGAGCCATCTACATACTCTCCCCTTACCACAGGAGTTTCCACGTCCAATACGAAGGAGAAAGGAGGGGTGAAAAGACGCTACTCATGCCAAAAGATAGAGGGAAATACCATGCAAAGGATGATGGACATACAACATGCTTGAAATAAACCTCTTTTTATTTATGTTGAACAAAATGCCATAGAAAACATTACCTTGGGGTTAGATCCTTGGAATGAGGTGTGTTGAGCCTCCTTGGAGTGGAGGAAACCGCTGGAGCTCCTCCTTTTGGCACCAACAGCAAACAGTCCTCCCTTGGCTTGGGTGAAAAATGGAGAAGAAGAAGGAAGGAGAGAAGGAGAGAGCCTTGAGGTTGAGCTTGGAGAGTTTTGGGGAGCCAAAGAGGGGTAAGAAGAGGAGGTTTCGGAGCTGGAACAGAGGGGGAAGAAAGGTGGAAGCAAGCAAAAAGAGGCCAACCCCGGAAATGGGGCTGCTGTTGCCTTTTTATAGAAAACTTAATGTATCCGGCATTTAATGCCGGATACACTACATTTCCTTTGTATCCGGCATATTATGCCGGATACACTGCACTTCCTTTGTATCCGGCATATTATATCGGATACAAAACATAATAATTTCGAAAATTAAATGCCGCCGCGAATTTGTCGGCGAATCGGCGCGAATCTCGCCGAGCAAATCTTTGTATCCGACATTTGAGTCCGGATATGAAGAGGAGCAAGTGTATCCGGCATATTTGATCGGATACAAATCGAAAAATTACAGATTTGTCCCTCGACTTGACCGATTCGACCGATTTGACACTTTTGGATATCTATGGATTGCCCCCTGCGAATTTTGGTTTGGTCCCTGAGATATTTGATGATTTTTGGATATTTGAGATTTAGTCCCTGAGATATTTCGCTGCATTCATCGCCACGTGCGCAGTTTCTTCACCACGTGTGCAGTTTTCGGTTTTGCTGCGTGGAAACTTCGACAGCTTATATCTCCCTCATCCGAACTCCGATTTGAGCAAACTCAGTTGCGTTATACTCGTATCGGAGCCCTCTATCCAATGACATAGGGCTAAGTACCTGGTTCGGGGTTCAAAAAAAGTCAACTTTCGGCTCACCCTCAAGTTTGACCGGCCCACAGAACCTTCATCCGGACTCTGATTCCAGCAAACTCAGTTGCGTTGGACTCGTGTCAGGATTCTCTATCCATTGAGATAAAGCAAGGCAGCCAATTATCACTTGATCAAAAGGTCAAATTTTTGCCCCTTAGGGTCTTGAGCTATTTTGTTGTTTTTTAGCACATTTTTTCTCTTTTATTTGGTTTGATCAAAATTTGGGTGCTTACAAGAGTAGAAGAAGGAAACTGAGAAAGTTGCTGTTCTTGAAGAGATCCACATCCAGAAGGTCTTGTGTTTCAGAAGAAGAAGGGATCAGAACTTATACTAAGAGGATAGAGGAGGAAGAAGGAAACTTGGAATGAACAGAGGTAGGTAGCAAACTTGTTTAGTCGATATTGCGTTTTATTGTGGTTTGACTGTTCTATATGTTTTGGAAGTATTGAATATATGTTTTTGAAGATATTAGAGATGATTAGAGGTATAGAATGTTGTTTGTTGCATAAAAACTTGTTTCGAAGGTTGGAATTAGCTACTGTTTGTCGAGCGCTTAACATGATCGCCTGAGCATTTTGGTCGAGTGGCTTGCCTGTGTGTTTTAGAAACACAGTCGTCCAACTGATCGCCTAAGCGACCAAGGTTGAGCGACAGTTGAAAAGATTGATTTTTAGATAGGTCGCCTATTAGATTGCCTAAGCGCCTATGTCGAGCGACCGTTTGATTTTTCAGATTTATTTAATATATGATTGCCCAACCAAGTCGCCTAAGCGACGGGGTCGAGCGACCAATACAGAAATCGGATTTTTCTGAATTTGAAGAGTTATTTAAATACAAAAAATGATGTTAAATATCTGAACCAACAGATATTAAGTGTTTATAGTTGTTTTCAATGATCTTTTGTATTAAAAACAAATTGATGAGTGATTTATGTTTGTTTGCAAAAATGTGGTCTTACTTTGGAAATAAAAGGATTTTTGGGCTATTTCAAAATATGATTTGAGTTGATTGAAAATTCTTACTCAGTAAAATATATTGTAAAGTATCTTGATTTTTGAACTTTAGAAGAACTTTGTAGCGCCCCGGATCCGAGTTGTTCATTAAAGATATCACTCGTCTCACGGTAACACTATGCATGAGCCCATAGCAAACCAATGCCATAATATAATTCAACAATTATATCAATATGAAAGTACGGAACAAAGAGAAATAAAACCAACTAATCTAAATCTTTATTACTTCAAAATAAAAGTGCTAATGATCCTTAAAATGAACTTCTCAATTCAATACATCAAATTTGAAATTTTAAAATGCAATTACCTATTCTAGACACTTCTCAAACCTACTAAAAAGAAATAACTTCTAAACAAATCTTCTAATAGAATATAAAAGAAAACTAATAATCCATAAGGTGCTCATCAAGGTCCTTTGCTGTAACCTCTGTATTATCTATCCCAACTTGCATGTCCTCTCCAAGAGTATCTGAAAACAAATAGTGAAAACAAGGGTGAGATGTAAAATCTCAGCAACTAGCAACATGTATGCTATAAAACAATCCATATAATTTATAAACCATTTCCATGAGGTACAATGAATAAACCAAAGTACATAATCCAGAAAATACAATAATAAGTCCAAAATCCAAAACCAACATAATATTCACACAACAAGCCACACAATTGTGGCATCACAAGACTCTTGAAAACAATACATCTTTGAAAAGCTAAATGCTTGAGTCAAGGGTTGCCACCTCACGGCTTAGGTGTGAGCTGAGATACACAGACATTGACTAATTGCAAATCACCCATCCGAAATACACGGAGGGTTGGCACGTACAATCCAATCAACTGCAACAACGTAGGAATACCAAACCAAGATACATGGTGGGTAACGCAAAATAACCACATCGAAATACACGACGGGTGGGATTACTACAGCACGACCAAATATAGGAAGGCATCATTGAGATACATGATGCGAGAATAATGTGAAACATGTTTAACTAAACGAAGAAAATACTATTCTCACTCCTAACTAGACTATGGATCCATAACAAGCTATGCCCATTAGACACAAGGCAATCAAATATTCAAACATGTTATTTTACATACCATAAACACCATCAATAATCCATAAATCAACTCCAAGATACATGGAGGAAATCGTACACGGAGGAAAATAATAACAATAATAATCCACAAGTCAACTCTAAGATACATGGAGGAAATCCAAGTCTCAAACCCAAGCTACATGAGTGAGAAATTTATCACTTCTAGGTACACGGAGGAAAATAATAACAATTCTACCTTAACAATCATGAAAACATCTTTAGGTAGGTTAAATACAAGTGTATGAACCAATAAAATCAAACCAAGTTGAAAGGTGCGCTAACAAAAAACCGTTCTCAAGAGAAGGTGCGCTAAGTTGGAGAGATAGCCCCCTTCCCCAAAATGCCTTTCCCTGTGGCCCCGCATGAAACTCTTCTAATCTAGCCGTCGTCCCCCATCCCCCCTCGGTGTCTGGGATTCTCTCTGATTTAGTCGGGTTCCTTGGGCTTTGGCTTTACTGGTTCAGCTTGTGCGTTTTTGGTGGTTTCTCTGCCCTTCCCTGCCCTATCTCCATGGAAGATCTGACAAAAACCTTAAAAACCTCTTCATTCCTCCTAGGCCTAATAAGATTTTCAAACTCGATGTCGCTGATAGAAAGCAAATAGACAAAAAATGGCAGCACCTGGTTCTCTGTGAAACTTGTGATGAAGATTTTCAAATCAACTCCTTCTGCAACTCCTGTAGTCGTCTGTGGAAGGACATCCCTTTGAGTAAATGCCTCAAGGTGGTGTCGCGGCGCTTCCTCATTGGTTTCGTGACTAAATAAGAGAAGCATCGGGTCCTGTAGAACCAACAGTGGGTCGTCAACTCGTCTCTCCTCTTGATGAAGGATATCACTGAAGAAGAGGATGCCCCTAATCTCATCTTTCAACATATCATCATGTGGATGAGAGTCCTCAATCTTCCCAAGAAATTCCACGATGACATTCTACTAAAGAATCTCTCCTCTGTGTTTGGTATCGGTCTTGATACTGAGATCGACCACGAAGATCTTAACTCCACTTTCACCTCCATTAAAGTCCAACTTCCTTTACATCTTCCCAACCCTTTTGGTATTTTCTTTGAGGTCAAGCCAAGGTTTAATATTTGGCTCGACTTCAAGTTTGAAAATTTGCCTGCTTATTGCTTTTCCTGTGGTATTATCGGTCACTCCATTCTTAAATGTTCCAATCCTTTTGTGGCTAATGCTTCTTGTTTAGATGTTGATCACTGCAGGAAATATCATGAGGAGCTCGCCATTCCCATGAGGCGTAGAACAAATCCTCTGTCTAAGGCCGCCATTAAAACAAGCTCCAAGCCCCTAACTCGGCCGAGTCCTGGTCTGTCTGACTCGGGGACGGCTCAGTTGCGTACCCCCAAGGTTGCGTGTCAAATCCTGACACTTCTGAGATGGGTGGTGGCAGTATTGTGTCTAATGGGGCTGCCAGTCTTGCGTCTGATGGCCGAGCTAATTTGGACAGAGAGATTATGACGAATCCCAACGGCAACATCCACTTCCTCAACGGTGCTAATTGGCAAGGCCCAAATATGCTCGTGTTGAACTTCTTCAAGTTTGGGGCCCGATGTAAAACCCCAGAATTCAGAATTTTAATTGGAGGAAAATATTTAGAAATTTTAATAATTATTTTGGTGGAATTTCAGGTGGATATTTTGCAAGGGCATTTGGGGAATTTCAGAAAATTTGAAATTGTATAAGCTAGGTTAAGTGAAGTTACATTTTAATTTCAATTGTCAAGAAATATTAATTGGGGAACTTTATTAAATATGAGTAAGTAGTGAGGTTGTATTTGTTTAGTGGCTAATTAGGGAATCAAGGGTTAATGTGTTGTGGTGTAGGAAGTTAGGTGGGGAAGCACTACAGTAGATCATTATGAGGGAGCTGAAGGGTTGAGCACATGAAGGGTTGCTCGATGAGAGCTGCTGGAGGTTGGCTTTTGAACTCCCATTTGCTGCTGGGGAAAGGGGCGTTTGGAGTGCCATTTGATTGCTGGAGAAGGAGCAGCAGAAGGTTGGTTGATTCAAAAAACCTGATTGAAGATTTGAAGTTGTGAAGAGAGCTTGTTCATCAAGGGAGCACGTCCAAAATCTGGTCATTCATACTCTTCCCCATTCCTCATTTCAGATTGGGTAAGAATCGTTCATTGTTGTTTTAGTTGTTTGAGGTTAGGTTATATCAAGTTTCATTAGAAAGTATGAGCCATGCGATAAGATCATAGTTCTGAAATTTTTCTGCAGCAATTTCTCAGATTGTGGAGGGGTTTTGGTCGTAGAGATCTGCTGATTTTTATTGTTGGTGTTACTAAAGTTGGATTTCCAGAAAATATAAGGCAAGTAGCACCTTCTAAAATTATGGTTTTAGTATGAGTTGGGATCATCTAAAGAGCTAGACGAAATGCTGTTTTTTTTCTTCTGTTTTTTTTTTCTGTACCTAAATGGGTTATTAACTTCAGATTCATTAACTTCAAATTATGGGTTCAGATTTATTAACTTCAGAAATAGGTTATTAACTTCAGATTAGGAGTTCTCAGAAATGGGTTATTAAATTCAGATTATTAACTTAAATTTAGATTATATGAGTTGTAACTTAAATTCAGATTATTAAGTTCAGATTATGAGTTCTTAGAAATGGGTTATTAACTTCAGATTTGTTAACTTCAGATTATGAGTTCAGATTTATTAACTTCAGATTATGAGTTCAAATTTATTAACTTTAGATTTATTAAACTTCAAATTTATGAGTTTAGATTAAAGTCGATTGTGTTTATATGGGTTATTTAGATCTTAAGTGAAGTGCTGGAAGTGTTTTGAAGGATTAGAATTTGTTCAGTCCTAAAGCATTTTTCATTTGCAACAAGTTACAGGTTTGTGGGAGACTATGTTGGGCGTGTAAGCTAGGAGAATGGTTAAACCTGTTTAGACTAATTTCGGATGTGTTGATCTGAGTCATTTATATTCTATGTGTTGTGATAAAAGTGGTCTAGAGGATTGATATTGGTTCAGTCCTGGAGATATTGGAAGTGGTGCAAGTTGGAAATACATGATAAAAATTCTTCAGCATCTAAGGTAGATGGTTTTAAACTTAAATTTGGGTCAAGTTTATTTAGTTATTTCACTTGAGTGATTCAAGAATTAACCAAGTAGTTTAGAACTATTAGAAGCCTATGGTAATTAGTTTTGATAATAAAGTTTATGAAGTAAATGATATTGGGATCATTTAGAAGAAGTTATCAAATCTGAATTCTTGTGCATAGAGGATTGGCATTTGTTTCATACTAGGTGCAACGGATTAATTAGTTGAGTTTTAAGTCTTCTCATCATATTCAATTTAGGGTCATTTAACTTTCAAGTGTTATTAGAAATTTATTGTGGATAAATTGATAAAATGGACTGAGAGAATTGTTATGAAGCATGATAGCAAATGCACCTGATTTTCTGCAGCATGTGGTCTCTTTGAAATTATCTTGTGCCAAGCATATTTTACTTCTTTACCTAAGTTAGTCAAGGTAATTGGGACTCAAGAGCTGTTAGATTTATATGGAGATCAGATTTATCAAAATAGATTAAGAGTTTTGTTGAGAGACATAATACCAAAGAATGAAATAAATTTCTGCAGCACATTAGTTGGAATTCTTTGATTTTATCTTGTGTTTATTCCTTAGTTGATTCACTCAAGTTATTCAAGGATTAAACAGGGATTCCAAAACTAATAGAAACTTATGGAATTTAATTTGACAATAAAGTTAAGGAGAAATTGACATTGGGAATGTATATATGGAAAAAGTTAGCAATCTGAATTCTTACAATTAGAGGATTGAGATGAATTAAAGAATAGCATGGATCAAGTTAAATTTCTGCAGCCTATATTAGAGTCTTTCTTATGCTGATTTTGGGTTTCAACTTGAGTTCTAACTTGATAAACCTACTTAATTAAGTTAGTTGGGCTTCAAATAGCATTCAAGAATTACTAGAACCTCATGGGAAATAAGTAAATGATATTTATTAGAGGATCGTTGCAATTTAAATACAAGCATGTATACTATATATTCTACAGCTTGTAAATATGAACCACATTGTGCAAGTTGTGTTCTAGCCTATGGTATCTTTTCCCCTGAGATATTCAAGACGAAATTGGTATTAGGGAGCTACATAAAAATTTCAGTTAGGACTAAATTAAAATATGAGTTAGAGAATTATAAGTGAAAATCTATATGTGGTGGTCGCTAGCAAAAGTAAGTACGGTAAATCAAAGCGATTATTAGAATTGTCTATTGATATGAACTTAAGGCTCTTATTGAATTATTGAATTTCTTTTACCACTTCTGAATTTTCTGAAATGCCATTATGATCTGAAGGGTTTGAATTGGCTTGGTTATTATTTATGGTTAAAGTGTGAGGTATTCTCCTTGTATATACTAATTGCTGAAATATTTTACTGTTGAATGAACTTGGTGGCTATTTGATCTAAATTGGTATGGTTAGTTATAAAAATGACTGAAATTGCATTGAACATGATTTTAAGTTGTTTTGCAAACTATATATATATTAAATTGCTAAAGTATTAAGGGTGAGACCTAGTGTGGATCCACAGTCGAGTTGTAAGTGAATTTTGTACATTTTGTTTGGATTAAGTTTAGGGTTCCTTAGTGCATTTCCTCCATGATGGAGAGGCCTTCCATGAGGGAAGTGCTGCAGCAACTCCCTTTCCACCATGAGGGTGAGGTCACACGAGTATTTCCGCCATGAGGGCGACGAATTGGTTTGTTTGAGCTGTTGCAGTATGTCGACTGGATTGTTTGGAACACTAGTGTTTAGTCACACAAAATAGACAAACTTCAGGAATCTTAATATATATATATATTGTATTTTGAATATGATTTTGTTATCGAGTATAATTGTCGAGATTAGTCGGATTAATCGAGGCTAACCGTAAACTTAATTGATTACAACTTATGCATGGTTTAGAATTTTTATAACTGTATTTTGTGCATGCATTGCTACTTGCTGAGATATTCGTATCTCCCTATTTTGTTTTGTTTTCAAATCTCGGTGAGGACGATACCGGGGGTGTTGATATTCCGGCGGACTATCCGGAGTATCGTGAGGAGGACTATTTTGCTAAGTAGAGACTTGTAGTTGTCTGGTTTATTTTGGATATTGTGAGCTGCTTATGATTATTGTACTTCATGGTTGGATGGTGATTGGGAACCTTTAGTGAACCTTTATATCTGAAATTGAATTTTTTTGTTCATTTATTTCATGTTTCTTATACTCTGCTAGGATCCTGTGAATTTTAGTTAACCTTCGGATACAAGTTATAGTTATTTCACATAACCAGGATCCGGGGCGTTACACCCATTCCGAAAGCCCAAGTCCAGGTATATCCCTCCACTTATCCCCCCATCTTACTATCCATGACCTGGGCCCTGAAGCTTCCTTTAGCCGTAGGAAATCCTCCCTTATGGGCCAAACCAAATCCAAAAGCCTGGTCCTTAATAATTCCCATCCCAAAATCAGAGAGAATCCTTATCTTGACCGTGAGGGGTTGGGGGCCCACATGCCTTCTAAAAAGCGTAAGGCATCCCTCCAAATTTCTAAAATTTGCTCCACCTATGATCCCTCTCTTCCCCGTGCTCTGTCTCCTATGGGTCTCCCCCCGGGGGAATCCAAACCATGAAAATTGTTATTTGGAATTGTCGGGGCCTGGGTCATGCCCCGGCAAGGTTACATTTGCGTAATCTTATACGCATCAACAGACCCAACACAGTGCTTCTCTCAGAAACACTTATGGAGGATAAAAATTCAAAGAGATTTATTCGAAACATGGGATTTGAGAATTACTGGTGGAGCCCTGATAGTGGCAGGGCGGATGGATTCTGGCTTCTCTGGGATTCTTCTTGTAGTATATCAATTGAGATAGTGCAGAACTGGTGTGTTCACACATCTATCAAGCTCCATTCAAGGGTGGCTTTTGAGCTCTCCATTGTCCATGCTAGCTCTAATCAGTGCATCCAAGCCACGCAATGGGACAAGCTTAAAAGGTCCTTGGATTCCAGCAATGTCCCCTAGTGTGCAATGGGAGACTTCAACGTGGTTAGGTTTGACCATGAGAAAAGGGGAGGAATCCAGGTTCAGGTAAGTAAGGCCAACTTATTCTCGAATTTTGTTAATGCTTGTAATCTTGTTGATCTTCCCTGTAAAGGTTTGAGATTCTCTTGGTGCAATGGAAGGTGAGAAAAAGAACAAAAATACTGGTTTATTTGCTATGAAACTTGACCTTGCTAAAGCCTATGATAGAATTAACTGGGAGTTCATTGAAAAATCCTTGCTTGCCTTTGGCTTTAATGATAGAGTTATCAGACTGATCATGCACTGCATCACATCTGTATCCTACAACATCCTTATCAATGGGAAACCTTGTGGCCTCATCAAACCCTCTAGAGGGATCAGACAAGGGGATCCGCTTTCCCCCTACATATTCATTTTAACTTAGCAAGTGCTATCCTATGCCCTCATTAAAGCTGAACAAGGTAACTTCATCCATGGCATAAGGGCCACCAGAACTGCTGAACCTATCAGTCATCTTCTCTTTGCTGACGATTTACTCCTATTTGATAGGGCCTCGGTTAGCAACATAAATCATTTTATGGCTATTACTAATGCTTTTTGTGATATGGCAGGGCATAAGGTTAACTTAGACAAATCTAAACTCTTTCTCAGCCCTTGTATAAAGGGCCAGGCTAAAGGAAGGGTTGCTAGGACTTTTGGCATCAAACCTACAAAGAAGCCTGGCAAATATCTGGGAATCCTCATTCTCCTAGCTGCCCCTAAAGGAGCCCATTTCAAAGATCTTATGGAAAAAATCAACAAGAGACTTGTTGGATGGAAAGCAAAACTCTTAACCCAAGCCGGAAGGGTCACTTTGATCAATTCTGTCCTCCTCAACACAAGTCAATACCTGATGAGCAGTCTCAAGTTGCCTGTTAAAATCACTAATGAAATTGATAAACAGGCCCGCAATGTCTACTGGTATAAGCATGACAGGGGAAAGACCCTTCACACCCTCTATTGGGAGAAGTTATGCCTTCCTTTAAGATGTGGGGGTCTTAATCTTAAGGACAGTAGGATTTTCAATCGTGCCCTTCTCTCCAAAGCTACCTGGTCCCTTGCTAAGGGTGACAATAAAATCTGGACAGGTATTTGTAAGGCTAAATATCTCTCTAACAAGAGTTTTTGTTAGGTCTAACCCAAGAGAAGTAATTCTTGGCTTTGGAAGCAATTATGTAGCACCAGATCAATCCTTGACCAAGGAAAGAAATGGAACATTGCTAATGGACGTGACATAGCTATCAAGGACCAAGGATGGATGGAGCACGATCTGTATACTCAAATGGAGTGGACTAATATTGATGAGCAGTTGACTGTTGCCGATCTCATGGATCAGAACACAAGAAATTGGAACATTACAAGGTTAAGGGAGTTGTGGCCGGAGCAATCTTCGGAGATCATAAATAAGATTCCTATTAGTAAGTATGCTTTGAAGGACAATTTGGTGTGGAAAGAAACTTCGTCAGGTAAGTTTTATGTTTCCTCGGTTTACAAGATGTTGTGTGGTTCTCCTCCTCCAAATTCTGAAGAAAAAGGTTGGCTTGCGACCTGGCATCTCCCCTGTTCCAAAAAAATCTAGCACTTCTTGTGGAAGCTTATTAAAGAGGGGAATGCTACGAACGACATCTTGCACTACCGGATGGGATCTCCCCTGGAAAAATGTTACCTTTGTGGTAACGATTATGAAAACCATCTACATTTATTCCTCAATTGCGATCTCACCAGAGCTTTATGGTTCGATGCTATGGGCGGCAAATTTCCTGAAAACACCCAAGTCCTTAATTGCAAGGATTGGTGGTTCAACACCATTCTAAAGTTTGAAGATCAAAGTGAAGTAAGTGCACGCCTTCTCATGGCTGCGTGGGCTAACCTTTGCTGGCTGATCTTGTAAAACCCCGAATTTTCCTAAAATAAAGTAAATTAAATAAGCCTAAATATTGACAAGATAGGTATTAATCCAAGTACATTTTATGGTTAAGATTGATGTGAAGAATAAAGAGTAGAATTTTTGGAAAAAGATTCAAAGGTTAAGTATGGAATTCCAAGAAAAGGGTATTTTAGTCATTTCCCAATTAGCCAAATTAAGATATTGATTAAATAAATAATTATTAGACTTAAAATATTTAACTAGACTTAATTTGGGTTAGGTTTGGTTTTAAATAGCAAATTATTGCTTAAAAGTAGGAAAAATGGTATATTGGTGATTATGATTGATAAGGAGCCCTAAGTTTGAGGATAAGAGGTAGCTTTAGGGTGTTTTAGTAATATTTAAAATAAGAAATTTAATTAGCACGAAAATAAATTAAAATAAATCCTTCTCTTATATAAGATACTTAAAAGAGGAATTAGAAGGAGGGTTAAGATGGGGAGGTTTCCAATTAAGAGTGAGAAGTCTATTTAGAAGGTTTCCTAAACCTAATAGGATTGTCTAACTAAGAAAGCTTATAAAAGGAGAAGTCTATGAAAGGTTTAGGGTTTTTAGCAAGACCAAAAATAAGGAGGAAAGAGGGGAAAATTCGTGCATGGGTTTAGGAGAAGAATAAAGGAAAGAAGAGAAGAGAGAAAAGAGAGGGAAGAAAGGAAAAATGGAGGTGCTGCAGAGGTCCGACTAGCAAACTTTGAGCAACGATCTCTGGAGATCTAGTTGTTGGATCGTCATGAAATTTGGAGGGTATGCTCTATAAATGAGATGCTTTAATCTGAACGGTGGAGATTGGATTTGGATGAGTCTATGGTGGTGCGAATTAACCCAGAAGTTGGTGCAAAATCGGATTTTGGAAGAAAAAGGAGTTTCAGAGATGGCCGACTAGTCAACTTCGAATGGTGAGATAGAAAGATCCAAACGTTTGAATGGGCTGCAATTATAGGGTTTTGTTCTACTCATGAAGGACTTCAAACTGAACGGTGAAGATCTAAATTTGAGAAGTTTAAAGGGGTCTGGTCGAGCTCCAAAAACGGGTACCGAAGATGTTCTGAAAAATCTGGGTTCATCAAAAAGGCAAGTAGCAAACACTTGAAACTGGAGGAATTGCATATTTTCTTGTGTTTTTGATGATTGATTGTATTGGTTCTTAAATTGGATTTCATTCGAAAAGTTAGATGTTTATAAAGTTTCGATTTGGTGATTTGAATCTTCTTTTTTTTGAATCAAGAAAAATGTTATTCATGGGTGGGTTGAATTAGAAAGAAACCCTAGTTAAATTTTAATTACCAAGATGTGAGTGGCACTGTTTTAAAACCTGGGTTTCATATTATTCGCAGTTTTATTTCGAATGCATATGTTTGTGGAATGAGAGATTGAGTTGTTTTCTGGACGGAGATAGTCCGAGGGTGTTTCTTTAGAACTAAATGAGGACAAATAAAAAGTGTGTTAGATTAATTCCAAAACTAGTTTGAATGTGTTCTAGGGGTAATGGGAGACTAAAGGAATGGTTACAGACCGAAAAAGTTTGGCCAGAGTTGGAGATCTGGATTTAACAGAGACTTGAAAAATACAGTGGGTATTCGCCCACTTGGCGCCCACTTGGCACTCACTTCGGGTAGTGGGCGCAAGGACAAATTTTACTATCCGTCGAGCTCGCGCTCACTTGGCGCTCAGCTCGCGCTCACTTAAAATCGATCCGCCCACCTCGCACCCACTTCACGCCCACTTCCCGCTCACCTCGCGCCCACTCAAAGTCGAGTAGACGCATACCCAAAATTTAGCCCATTGACTATCCGCCCACCTCGCGCCTACCTCAGGAGGTGAGCGCATAATCCCTTTTCTTTGCCGAATTGCCTATTTGAGTAAACCAAGTGGGATTTTGATGATAGGAGGTTTCAAGCACTTAACAAATGACTTGTTTAAGACTCTAGAGACAATGTTACCCATGAGAATATCAAAGATAAATTCTGGAAATTCTTAGGAGTTTCCAAGGTGAATTTAAGGCTATCTATAGGTGATGTTTTGGATACCAACACTAGGAGTTCCTATTTTAGTTTCTCTTTGGTTATACACTGTATTTGGTTGAGAATTTATTAAATCCTAATTTTACTTATTGGCAAGTTTTGAAATGAATTGTAAAGACTATTTGCTGGTGTGAGTTGAAGTTCTGGTTGGAACACTTGTGAGAAATTATTGTTCTGGTTGGAACACTTGTGAGGGAATTACTGTTCTGGTTGGAACACTTGTGAGGAATTACTGTTCTGGTTGGAACACTTGTGTGAGTTGATGTTCTAGTTGGAACACTTGTGAGGAATTACTGTTCTGGTTGGAACACTTGCGAGGAAATTACTGTTCTGGTTGGAACACTTGTGAGGAAATTACTGTTCTGGTTGAAACACTTGTGAGGAAATTACTGTTCTGGTTGGAACACTTGTGAGGAATTACTGTTCTGGTTGGAACAACTTGTGATGTGTGTACTGAATGCGGAGTTTTATTTGGTTATTTATCGGTTTTGGTTTAGCTTGTCCTGGATCCAGAGTCTAAGCTTAGTAATGTGATGTATATGCTTTATTGGTGTAATGGCATGGCCATGGAGTGTTGCCACGACCGGTGTAGAGCAGCCAGAAACCCTGAGTAGGCTTGGTTGTCGATGCCGATACCCGGAGTAGGCCGGCATTGGATGACGATACCCTGAGTAGGCCGTCATTTCAGAGTGTCCGATACCCTGAGTAGGCCGGAACTGTGTACATGGAGGTGTGGATGTCGCTCTGGCATGATTGATTAACCAAACTAAGCAACTACATGACATTGACCATTCGATGTTTTATCGGTATTGTTATTGAAATATGAGTTGATAATAATAATGGGATTTGATTTAAACTTTGGAATTATCCTTGTTAATGTTATTGGTTTAATCGTACACCTCATGACTTATTTTGTAAACATGGACTGATTTCATGCATGCACCTTGCTACTTGTTAAGATTTATTCTCACTCCGGTTTCTTCCATTTTTCAGGTACTCTTGGTGAGGACGTCAAGTTGTGGGCTAGTTGTAGCTGGGTAGTCTATATAGATGTATGATTGCTCATATAATTGAAATCCTTTTATATTATAATTGTTGATTAATAAAGAGAATTTGAATTCCAGTTTCCGCTTTTACTCTGATTATAAAGTTAGAAAAAGTTTTAAATTATTCCATATTTTAGTTGCTTTTGTTGCTTATCATAACACCTCGGGTCTTGGGAATTGGACCCGGAACCGGGGCGTTACAGATCTGGTTAACAAGGAATAAATGCATTTTTAAAAATAAAACCCCCTCCACAACCCTAATGTTATCTGTCTTCTCTGTTCTACAGAATGACTCAAAGATGCTCAATGAAATGCGGAACAATGCAACCAAGGCGAAAAGGAAGGAGGTTCTAGTTCGTTGGATCAGGCCTTGCTATGGATGGGTTAAAGTCAACAGTGATGGTGCGGCTAGAGGCTGTCCCGGAGAAGCAACTATGTCATCCGTGATGAAGAGGGTCGGGTTCTTGGTACTTTGGCTGATAAGCTCAGCCCTACCTACGCTATCCTTGCTGAAGCTAAAGCCTTGCTTGAAGGTCTTAAGATGGTGCTCGAGTTCAACTGTGTAAATATCTAGGTTGAAAGTGACTCAAATATCATTGTGGATATCCTCTCAGAAAGAATTAACTCTCCGTGGAAGATTAACTATATTATGGAAGAAGTCTTGCATCTTAGAGGTTTGTTTAGGGGTTTTCATATCTCTAAAATTTTCAGAGAAGCCAATTGTGTAGCTGACAGACTAGCTAATTTTGCTCTTGATGCTTATCCCTGCCTGTGGAAATCTTGGGTACCTGAGTGTATTTATAGGTTGGTCCTGGATGATATTATGGGAAGATCGTTCCCGAGATTTGTCCTTGGTTGATGTATTTTTGTTGCTCCTTTTTTATAAGATTTCCCTTTTCCCATCAAAAAAAAGTTGAAAGGAAAAGGATTTGGGACAATAAACTCAAATAAAAGTCATTTTAGTAGTGTGCGCACATTGGAAACGCCGCACCTTCGGGCGCACGGATTTGCGTGCCTCCAAATGGATAAAACGAGAAGGTTGGATTCACTACCGCTTGATGGGGTGTAGGCGAACACCTAGGTGCCTAAGTTTGTCTATTGGGTTGGTCTGCGGCTTAAGATTTTAAGTAAAGTCTCGGTTGCGGTCCGGGGAAGTCCGTAGACACCCCGGTCCACCCCGTCGGGTGACGGGTCCCATGGCTTTCTGGTTTGAGTCAACTCAGTTTTCTCTCACCCGATTCTTAATCCAGCATGCACAATTTGGCTAAGTCTGGTGGGACCACCTAAGTGGTGTGGGTCCCTTTATTTGATTTTACCTTGTTTAATTAAGGTGAACTGGGTCTGATTGGGTGGGCCCCATTGGAAGGCCCACGTATACCTTGGTGGACCGGGTTCGGCCCACATGTCCCTTAATGGGCCTTGACTAAGCCTAAAAGGCCCTTTGGGCTTTGGTTAATCTGATTAGTTTTAATTAAGATTTAAATGGTACTTAAGTTAAGCTTTATGTGAAAGTGTGTCTGGATAGTTTGGTGGGCCCCACCATGGTTGCCAAATGATTTATTTTAATTTATCTTGTTTAAGTTTCAAAAGTGGGTTAAGCTTTGGGCTAGGGACCCTTGGCTTAGACTTGGATCGGGTGGATCAAGGTTTGATGAAGTGAGGGTGTTGAACCCTTTTTCACTGGGTTGATGGGCTTGATGGGCCCGATAGGCCCTGGCCCGTGGTCTCGGTCAAACCATTCTTATGCTAAGCCTGCATGCATCATTTTTGGGCTTTGGTGGGCCTCATAGGGTTTGGCTCATTTAACTTGTTTTAATTATCTTATTTATTTTCAAAAATGATCTTGGGCTGGGTGGGCCCCATTGGAAGGCCCACTAAGGAATCAAATTGGGCTTAGAAGCCCATGTCCCATTTTGGGTTTCCGGTTGACCTGGAAACCCTGCTGGTTCACCCGGTGTTGTTTAAACAATTTAATTAATTACTAAGCAATCAAAAATCTGATTTTTTATTAAACTCTTAATGTATCCGAAAATTTATTTCGGATACACAAGGGACACAGTATAGCCGAAAATTAATTTCAGCTATACTGAATTTCTAGTTTAGCCGAAAATAAATTTCAGCTAAGCTAGAAAATCCCCATATC
Organism: Buxus sempervirens; assembly: GCA_947561395.2. Lineage (NCBI taxonomy): Eukaryota > Viridiplantae > Streptophyta > Magnoliopsida > Buxales > Buxaceae > Buxus > Buxus sempervirens. The sequence continues at coordinate 36,411,549 of OX387193.1, forward strand.
CGATCTGAGTTTCCGGTTAACTGCAAAAGTTAATTTTTTTTTCAATTTTTTAACAGAGAACTAAGTCCAGGAGTTTATGAGCATGTCTGGGTACTGTGTGGGCCCCTATGGGGGCCTGCAGTGGTTCGAAATGAGCCATTTGGCTTCCCCTTAGGGGTTTTCAAGATCAACAACACAAAGAGAGACCAAAGGGTTTATCTCCCCTTTTACAAACCAAAATAAAGACCAAACAGGGATCTGGGTATCCCTATTTTGGTTTCCTTTGTTCTAAAAGAGTACTTTTCTAAAAAAAACACACTTTAAGTTAGAGCTGAACTATATAATAAAATAGGCAACCAAGAAGTAAAAAGCATATTTTTCATACATGAAAACTTTACCAGACAGTAATATATTCAAGACAATTAAGCATGCTTCTGATGAATGAAGGAATAGACATATTTATGGGGTATCCATAGGGCCAAAAGTAATGGTTTCATGCAATCGAAAATAGTGACTTAATAAAGCAAAAAGTATCATGGTAAAACATGTAAAATCAGTAAAAGAAATCATCATTCTCGTGATCCTAAGAATGGGTAATAACATGCAACTTGCTTTAATGTATGTGTGTGGGTGCATCGTAATTTTTTTTCTCTAAGAAAACTAGGAAACCAAAATAAAACCGTGAGATATAACCACGTAAATAACAAAAGAACTACATCAACATGATCCAAAAAGCAATAGCATGCACAAGGAATACATCAACATGATTCCAAGAGCAATAGCATGTACAAGGAAAGACAAAAAAATCTAGCATGCACACAAACAAGGAGATAACCTAGCATGCATAAAAAATAAGAATAAAATACTAGCATATCATCTATGATCTTCCACATGTTAGAACCCATGAAATATATTCTCATAGTCCAAAAATACCTAAACAAGGGGGGAGAAGAGGGATTACATAAAGGGGTACACAAGATTGGCTAATAGTGGGGAACATGCTCCCTCAAAAGATCAAACAAAACATACACATAGTAGCTTAACATGGAACCTACGAATGTGAAGAGAACCTCTCATCTCCCATGGAACCATACGTACTCCCTCCTTGCCATGAGAGTTAACGTACCACATGAAATCACAAATAAAGAAGATGTAGTGGGAAACATTACCTGAGGGTCAAGATGACCTTTAAGTAGTGTGCTCACACTTTCTTGAAGCTTGGACACTACTAGAGAGAGCCCTTCCCCTACCAACAGCAACTCCTTGTGTTGTTGCTAGGGTGAAGTGAAGAAGGAGAAGTGAAAGGAGGGTTAGAATGGTCAAGGAGGAGAGGTTTTAGGGTTAGGGAGGCAAGAAAGCATGAAAGGGAAGAGGGTTTTCTCCCTGGGGAAGAAGGGTGGAAGCTTGGAGAGAGGTGGGAGCTCTTGGAGAGTTAGGGATGGATCATGGAAATGAGCCAAAAAGCCCCCCATACGTATGTGGTTTGGGGGCTTCTATCGTGTGGATGGTGCATGATGGATGCCCATGGGGGGGGGTGCATGCATGGGGGAGAGAGAGAGAGGGTGAGGGATGCATGATGTATAATGCATGGGGGGGGGAGAGAGAGAGAGAGAGAGAGAGAGAGAGAGAGAGAGAGAGAGAGAGAGAGAGAGAGAGAGAGAGAGAGAGAGAGAAAGAGAGAGGTATGCATGGTTGTGTGCATGAGGCATTGGGGGATGCACATGCATGCACATGGGGAACACTAATCACGAGAGAGAGGGAGCAAATCTTGATATTTGTAGATTGGTCCCTGAGCTATTTTCTTATTAATTTGATATTCCTAGATTCATCCCCAGATAATTACAGATATACCATCAGATATTTTTGTATTTTTCGCTATTTACAAATTAATCCCTGAGATATTTTTAGCACTTTGGATATTTACAGATTCATCCTTAAGCAATTACAGATATGCCCTCAAATATTTTTGAATGCTCTGATATTTACGGATTTGCCCCAGACACCTTTTTCTGCTGTTTTCTCTGCTGTTTTTGCTACGTGGGCAGTTTTTAGGGTTTTTTGTTTTGCCCATACCTTATTATCCGGGACTCCAATTCGAGAAAACTCAATTGCGTTGGAATTGTATCAGGATGACCTGTCCACTGGGACAAGTTTGAGCAGCTATTCTGGGGTTTAGCATAAAGACAATTTCTACTCCCCCTCAAGTTTGACCAACTCGTAAATCCTTCATCCGGACTCCGATTCCAGCAAACTCAGTTGCATTAGAACCATGTCGGGATTCTCTATCCATTGAGATAAGAAAAGGTGGCTAATTATCACTTGATCAAAAAGTCAAAATTTGATCCTTCAGGGTTTGACTTTTTTGCTGGGGTTTGCATTTCCGACACTTCTGGGGTGCAAAAATGAGGTGCTTACAGTTGCTCCTCTTTGCCGGAATCACCTTACTGATGAACGACAAAGAGAAAAAAGAACCTTGTTTTTGCGCTGGCATTTCTGTCAACATGGTCGATGAGCTTAGTCCTTTGAAGTTTTCATTGAAGGGGGGAAGCATCCAAATGATGTGGCACCACTTCCCAGTGTCGAAGTTTCCTTCCCCTTTGCTTTTCGGTTTTTGTAAGGCAACTCTTCAGCACTTAGTTTATGTTTAAAAGAGATTAGATTGGACTTGAGCTCGCCAACCTGTTTCGGCGTTGATGCCAGGCACTTGACAACATTCTTTTCTTGTTTGTTCCATTAAAGCTTTTAGGTGTTTTTAGATTTCTTTTGTCTTTTCCCTTGGGCTTAGGATAGTTTTTTTTTTTTTTTGCTGGGAGTGGGTTAGAGGGCGGAAAGAGTGAGGAAATGGGGAAGGAAGAGAGAAGGAGGAGGTGCTCTCAACACTGTTCAGTGCCTCAAGGGAGCTCGCACACCTGCCCTATTCTATTTACAAAAGTGTGAAATCAAAAATTACAAAATGGGCCAATTTGCCCAGCAGTTCTTCATTCTTCCTTCTTCTCGATTCTCCGTCACTTCTAGGAATGGAAGCATCTTGTTCCGATCTTGCAGAGACACTTTGCGCTTGGGATGTCTTGTCCTTGAGCATTGGGAGACACTCTGCTCCTTAGGGACACCTCGTCCTTCAGTCTTGGGAGACGCCTCGCTCCTTAAGGACCCATTTCTGTGTCATTTAGATGTGGGAGTCGCCTTTCTCCTTAGGGACACATTTCTGTCTCATTCAAGTGGTGAGAGATGCCTTGTTCCTTAGGGATCTCAGATGTGGGAGTCACCTTGCTCCTTAGGTATTTCAGATGTGGGAGTCGCCTGGCTCCTTAGGGACACATTTCCATGTCATTCAAATGGTGGAAGACGCCTTGCTCCTTAGAGATTTCAGATGTGGGAGTCGTCTTGCTCCTTAGGCATTTCAGATGTGGGTGCGGGAGTCGCCTTGCTCCTTAGGTATTTCAAATGTGGGAGTCGCCTTGCTCCTTGGGTATTTCAGATGTGGGAGTCGCCTGGCTCCTTAGGGACACATTTCCGTGTCATTAAAATGGTGGGAGACGCCTTGCTCCTTAGGGATTTCAGATGTGGGAGTCGTCTTGCTCCTTAGGCATTTCAGATGTGGGAGTCGCCTTGCTCTTTGGGTATTTCATATGTGGGATTTGCCTTGCTCCTTAGGGACATATTTCCGTGTCATTCAAATGGTGGGAGACCCCTTGCTCCTTAGGGGACACACTTCCGTGTCATTTCAGCTGTAGGAGTCGTCTTGCTCCTTAGGCATTTCAAATGTGGGACTCGCCTTGCTCCTTAGGTATTTTAGATGTGGGAGTTGCCTTGCTCCTTAGGTATTTCAAATGTGGGAGTTGCCTTGCTCCTTAGGTATTTCAAATGTGGGAGTCGCCTTGCTCCTTAGGGACACATTTCCGTTTCATTCGAATGTGGGAGACGCCTTGCTCCTGAGGTTTTCAATCTTGGAAGACACCTTGCTCCATTAGTTTCGAAGTTGCCTTGCTCCAAGGACGCCTTGCTCCAAGGACGCCTTGCCCCTTCAGTCTTGAGAGACACCTTGCTCTCTGTGGTTGGGAGACGCCTTGCTCCATTAGTTTCGGAGTCGCCTTGCTCTAGGGACGCCTTGCCCTTTCAATCTTAAGAGATGCCTTGCTCTCTGTGGTTGGGAGACGCCTTGCTCCATTAGTTTCGGAGTCGCCTTGCTCCAGGGACACCTTGCCCTTTCAGTCTTGAGAGACGCCTTGCTCTCTGTGGTTCGGAAATGCCTTGCTCCTTAATTTCAGTTTTTTGGAAGACATCTTGCTTCTGTCTTCAATTCTTGGAGGCACCTTGCTCCATTATGTTTTCAATTTTGGGAGGCACCTTGCTCCATTCTATTTTCAATTTCTTGGGAGACACCTTGCTCCATTAGGGTTGGGAGACGCCTTGCTCCTGCTGTCTTCAATTCTTGGAGGCACCTTGCTCCTTTGGGTTGGGAGACACCTTGCTCCTTCTGTCTTGATTTCTTTCTCTGTCTGGGTTGTTCCTGAGGTTGCCTTTACCAATCTCCAACTCATCCGTCGGCGGATTTGGCGTTAATCTTTTCTGTGTCTTATGTGTGAATACATGATGACGGTTCTTTCTTTGCATTAGTGTGTGATTACGCCATGATTCTTTTCCTGTCTGTCTCAAGTTCTGTTAGTATCTGCAGAATTTTAAGTGAAATTTAGTTAATCAGAATTTGTTTATCATCAAAATTATGTTCAAATTCAAGCAATTTCTTTCTTCTTTTTTTCTTTTTTTCTTTTTTTTTTTTTTTTTTTGATAGAAATCTTTCGGAAGTTCACCAAATATTTGGAGTTTCCTCTTTCAAAGTAGGTCCATGGTAAGACCAGTAATCTTTGGGTTAGTTACCTGACACTCTCATTTTGACTTAGGAAATTGTGCATCTCGGCGCTCCCTGTAAGGGTCTCAACACTTTTTGCCTTCAATAGCATGCCCCAGGTAGGAGTGAGGACGATTGTTTTGGTTCAGGGGGTTTCTGTAAAACCTCGAATTTTCCTTAAATAATAAAATAAATTAATAAATAATATTCTTGAGAGTTATAATTGATGGAAATATTTTATTAATGTAGGAGATGATATAATTAGTGGAGATCCAGAGTTGGACGCAGATCCAACCGTCCGATCATGAGATATCGAGGTATGTGTTCTGATTGGGCAGTATGTATAGGAAAGTTTGCATGTGAGATACATGGGATCAAGAAGTATATATAATAGTTTAATAACCTAAAACCCATACGCGTTTGTATTCTCGCTTGTATTCGACAACAGCTGCAAGTGACAAACCAAGCCGAGCGACTGAGGAAGAAGGAGGAGGAAGAAAGGACTGGGTTTGGTGTTCTTCATCGTCCAGGGTATTGCTGGGTGATAGAGAATCATTGTTTAGTGAAGAGGAAAAGAAACGATCGTCAACAGAGGTAGGTGACATTGTTTTCGTTCGTTTAATTGCAAAAGCATGTTTTTATATGAGCTATTGATGTATTTAGTTTAATATCAATGTTATATGTATGTTAGAATGATCTTGGAAGAGAAAATCACGTTCTAAAACTGTTTCTGTTCATTTTTGGGAGACCGCCGACCTCGACTGTGCTCGGCGATCCTCGGTGCTAGTTATAAATCTTAGACCGCCGAAGACCGTTGGAAGACTTATCTTCGGCGTCCTGTTTTGCACTACCACTGACCACAGATTGCCGAGGCGATCCTAAGTGATCCTAGGTGCTCTGTATATAATTTCTTGATTTTCGTAATTTTGAACCTGATTCAATTCCAAACAATTTTTAGACAATTTTAATGATTAATTAAGATGTTTTAAGACCAAAATAAATTATCTAATTCCCTGTTTTACAGAAAAATAAATTAGGAAGATATTTAGGACATTAGTTGCCAAACTTTGAAAGTAATTGAGAAATCTAGTTTTTGGAAAACCTAACTATTATTTAATTACTAGAACATCTTTTAAATGACACTATAAACCAGAAAACTTCATAAAGAGAATTCAGAACTCAGATGATCAGAATATTGAGATAATTGACAGATTTAACCTTTATATGCCGCTAGGCACCAACCCTTATAGAAATATTATATTTTAGGGAATTTTGGAGTCTAGTGGGCATAGCTGGTTATGGATCCATAGTTGTTGCTAGATAGCTGAGGGATATGTCATTTGGGTTGAGTTTCTCCCTTGTACGACGCGCTTCCTTTGCAAGTTAGTTTGTCTGGGAAGGTTCTATGTCTGGAGGGACACCCCGGTGAGCCGCTGGTGATTCCCTGTACATGTGGATAAGCGACCATCTCCATGTATTGATTCTGGTGCTGCATGTTGGTGGTACATGCCAACTCTGATGGGTACGTGTGCAATAAGTCAGTGACTATGGCTCTTGTCTAAGCTGTGCTGCATGGGACTTGAGTATCACTAGTAGCATTGCTCCTAAGCCGCACGGTGGTATAGCGATTGGTCGAGAATCATCTCAAAAGGTTTATTTATCTTTGTGAGTCTTACAATGACACTGAAATCACAAACACTTGTTATTATTATTGTATACATGCTGGAGGCATGTGATTGAAATATTGGCCGGATGTGACTGTTTAGTGCATCCTAGCAAAATATGAATTATGTTATTGATTTTGATATTGGATTCTTATAATAGAACTTGCTGAAATTCATCTCTAGAACTGTTTATCTTATTGTTTTGTATTCATGAATGATATGAATGATTATACGAGCCTGATTAGTCGATATTGCTTAATCGTGCATGAACTACTATTTTACTTATATTAACTGTTTAATCATGCATGTGTTACCTACTGGGATATTTGTATCTCACCCTACTTTTATTTCATTTTTCAGCTGATACGCGAGAGGGGGATCATAGTGATTTCTAGGGAGAGGTAGCCACCGGAGGATTACTTTTATCTGGATATTGTCTGAGGTGGAGGATTGATATAGACTTAGTTATTTCTTTTGATTAGACTATTATTAATTGGTTTGATGTATTAGAGAGAGAGAGAGAGAGAGAGAGATAGTGACCCTTTTATTTTACCAGACTTTGATTTTGATGTTGATGAGTAACTATATTGGTTATTGAGGATTTTAGACTACACTTCCGCACATATTTGTTCCGCACTCTGATAGTTAATTAATTGAATGGATTATTTAATTTTTAGTCTGGTATATTCTTGATGTATATTTGATATGGGCCAATAACACCTCGGATTTGGTTGTTGAACTGAATTCGGGTCGTTATAGTAGCGAACCGGGTTCGGGTCAGGTGCCGGTTTGCACTGACCCGGGTTCGGGGCGTTACAGTTTCTTTGGCACTGCCCCACCTTGGTTTTTCTTTTGACTTTCTCTCTTGTTTTTTAATTTTTCCCACCCTTGGTTGGGGGTTGTGGAATGGTTTTTCTCTCATTGGCTCCCTCATTCGGGTTCGGTACCTTGCCCCAGTCTGAGGGCCCTGTCAATTTCCATAGATCATGATCCAATGATCAGAGAGGACTTATCAATAGGACGAAATGTAGGCTTTGGTTCCAGTGTTTAGAAATGAAGGATAAATAGGCTCAAACCCTATATAGCTTCACTTTATGGGTAACCATTATGTCTAGCCAAAGTTCTTCTCTGTCTTTTTTTGGTTCTGTCATTGCCAATTTTTCCAAGATTCAGTGTTACATTCTCTGTAATCAGAAAGGGCTTCACAGTAGGACGAAATGTGGGCTGGGTTCAAGGGTCCAGAAGAAATGATATGAAGGCTCAAAATTGATGAATGGGGTAAGAGCCATGTCCTGTCCACTTCTCTTGTTAGGGCTTGCTTCATCCTTTGTTCCTTCCACTTTGTGTCCAACTTTGATTTTTAGCTCCTTTCTCCTTTTTCCATCTTTGTTCTTTTCTTTCTTTCCCTTCTTTCTTGGGACTTTTGCCCCAATTCTTGATTCTTGCTCTCAGGGTTTGCCCCGGCTTTTGTTTTTTTCTTTTCTTTTTTTTTTTTCTTTTCTTTTCTTTCAAGGGATTGCACCAGTTCTTTCTTTGAATTCTTGCTTTCTGGGGTTCTCCCCATTCCTCCTTTCTGCCCCCTTTGTTCTTAGGGTACTTTTCGCTTTGCCCTATCTTCACATTCATCCTTTTTGTGTCTCCAATTACACGAAGCTTCATGCCGCAGTTTTGAAGACAAGACATGGTAGGGTTAATGAAGGAATTGTTAGGCTCAAAGTATTTTTCTAGGGTTTCATCTTGTGTCAGATGATTTTTGGAGAAGATCAAGGATGGCCTTTCATCCTTTTACAGAGAATGTAACACTTAATTATTTTTGCACGATTAACTGGCTCAAGAACCATTTTCTTCTTTGTTCAGTTTGTTTTTTCTTTTGCTTTTTAAAAATGAGAAGATCAACCTTCAACACGTTTGACTAGCGGAAATTTTTTTTTTTTGAAGTATTTCAGCCAAAAATGGCCTCTCATCATTTCATTAGAATCATTGATCCTGGATCATGTCAGTGACCTTTGACTGGTATGGGCACCTTGCCCCTTCTTTTTCTCTCTCATATCACAGCTTGCCCCAGTGTTTGGCAAGATAGGTTTCAAATGTGATGCTGGCGGGGGATCCCTTGGCTATGTCAAGACCTGCACAGTTTGTGCTGTTTGGCACATTTCCTCTATCAAATTTGATTTTTTAGGTTTGTCTCGAGATCACAGTCATGCCTTGGTGTGGTCTAACACTTTAGTGATTTCCCAAAAGATTTTATAGGCTTGCAAAAAGGAACATGCTATCAAGTTCAGAATTTAAAAGAAAAGAAAGCATAAGCAAAACAGAACAACAAACTGTGCAGAAGGGTGGCCGACGTAAATCGGCGTTCTTGGAATTTGGTTCCATGCCACGAGAGGGAACCTTCTAGTGCTTGCCTCATCCTCCTTTACTGCATCATCTTCTTCTTCTGGCCGGTTCAAATGTCCGAATCTTCTCAAGAATGTCTTGTCATTTAGCAGATGCCAAGATGCTAGATGATGATGATGCCTGAAGCCCCTATTCTCTTTTTTCTTTCTTTCTTTTTTTTTTTTGTTTTTGTTTTTTGGTTTTTTTTTTGTTTTGTTTTTTTGTTTTTTTTTGTTTTGTTTTTTTTTTGTTTAATCCGATGGAGGATCAATTTTGAGTTCCCTAGCTTCAAGAAGATCTTGGACTGCATGACGAAGGCCCCAACATCCATCAGTATCGTGGCCTTGTATGCCCATGTGGTACTCACAGCTTTTGTTTGGATCACAGCCCTTCATTTTTTACGCCTTAGGATTCGGCGTAGCCAGTTGCAGGTGTCCCTCTTTCAAGAGCATTGGTAACAATTTAACCAACGTGTATGGAAGCGGAGTGAACTCCCGGTTCTTTCTTTCCTCCTTGGTGAGACGCCTCCTGAGGCAAGACGCGATATTGTTAGCGGAGGGGAGGTTCACACTTCTTGAGGAAGGGATGTGAAATGGTATAGAAGGTCGTACATGGTTAACTGTACTTGAGCCGTCGTCATTCTCTTGCCTCTTGCCACTTGAGGTTGTTCCATGCAGCAAATTCATCATGGAGCCTCTGAGCTTCTCCATCTTAACCGCATCCTCGATTCTAACTGCTGCCATGATTAGGTCTGTGAAACTTGCAGTGCACTGTCCTAACAGCATTGTGAAGTATGGCTGTCCCAGTGAGGATATGAACAAGGAAGTCTGCTCTTGCTCAAGAAGAGGGGGTTGTATCGCGTTGGCTAGTTCCGTCCACCTTTTAGCGTAGTCTCTCATAGACTCGCTATTCTTTTTTGACAGCCTCTCTAATTCAGTTCTAGTCTGAACCATTTGGCTATTCAGGCGGTACTATTGGATCAACACGGTGGTGAGGTCATTCCATGTCTTGACCTTCTGCTTATCCAGACTAAGGAACCAAGAATATGCTGCCCCAGTTAGAGATCTCTGGAAGAACTAAACCATAATCTTCTTATCCTTCGCATATTGGCACATGTTGCCAACGTATGATCGCAGGTGTATCAAGGGACAACTAGTGCCATCAAAACTATGTAGCTCAGGACATCGGAATTTTACTGGCAGTTGGATGTTTGGGAAGAGACACAGGCTCTCCAAAGTGGTTTCATCTTCCACTGTGTTGAGCTGGAGTTGCTTCAAAAGGTCTTCCTTCATTGCGGCCATTTGGGCTTTATTATCTTCCTTCATTGCTGCCAAAATTTCCTCAAGCTGGGTCTCCCATGCCTTATTCCGGTCTCGCTCTTCTTGCCCCGTTTGGACAGGCACAAATGGTTCTTGTTGTGCAGGATGGATGGGAACTGCAGCCGGATGTGGGAATGGAGCGTCCTGTGGTGGCGGATGTGCCGGCATGGGTGCTAGCTGAGGTGGTTGCCCCTGCTGGATTTCTGGCATTCGAATCTTTGTGGCAAGCATCATGGCCACTTGTTGGCTTAGATCCATTATGACTGGCTACTCCTCGGCCCTTTGCTGTGATGATGATGGAATTGGGGCCTCAGAAGAATTCATTGCAGTCCTTTCTCACTGTGAACGCAGGGTTATGAATGGTGCTCTCAACATGAAATATCTGAATTGTACCTGTTTATTAGAAACCTTGATCAGTTCCTTCTCTAATCATGAATGAGGTGTCGTGTGTGACGAGATCATTACACCATGAGTGATGCTCTTGTGCCCTGGTTGGCAAAATAAATAATGAAATTCCTTCTGGAAATTGAGCAGTTAAAAATCACGACCTGAAAAAGCAACCCTGTGTAGAGTGTGTGATGTAAATCCTTGAAAAATCATGTCGCGAGGTAAAAAGAACCATACGGTATGGTTCTTGTCATGCATGAAAATCACAACCTGACAAAGCAACCCTGTGCAGAGTGTGTGACGGTGCCCCGGCCAATTAGAAATTCCTTCTGGGAATTGTGCAGTTAAAAATTATTCAATTTGATCTTTCCGAGATTTGAGACTCTGGAGACCATACCGTATCTGACAGTTTTCAAAAATTTTGCAAAACATGTTTTTTGAGATGAAATCCTTGAAAAATCATGTCACGAGGTCTAAACCTCAAACTCCGTGCCTTGATCGGCAGCGATTGTAAAATCCTTTGAAATCATGTAGTGGCAAATGAATTATAAAAATCAGGAAACGCATTCTAGACAGCCCGTATCGTGCCATGAATGGCATGGAGAATGTACGCCACAAGAGGGGTGATTTGACTTTCGTCTATATGGCTTGCTCAATATACCACAGATGACGGTTTATTGCGCATTGCAAGAGACGATGTTCATGTACGACATGGAAGACGAATTAATGTAGGCCCGGAGGCCACTTTATTGTGCGCTTTTGAAAAAGCAACTTTGATGTGCGCCTGGAGGCAATTTAACGTATGCCCGGAGACGATTTGATGTACGCCCAAAGGCGGCTTTGGTTTTCGAAATTCTTTTGTGCATCTTTGAAAACGGTTTGGCCAAAGACATTTGTGCAAATGATCTCGAAGTGTGTGCACTTAATGTATAAACCGGCATATACAGAAGTAAAGCGAAAGTCAAGTATTATTATCATCCTGAAAATCTATGTTAACGAACAATTATCAAAACACCCAAAAGTGTGTGCACAGTCCTAAAAAGGGCTGGTGCCTATCAAGGCACGACTCCTAGACATACTTGTGTAAGGAAGCACGTCCAAGTCCTGATCAGCCTTTTGTCTTTCATCTGTTCTTTCAACTGCTTGTCGGTGTCGGACCACAACAAAACTTACAACTTGCCAGCGAGGGCGAAATATACATGATATTTACAAAAGCTACAAAGAATTCATCTTTAGGGCTGTTGGGAGCCCAAGAGAGGGGTACAAGTTGCTTCCAAGGCGGGTAAGCTAAAATTCCTAGATCTAGGGTTCCCTGCCCTTATTCTGATCTGGCCTGCTTTCATCTGTTTGTCTGATCTTGCTAGCTTTCATCTGCTCAAAAAGGCCGATCCAGACTTAGGGTGCCTCCGGCGGACTCAATGGGTCGAGGCCCACAGCTAACAGGACTTGATGCATGGATTTGGGGTGGTTCCCCTGATCAAAGTTTGGTTTGATTCCTAAACTAGGTCTAAGGTAGCCCATGATTTAGGTTTTACTCCATTTGATGCAAAAAGCGGGGGTTACTACCCGTAATGGACTCTTAGGCTTTATATTGATTTTACTCCTCTTGTAGTCATCATTCACATCACATCACAATCACAAAACGTCATTTGTTCAGAAGCGATAGGTGGGGAAGGATACCCAGTCCGAGACATACTCCTAAAAGGGTCTGGACCAGTACTAGATCCTCACATACCACAATAAGAAACCTGTGGCGCTAAGAACTCCAGAAAACTGGAGAGATGGGTTTACCCTGCTTTCCTCGGCAAGCCACGGGAGCGTAGGGCTAATACCATCCCAAAATTCAGTTCATAGGAATCAGAAGGGTGGCTGCTAGAGAGGTCTAAGTCTTGGTAAAGAAGAGCAGTATTCGCTTGATTCATTCATGCAAGGTCGGATCATTCACATAGCTTCCCCTGTGCTTGTCACCCCATGCAGTTTATCACAAAAACTGGAAAAGAAATACATCCACGGTGTGGTGGTGTGCCCGTGTGTGCAATTGGGCTGCGTGCTGTGTCTAATCGGATGAGTTTTGTCTGGATTTTGTTGATGAAGGAATTCTTATCGTCTTATGCAGTAAGGTGTAGAATTGGCACGCAATACAAGGTTCTGGGAGAGTCCCCAGGTAATTGAAGGGGTCACAATGGTCCCGCTTAAAATCCAATTGCCTTAGGCAATTATCGCGTCCGTTTGACAGGACTCCCCAGAAAGTGTATTTGCGCGTATTCCATGCGTTACTAAACAAGATAGTAATAACCCTAAAACCAACTAATCCCCCCTACGTTGACTCCTAACTATGGGTTCTATTGGGTCGAGCGTCCCCAGCGGAGTCGCCAGGCTGTGCGCGTGTTGGACACGCCGCACCGCGGAGCGCACGGATTTGCGTGCCTCCAGATGGGTAAAAGGGGAAGGTTGGAGTCGCCACCGCTTGATGGGGTGTAGGCGGACACCTGGGTGCCTAAGTTTGTTTATTGGTTGGTCTGCGGCATAAGATTCTAAGTAAAGTCTCAGTTACTGTTCGGGGAAGTCCGTAGACACCCCGGTCCACCCCGTCGGGTGACGGGTCCCATGGGTTTCTTGGTTTAAGTCAACTCAGTTTTCTCTCACCCGATTCTTAATCCAGCATGCACAATTTAGTTAAGTCTGGTGGGACCACCTGAGTGGTGTGGGTCCCTTTTTTTGATTTTATCTTGTTTAATTAAGGTGAACTAGGTCTGATTGGGTGGGCTCCGTTGGAAGGCCCACGGATACCTTGGTGGACCGAGTTCAGCCCACATGTCCCTTAATGGGCCTTGACTAAGCCTAAAAGGCCCTTTGGGCTTTGGTTAATCTGATTAGTTTTAATTAAGATTTAAATGGTACTTAAGTTAAGCTTTATGTAAAAGTGTGTCTGGATAGTTTGGTGGGCCCAATGGGTGGGCCCCACCATGGTTGCCAAATGATTTATTTTAATTTATCTTGTTTAAGTTTCAAAAGTGGGTTAAGCTTTGGGCTAGGGACCCTTGGCTTAGACTTGGACCGGGTGGTTCAAGGTTTGATGAAGTTAGGGTGTTGAACCCTTTTTCACTGGGTTGATGGGCCCGATAGGCCCTAGCCCATGGTCTCGGCCAAACCATTCTTATGCTAAGCCTACATGCATCATTTTTGGGCTTTGGTGGGCCTCATAGGGTTTCGCCCATTTAACTTGTTTTAATTATCTTATTTATTTTCAAAAATGATCTTGGGTTGGGTGGGCCCAGTTGGAAGGCCCACTAAGGAATCAAATTGGGCTTAGAAGCCCATGTCCCATTTTGGGTTTCCGGTTGACCCGGAAACCCCTGCTGGTTCACCCGGTGTTGTTTAAACAATCAAAAATCTGATTTTTTATTAAACTCTTAATGTATCCGAAAATTTATTTTGGATACACAAGGAACACAGTATAGCCGAAAATTAATTTCAGCTATACTGCATTTCTAGTTTAGCCGAAAATAAATTTCGGCTAAGCTAGAAAATCCCCATATCCGATCTGAGTTTCCGGTTAACTGCAAAAGTTAATTTTTTTTCAATTTTTTAATAGAGAACTAAGTCCAGGGGTTTATGAGCATGTATGGGTATTGTGTGGACCCCTGTGGGAACCCGCAGTGGTTCTAAATGATCCATTTGGCTTCCCCTTAGGGGTTTTCAAGATCAACAACACAAAGAGAGATCAAAGGGTTTATCTCCCCTTTTACAAACCAAAATAAAGACCAAACAAGGATCTGGGTATCCCTATTTTGGTTTCCTTTGTTCTAAAAGAAAGATTTTCTAAAAAAAACACACTTTAAGTTAGAGCTGAACTATATAATAGAATAGGCAACCAAGAAGTAAAAAGCATATTTTTCATACATGAAAACTTTACCAGGCAGTAATATATTCAAGACAATTAAGCATGCTTGTAATGATGAAGGAATAGAAATATTTATGGGGTATCCATAGGGACAAAAGGAATGGTTTCATGCAATCGAAAATAGTGACTTAATAAAGTAAAAAGTATCATGGTAAAACATGTAAAATCAGTAAAAGAAATCATCATTCTCATGATCCTAAGAATGGGTAATAACATGCAACTTGCTTTAATGTATGTGTGTGGGTAATAGTGGGGAACATGCTCCCTCAAAAGATCAAACAAAACATACACATAGTAGCTTAACATGGAACCTAAGAATGTGAAGAGAACCTCTCATCTCCCATGGAACCATACGTACTCCCTCCTTACCATGAGGGTTAGCTTACCACATGAAATCACAAATAAAGAAGATGGAGAGCCCAAAAATGATGAGGCCATGATCCCAAGCAATCCTTAAACATTGATCAATCCAAAAGGGTTCTAAACAAACTCATTTTCACTTATGTCAAACAAGATGTAGTGGGAAACATTACCTTAGGGTCAAGATGACCTTTGAGTGGTGTGCTCACACTTTCTTGAAGCTTGGACACTGCTGAAGAGAGCCCTTCCCCTACCAACAGCAACTCCTTGTGTTGTTGCTAGGGTGAAGTGAAGAAGGAGAAGTGAAAGGAGGGTTAGAATGGTCAAAGAGGAGATGTTTTAGGGTTAGGGAGGCAAGAAAGCGTGAAAGGGAAGAGGGTTTTCTCCCTGGGGAAAAAGGGTGGAAGCTTGGAGAGAGGTGGGAGCTCTTGGAGAGTTAGGGATGGATCATGAAAATGAGCCAAAAAGCCCCCCATACGTATGTGGTTTGGGGGTTTTTATCATGTGGATGGTGCATGATGGATGCCCATTGGGGGTGCATGCATGGGGGGAGAGAGAGAGAGGGTGAGGGATGCATGATGTATGATGCATGGGGGGGGGGGGAGAGAGAGAGAGAGAGAGAGAGAGAGGTATGCATGGGTGTGTGCATGAGGCATGGGGGGATGCACATGCATGCACATGGGGAACACTAATCATGAGAGAGAGGGAGCAAATCTTGATATTTGCAGATTGGCCCCTAAGCTATTTTCTCATTAATTTGATATTCATAGATTCATCCCCAGATAATTACAGATATGCCATCAGATATTTTTGTATCTTTCGGTATTTACAGATTAATCCCTGAGATATTTTTAGCACTTTGGATATTTACAGATTCATCCTTAAGCAATTATAGATATGCCCTCAGATATTTTTGAATGTTCTGATATTTATGGATTTGCCCCCAGACACCTTTTTCTGGTGTTTTCTTTGCTGTTTTTGCCCCGTGGGCAGTTTTTAGGGTTTTTGTTTTGCCTATAACTTATTATCCGGGACTTCGATTCGAGCAAACTCAGTTGCATTGGAATCGTGTCATGATGACTTGTCCACTGGGACAAATTTGGGTAGCTGTTCTGGGGTTTAGCAGAATGTCAATTTCTGCTCCCCCTCAAGTTTGACCAACTCGTAAATCCTTCATCCAGACTTTGATTCCAGCAAACTCAGTTGCGTTAGAACCGTGTCGGGATTCTCTATCCATTGAGAGAAGACAAGGTGGCTAATTATCACTTGATCAAAAAGTCAACTTTTGCCCCATCAGGGTTTGAGTTTTTAGCTGGGGTTTGCATTTCCGACACTTCCGGGGGTGCAAAAATGAGGTGCTTACAAGTAGAACGTACCCAAATTCTTTATAAAAATCCAAATAAATCTTCGGTCAATGCAAACACTCGCAAAACACCATAATCTTATTGATATATGAGTTAGAATTCAATAAAAAAATTTATAATTAAAAACTAGGTTGAAAGGTAAAATTCCAAAAATCTGTCAGAGAGCGCTCGAGCGCTGACGGGCAGCATGTCAGGTGCTCGTAGAGAACTGGGTTTAGGTTTTGGTCGCTTGGAGTGGCACTTGAGCGATATCCAGGGCGTTCGGTCTAATAAAACTTCTGGTTTCAGGTTCAAATTTTCTTAAAAAAACACAGGCAGGGCGCTTTCAATGGCGCATGAGTGTCATTGTGGGCGTCCGTATAAATTTGTAAAAATCTGGGTTTTACGAAATTTTGTGAATTTTCTATTTTTTTCAGTGAAAACCTCTTCAAAATACCTTCCAAAATTTTAGAATCTATTTGGGTATTCAAAGTTATCATAAGCAAATACAAAATAAACTTTTATGAATTATTATAGAATTTCAATCATGTAAAGGTCAAATCCGTCACCTATGAACAAGTAATGTTCTAAATATCATAACTCGATCGTTTCTTAACCAAATTACCGAAAATTTGACTCATTGGATTCCTAACTCATAGTACTAAAATAACCTATAGTAGATTTCCAAAATTCTATGTGGTTACTTAATTATAGCTTTTTATAATCAACTTCTAATAAAAATCTGTACATATTAGTAAGTAATAAAAATTAATTAAAGATTACTAAACGCTAGAATATTATTTAAATTATATTTTTACGTGAAACTAGACACAAAACCCTACAACTTTCATGGAGAACACGTAACCCAAATCTCTGTCTAAGTGTAAAAATTCCATCTAATTGAAAAATAGCTGTAGAAATCTGGTTTTCGGTTAAAGTTTTCTACAACATTTGATTTCTTCTTTTACTAATCATAAAATCAAGTTTAAAACTCTTCTAAAACCATCTAAAAAATCCATTAAGACCTTCTTATCATCAAAATCATGCTTTGCATCCAAAGATTAAAGTGAACAAATTTCTATCAAGAAGAACATATAATTTTTCCATGCTTTAAACCTCAACCAAAACCTTCCAAATCAACATAAACATGTTTCTAAATCTTCACAAATCCAAAGAACACAATCTTTATCGTCTAAACAATAAACCATGCAAGTTTTCTAATGTAAAGGGTTACTACTTGCCTTAAGATTGAAAATTCCTTCTTCTCCAATGAACCTCAAAGTATAGACGATTTTCTGAAATTGTCGCACAACTCTAGGGATCTCCAAAGACTATTTCCACCGTTCAGATTGAAGAACCACCAACCTAGAATAAAACCTCCAAATTTGAGGCCAATCCAACAGTTGGATCTCTCTAGATCGTTGTTCGAAGGTTGTTGGTCGGACTTCTCTGCAACTCCTCTTTTTCTCTAAAGTCTCTTATTATCTCTCATCTTTCCAGCCCTATGCACGAATTTTCTCTCTCCTTTTCTCCTCACGATTCAATTAATGGAAACCCTAAACCTTCCCTAATGCCTTCCTTTTATAGGCTCACCCAAGTACAAGTCCTAATTGAATTAGGAAACTTTCTAACTAGGATTCCTAATTCTTTTTGGAAGACTTTCCTATCTTATCCCTCCTAATTATTTTCTCTTAAATTTAATTTATAAGGAACTTCTAATTTAATTAATTTTCGTGCTAATTATTTCCTCTATTTTAAAATATTACTAAAACACCTCGAAACTCATCTTATACTCAAATTTAAGGCCCTTAATTAAGTATAATTATAATTAGGTCTTTTTCTCATCTTTTAAAATATAAATTTTGCTATTTAATCTAACTTAAATCTAATTGCTTATTTCAATCCCAATAAATATTTATTTTATTAATTTAATATTTGGGCATTGGGAAAAGACTAAAATACCCTTTTTCATTATTATACTATATTTGACCTTTAGATTTATTTCTAAATTTCCAGATTTAATCTCGTCATTACTTCTCTTCATAATATGAGCATGAATTATAATTTCAAGCTCCCAAATACTTAGATTAAATATTTATCTCTTCATATTTTAAATTTACTTATTCTATTTCTTCTAATATTTAGATTTACAATTATATTTATTATTTCCTAAAATTCAGGATTCTACAAACTTCACACCAAAAATCTTTTGTAGAGTTATCTTTGGAAACAGTATAAGCTTCGGAAAACCCTATATGCCACTAGGCACTATTATTAAACTATATTGGTTTGAGTAGTTGTTATTGTTGGTGTCTAGTGGGCATAGCTGCATATGGATCCATAGGGTTAATCTAAAGAGTGAAGAGGTTTTTCTTTGGTTGGATACTCCTAGTTTACGCTCGCGCTTCCTTTGCAAGTTAGTTTGCATTTAGGGGTCTTCATATCTACAGGGTCTCATTTCATGTTTGTGTTGCTGGTGAATACCCTATATGTGCGGATCAGCGGCCATTCCCATGTATTGATTTAGGAGCTGCATGCTTGGGTGGTAAGTCAATGTCTAGGCCTCTTATTGTCAGATTTAGATTCTGGTTTGAGGATATTTACTAGCTTTGATCATAAGTCACATGGTAGCATAGTGAATGGAGAGTTTCTTGTTAAAGGCCTTCTTGTCTTCATGAGTCCTACTATTACATATGATGGATTGGTTTTGGTTTTACCTATTACACATTTGTGTTGAAAATCATGTCAATGGGAAAGATTGTATCTGCTGAAATGTTATTGATTACTGTTTTATTTATTGAGATTGTATCTTGTTATTCGTTTACTTTATCGAGCATGAAAGCGTCACTATTTTTATGTATAAACGGTTTATTCATGCATAGTGTTACCTACTGGGATATTCGTATCTCATTTGTGTTTTGTTTTATTTTGTGTTTCAGCTTATATGCGAGAGAGGGACTTGGGGTTTGATACTCAAAGCGAGATTGCAGATTTTCTCCTTGAGGATTATTACTATCCTGAGTAGTATAGTTTTGAGGTTGATACAGATGATATATACTTTTGATTCTTATTTGTTTATTTGATGGATTGGATGATTGTAAGAGTGAGAGTGATAGAACCTATTTACCAGACTTGATTTATTTTGATGTGATGGTTTGAGACATTTTATACATGCTTGTTGGGTTTTTATTGATGATAAATGTAACACCCTGAATTTGGGTCATTTTTTTTATGACTCAGATCAAGGCATTAACTTGTAGTACATCACAATCAGCTCAAATGATAAGACTAAAAAGATTTAAAGTTATCAAAGTGCTAGGAAGCTTAAATTATTCATTAGAATCTATATCTTACTATTACATCTGTAAAACCCAGAATTTTCAGCAAATAAATAAATAAAAATTTGATACGAATATTTGGAGTGTCAATGAATTCGTCAAAATAAATTGGGGATTTAATATAAAGGAATGATTTGGGGCACTTATAATTCGTTCGGGATGTATAACGGACTAATAATGACAAAGAGAATAAATTTGAAAATTTTGGAAGAAATTGAATGTGTAGATGTGAAAATATCAAGAGAAGGGTATTTTGGTCAATACACATTAATTATTGGCAGATAATTAAACATGTTAATTAAATTAATATTATTAGACTTGAGAAATAATGATAGAATTAAGTTGGGGCTAGATTGCCTATTAACGATGACATTTAAAGCTTAATAAGTAGAATAAGGGCATAATTGTAATTATGTTTGATTTGGAGCCATAAGTTGAGGATTTGGGAATTTTATTGAAGGATATTAATTATAATTATAGATGATCACACTGATAGAGGAGATCCGGAGTTTGACACAGATCTGACTGTTGAATCGCGAGATATCAAGGTAAGTGTGGATTAAAGGTCATTACAAAATCTGATCTGAGCGTAAGCGTAGAATAGGATGGTGGAGTGATGCACAGGATCACGGAGAATAAAATAGGATTTAATAAAGCCTATTGTGTTCGTATGTGTTTGGAGTTAGCGTTTGGAGGTTGCGGCTGAAGAGAGAAAAACGAACGAGAGAGAAAGGGAGACCGAGAGGAGAGAGGGAGAAAAGAGAAGGAGAAGCCGGGGAGATCGTCATCTCAGAAGTGCTCGAGCTGCTGCGAAAGAAGAGATCAAACCCACACAAAGAAGAAAGAGGAGAAAGAAAGGATCTTAAGCGAACGGAGGTAGGTAGCACTTCGTTTTAACGCTTGTTTTGTGTTACGGGATTATTCGATTAGAGTTGCATGTTCTTTTTATGTTGTAAATATACATATATAGTTTAATATGAATGTTAGAAGCGATTAGAATACAAAAAAATGAGTTTTCGAAACTCGGCTTGTCGTTTTGGATAGAGCGCCGACCATGCCTGCACTCAGCGTTGTTCAGCGTTAGTTTAAATTTTTGACTGCCCGAGATCGCTGTCTAACAGTCGCTCGGCGCTCATTTTATTTAAAACAAATCACGCGTTTTTGAAAAGCGTTATCGCTGAAGAGCGCTGACCTGCTCAACATTCCTAGGTGATCAAATTTGTAAACGAATTCATGGTTTGTAATGATTACAAGCCTAAACATTAAATATTTCTATATACTTTAAGGAATAAAAACTTAAACTTAAATACTTCCCTATTACTTTATTGACTTAAACTAAAACCTAAATACTTTTATTTGTCTTTTTGACCCTGATCAGACCTTAATAACTTTAAGAACATAAACCAAATCTAAATCATACTATGTACGTGAATTTCTCCCACTATACCCAAACTTGAATAACTTTTTATATTATAACCAAATCTTAATTAAATTCTATTACTTTAAAAACCACCCACCTATACTATTAAACAATTAAATTTCTTTATAATAATATAATGAATACATTTTTAGACCCGCATTCTAGCGTACGTGTTATGCGTCAAATTTCTTACATAATTAAATATCTATCTAACACTAAATCGGGTTATCACGTTGAAGGTATTTTTATATATTGAACAAAATATTATGATTAATAAACTGGGGGAACAGTTTAGAACCGGACTTTGAACATGAACCTAATATGTTTTAAATAATATTGGAATTGAGAATTATTTGGGTATTGGCTTGGTCGCCAGTTTTATTGATTACCTGCCTGGTGGCAGAGATATATTGTATTACCCGCTTGGTGGCGGAGACCCAACCTGCTTGGTGACAGAGATAACCCGCTTGGTGGCGGAGACATTACCCAGTTGGTGGCGGAGATACCCGCTTGGTGGCGGAGACATTACCTCATGTGGGAGAGATTTATTACCTCCTGTGGGGCAGATGTATTTCTGATGGGAGTGCATCCTACAGGAGAGGTACCTCATGTAGGGGAGATGTAATTATGCGTGATTGCATCCCACATGGGGGATGGGTGTGTGAGTTACCACTGAAAGGTGAGGAAGCTATATCCTGCGGTAGAGGTAGATGCTGTGTGTCCACATCCTGCGGTCGAGTTATGTTATCTCCTACAGGGGTACCTGTAGTCATAGAGATGTGCATTCTCCTGCGGAGTTAGTGTGGGTACTATGTGTTTACGTCCTGCGGCAGAGATAGGCTACTACCTGAAGGTGGACTTCTACTATTGATTATATGATTGATTCTGAGATTGATTGATCGGTTTAGACATATCTAACGAGATTTTTTATTTAAATGAAATGCTTAAATGTCATAATTGTACAGAACTGCTAAGACTTAGTTTAAAATTGTTAAAAATTGAATATTATGGAATTATGAAATAAGGGTTAAATTGTTCTTAAGGAAATACAAAATAAAATAAATTGAAACCAGGTACTTATGACTTATAATACATTGTTCTAATAATTGAAAAGAAATTTACATAATAAACTTTCTTTATTTAGAGCACTATTTTGAGAATGATTTTATATTGTGATTAATCTTTTACCTTACCGACTATGATTACTCGATTATTTTACCAAGCATGAAACCACTATTATTTTCCCTATCTATATAAATTGTTTTTTACATGCATAGTGTTACCTACTGAGATATTCGTATCTAACCCCTACTTTATATTCTATTTTCATGTCATCTTGGAGAGGACGCCATGGGTTAGACTGATAGTGGGTTGAAGTCTAGAAAATCCTAAAGACAAGTGTAGGACATTTTATATAGTTGTATTTATCCTCTTGGATTAATAGTTGTATTTTCATGTCCTCTTGTATTTAAGACAACTCTTTTTGCAAACATCACAAATCACTTATCAATTTGTTTAAATACACGAAGTTATTGAAAACAGTTGTAAACACTCCCTATTTGTAAGTTCAGGTATTTAAAATTCCTTTAAATTTATTTTGGAATTGAATAGCAGTTAAAAATAGGCAAAAATCAGTTTACTGTCGAGGTCGCTTGACCCTGTCGCCCAGGAAACCTGGTTGGGCTACTGTTTCTTTCTAAAATGTAATTTATAAAACAAAGGGCAATCAAGGAGGACGTCTAGGCAATCCCCCTAGGCGACCTACCCAGAAATACACTTTAACGGTCGCTCACCCCATCGCTCAGGCGATCGGGTTGGGCAACCTTTCAAATTAAATTCTAAAAATACAAAGGTGAGGCGCTCGTGCAGATTGCCCAGGCGATCGTGTAGGCGTTCTGTTAGACCCCAGATTTTTAGAATATTTGATTAAGTGATTAAGCAAACGACATTTAGGGTAAATTCTAAAATTCTTTATTTTGTGGTGAAGGTGAAGTTGGAGAAATCCAAACTCGAAGCCAACCAAGTGGCTAAGCCAAGTCTTGTCCAAAAGTGCAACTAGGTAAGGTATCCTTCTATTTGAGCAATTCCTGAGTTATTAAATAAATTTATAATTGTGAGAAAGAATGGCTAAGTGGTAATTTTTTGTGTGCAATAGGAGGAGGATGGCAAAGTTTATTGGTGTTTCATAAGGAGAAGGGCAAAGTGGGAAAGTGAATTAAGGATTTGGGGGAGAAATTGTCTTAAGTGGCTAAAGAGGGGGTTGCCCCATATGTATGAACCAAAGGCTCAAACCCTCTTCTCTTCATTTCGATCTCCTCCCCATTTCTTCACTCTCTTCTCCTCTCCACTCTCATCTTCTCTCCCATTTTCTTTATTGGGTTGTGCCATCGTAAGGAGGAAGTAAGGTGTGGGATTTTCATTTGGTGGATTTTCGTTTGGTAGAGACTTGGTGGGATTGTGAAGAAAGAAACCAAAGAGGCAAAGAGGTGCTGCTTGTGGCTTGCTATAAGAGCAAGAGATCTTGCTTGGTGGATTGCTAGAGGTAAGCAACACCCTCCCCAACCCAAGATTTCATTTTTCCCATTTTCGTATGTAATGTGGGGATTTGGGGGTTTTAGTGTAAACTTGATCTTCTTTGCAAATAGGAGACGATTTTGTTAGGGGTTTGATAAATAATAGGTATCCACACATTCTAGAGATAATTTAGAGACCAAAAACCATAGAAATAAGTAAGATTGAAGAAAACCTAGAAATGTGCGAAATTCGGATTTTTCGCGACTTAAGAAATGTTCAAAAATTTAGTTATTACGAGGCCACTTGTTGGTGCTCAAGCGCCCTATCGAGCTCCCCGCCTGTGTTTTTTTAAAGATTTAGAACCCGTGAGTTGAAAATTTGGCCTAAGCTGAGCGCCCGAACCAGCGCTTGAGCGAGCACTTAGGCGCCCATGCCCAAATTTGAGTATTTTTTGGATTTTAGCACCAATCCAACTACGGATTGTTTTTATTTGAATCCAACCAATGTACAAGTAGGATTTAGGTGTCTAGGAAGTGTACACACTGGAATCAACTCAAAATTCCAAATAACCAAGATTTTGGGTACGTTCTACTGAAATAAGTTTCCTGGGAAGTTTCTGTCCCAGATTGCTATAGAAGTAGGGTAATTTAATTCTACCACTTGGAACACCTTCCAAATGATCCTTGGAAGTAGGAAACCAAAGCCAAATTCAAGTTTTACCTGTTTCCAAAGAGTTGGGGCCTAGGTTGGGCAAGTAAGTTATGAAATGCAAGCTTTAATACTAAGAATGTATTTTACTGTTATTGATTACTTTGTAAGCATGTGATATATTTTAGGGCATTGGCCCATTTTTTTTTGCATGATATATTATGAAGGGCACTAGCCCGAATTGATTTGGATTGATATGGAGGGCAGTGGCTCGAGTTCCATGAGATAATGAAAAGGGTTTGGCCCAAGATTGACTCGGGTAAGGCCATAGGCTACCCTTGAGATTATACATGCATGATGGCATGGTTTGACACATGGAAATTGATTGAATGAACACTTACATAATGAACAATCTTAAGTTATGGATCCATAAATTTAAATAGGTGTGTTTGTATATAATGCCATGACCAAGTACTATGGTTCTTGTGATTCTGTATATTGATATATCATCCCGGAATCAAGCAACATCGGTGGCCGATGCCCATTGCTACAGGGAATTGGCATGGATGCTCATACGTCAAGGGTAATCAGCGTACAAATGCCTAACGTCAAGGGTAATCGGCGTTGGATGCCTAGCCACCTTGAGGTATCGTTGAAGCTAGATGGGGTCATGTGCAGTATGTATTAAACACCCTAAATAACCAAGTGATAAGAATAAATGTATGATTGCTTATTAATGGTTGACTTGTACACCTAAGCACAGATTTGCACTAATTGTATTACACTGAATTGTCGATGATTTCCTATTATTTCAATTACCCGCATGTCATGGTTTATTCGGAATGATATTGGCCTAAATTGTATTTTACCAAGCATGCATGTGTTGCTTACTGAGACATTCGTCTCATAAGTTGTTTTATTGTTTCGCTTTCAGAGCCGTCGATGTTGTGAAAATTCGCAAGTACACGAAATCGTAACAAGTAATATAGTGATGAAAATAATGTCGAACCCACAAGGACTATTTACCTATTAGCTATTGAAATTGTTCTAATTCTAAATTATTTGGAAATCAAGAAAAGTGGGATGTTTTGAATTTGAAAAATTGAAAACAATAAAAATTAAATCGAAAAATAAAGACTTGACCAAACACTTAAAAAGAAGAATATTTCACCCAAAAAGAAAACACTACGGCATCCAATTCATCAAACAAATCCAATTCCAAATCCTAACAGAGAAATTAATCAATTATTATCCTATTTGACGGTGAAATATTTTAAATATATCTAAAACCCTCTCTCGAGTAGAATTAGAATTACCCAACATGCAATAACCCGCGATATACTTATGCGAATTTAAAAGCAATTGAGTACATTAAGATTAATAATATCCCACAAAAACAAACCGCACGAATCACGTTGGCGCATTTTTGTCTTTCGTTCAATTCATAGCATACATCAAACGAAGCTAAACTACATGCATCATCTCTCAAATTAACATGCACAACAAATCATTCAACTATTGGCCAGATAATTGAAAGCATTAAACTTAACGATGTATATTCAAAAAGAATAATAAAATCATGAGTACATAGAAGTAGGATTCAGAATTGTCATGAAGAGATTACATTGGAGCCTTAGCAATAGAAATTAGCTCAAATTGGATCTCAAAAGACTAAGTTATGGATAAAAGAAGTAAAGGGTAGTTTTGGGATATTTATAAAACCGAAATTGGATGCCACATGGCAGCCACGTGTACGCCATGGTGGCTGCCATGTGACCAATGATAAATTAAAATTTTTGGGGTTCTTTTAGTAAATAAGATAAGTTTCCTAATTGGTTTGTTATGTAAGTAAATAAAAAATTTAATAAAAGTTTTGAGATTAAAAGAATATAAAAAAAATATAAACAAAAATAAATGAGTTGGGCGAATTGGTCCAACTCATGTTCTCTTGAGATATTAAGACTAAGCTTAAAAAAATATGGGACAAAAAAGACTTTGACCAAACCTAAATAAATGATGGTGTTTAAAGAGAAGAAGAGGAAAAGTTAGGGGTTTAGGTGTTTAAAGAAAAGAAGAGGAAGAGTTAGGGGTTTAGGTGTTTAAGAAAGGAAGAGGAGTTAGGAGTTTAGGTGTTTAAGAGAGGAAGAGGAGGAGTTAGATGTTTAAGAGAGGAAAAGGAGAAGTTAGGGAGAGGAGAGGTTTAGGAGAGGAAGAGGAAAGGTTAGAGGTTAAGAAGTTGAAGGGGTGGGAATTCTCTATAAAAAGGATAGAATTTGGGAACAAAAGGAGGAGGGGAGCAAATAAGAGAGTTCTTTGAAAAGAAAAATAAGTAAGAAGAAGTGGAGAAAAGAAGAGGGACATCCGCTAGCAAGGAGGGAGAAAGAAAAACTATTGTTCACGACACACCAAGGTTCCAAGACCTGATTTAAAGTGTCCATCCATAACAGGTGAGTCATTTGTTTAATACATTGTATGAGACCTCTCTTTCATTACAATTTTTAAAATGAGATTGCATGATTGGTGAGAGACATGTATATATGTTTGATGGCTTTGGATAATTTTATCATGTAAGAAAAAAAAAAGACAGAGATGTAAAGTTCTGAGTTTTTTCTGCATTAGACTTGCACCTGTTTTCCGGATAAACCAATTGTTTTTACCTAGTTCTAGTTTGATTCAAGTCTGGAGTCCTTCATGAGATTTGTGGTATTTTTATTTTAGTTTAATGTAAAAATATGTTTGAGACTCTTTGGTTCAAATTTTCACAGGGAGATGTCTAATAATACATTTTGCAGCTTCATATCTCTTAAATGAAAATGAATTTTTAAAAACTGCTAGAGTTTATTTTAGTGCTTAAAGTTATGATTCTAGGGAATCAAATTTTGCACAATTTGGTTAAGAATTGAGGGAGATATGAATCTTTGAATGCGGATAACGCAGTAGTTCAGATTGTTTCACTTTTTTTTGTTTCCTTTGTTTATTATGGTTTTCTTACTTACATTTGTTTTGTTTTATATTTTTATTTTACTACATGAGATGTAACGTAGTGGCCCTCCATTTTCCCAATGTAGATATGTTATTATATAATAGGTCTAAAACATTTTATTGGAAGTGGTCGAATCAGCCCCCATTTCTTATTTTTTTTTTTAAATTTGGGTTTCTTTGCTTTATAATTCTTGTGTGCATGTAAGATGTAGTATAGCAATCCCCCACTCCTCTAATCCCTTGTATATATGAGAAAGATAAAATTAAAAAAAAGGAAAAAAAAGAATAAATAAAAGAATAAATAAATAAATATTTTTTTTGAAATAACCAAGTACATTGCTCCATGTTGAAATATTTGATTTGGATTTCTTTATTTTTGATTTTTTTTATATGTATCATATGTATTATAATTTGTATAGGATGTAGCAAAGCAACCCCCATTCCTCCAATATTTGTACACATGTGAGCACTATATATATATATATATAAAAGATAAAATATAAAAAAAATTAAATAATAGTAAATCAGCCCAAATATGATCCGACTGATTTAAGGGAACCCATTTCAGTGGGTCAACCCAGGGTGTTCAAGGACTTCCCTGGGTTGTAATCGGGTCACTTATCCGGAATCACTGGTGCAGACCAAAAAATCAAACAAGGTGTCTACCTGCACCATTTCAGGTAGCGGTGACTCCATAAAACATGTAACACGCTTTTTTAGCGCGCCCTAGGTGCGCACACATACTAAAGTGAAGGATTAACACAAGAATCAAATCATGCTCATATTGATCTCAAACTCATATATGCCATACAAAATTGGTAAAGAAGCCTACCTTGGAGGAGGGAGCCTCCTTCGGGTGTGCCTGAATGTCCTTTGAAGCCTAGACAGCAAGTGCAGTATCCTCCTTTAGTTCCACAAGACTTCCCTTGGTCCTTTTCCTTGGTTAGGGAGAAGGGTTCTAGAGTTTAGGGGTTTGGGGAGAGTTGGAGAGCTTAGAGACTTGAGAACTTGCCGGAGAAAAGCTTCCCCCCACTCTCTTATCTATAGCCAACAACTTAAACAAGTGGGCAAGGGGGTAGACAAGTGGGTAGGTGGACAAGTGTGTGGACAAGTGGGCAAGTGGATATTACTATTTTTGTTTATTTAGTGGTTAAGAAAGAGAGATGGGGTGGGTGACAACCACGTGGCGCAGTGTGCCACGTGGGTAGCTTTTCTGCAATTTTGCCCTAGGGCTTGATCTGCTCATAACCTCTTCATCCGGACCCCGATTCTGGCAAACTCAGTTGCCCTGGAACCACATCAGAATTCTCTATCCACTGGGATGGAGTATTGCAATAAATTCAGGTTTTGAGTAGAAGGCTAAAACCGCGTCCAGAATCTTAATCTGCTCATAACTTCCTAATTTGGACCCGATTCTGGCAAATTCAATTGCGTCGGAATCGTGTTGGCATTTTCTTTCTTTTGGGACAGAGTTGGCAAACAATATGGGTTTGAGTAGAAAGTCAATTTCTGCTCCTCTGGGCCTTGATTGGCTCATAACTTCTTCGTCTGGACTCTGGTTTTGGCAAACTCAGTTGCGTTGGAACCGTGTTGAGATTTCCCATCCATTGGGATGAAGTATGACAGTCAGTCTGGGTTTGGGTAGAAAGTCAATTTCTACTCCCTAGGGTTTGACCTGTTTTGCTGTTTTTTAGCACATTTTTTTGGTTTGATTAAAATTTGGGTGCTTACAGAGGAGCCTCCTGGTTTCTATGATAGACCTGAGATCAGGTTATCACCAGTTGAGAGTAGATCCAGATGATGTAGAAAAGGCGGCATTTCATACGAGGTACAACCACTTTGAGTTTTTGGTGATGCCGTTTGGGTTGATGAATGCCCCGGCAGTCTTTATGGACTTGATGAACCGGATCTTCCACTAGTACTTGGACCACTTTGTGGTTGTCTTTATAGATGATATATTGTCCTATTCAAGGACAAGGGTAAATCATGAAGGTCATCTTAAGGTGGTGTTGCATACTTTACATAGCCACCAGTTGTATGCCAAGTTCAATAAATGCCAATTCTGGTTGAAGCAGATTTCCCTCCTTGGGCACATCATATCTGGAGATGGAATATCAGTGGATCCATCTAAGGTGAAGGCAGTAGCAGACTGGCCTAGACCTACCACTGTTTTAGAGATCCGCATCTTCTTAGGTATGGTTTGGTATTATCGTAGATTTATTGAGGGGTTTTCTAAGATTGCCGCTGCGTTATCCATCTTGACCAAGAAGATCGTGACTTTTCAGTGGAATTAGAAGTGTGAAGATGGTTTCCAAGAGCTGAAAAGCAGGTTAACATCAGCCCCAGTTTTGATTATCCCATCTGTGAATGAGGGTTTTGCAGTGTATTGTGATGCGTATGGCATCGGACTGGGTTGTGTATTGATGCAGAGTGGTAGGGTAGTGGCATATGCTTCACGACTATTGAGGCCACATGAGCGTTATAACCCTACGCACGACCTTGAGCTTGCAGCTATAGTGTTTGCCTTGAAGATTTGGCGACACTACCTCTTTGGGGCACAATTTGTGATATACTCATACCACAAAAGCCTAAGGTACATCTTCTCTCAAAGAAACTTGAATATAGACAAAGAAGGTGGTTAGACCTGTTAAAGGATTATAGATTTGACATTCAGTACCACCCGAGGAAAGCTAACGTGGTAGCTGATGCACTGAGCCGCAGTGGAGTTTCAGATGAGTCCATTGCCACCCTAGCATCATTTATGGCTAGCCAGTGCAGTCTCGTAGCTACAGTTAGAGATTGGCCTGGAGAGTTCTCACTCTTTAGTCAAGGGGTAAGTATGGCTCGTATACAGATAGAGCCAGATCTTCTGTAAAGAATCAGAGAGAGGTAGTTGTAAGATCCTGAATTGCAGAAAACAAGAGAGTTGATGAGCCAAGGTTCAGAGAAGGCCAAGGACTTTAGTGTCAGTAATGGCATACTGAGATTAAGGGGTAGAATTTGTGTACCCAATGACGATGAAATCAAGAGAGTAATTTTTGAGGAAGAACATAGGTCAAGGTATGTTGTGCACCCCGGAAGCACCAAAATGTATAGAAACCTTAGAAATATCAATAGGTGGTCCAGAATGAGAAGGGAAATTGTGGAATAAGTGTCGAAGTGTTTGGTGTGCCAGCTGTGCGTGCGTGGGAAATGCGGCACGGGGTGATTCGGAGTCGCCACCGCCTGATGGGGTGCAGGCAGACACCTGGGTGCCTAATCTTGTCTATTTAGGGCTTTTTGGTCTGCGGCTTGAGATTCTAGGTTTGGTTCTCGCCCACCCGTTGGATGACGGGTCCCGTGGGTTCCCTGATTTGAGTCAGCTTACTATTTGGTCTTCACCCGATTCCTAATCCAGCAGGTATTTGAGTTAGGTCTTGGTGAGACCACCTTTAGTTGATTTTATCTTTGCTTAACTTAAGTTCTTTGAGTCTGATTGGGTGGGCCCCGTTGGAAGGCCCACGGTGTCCTTGGCGGGCTTAGGTAAGCCCGTGTACCCTTGGTGGGCCTCTGTCTAGCCCTAGGAGGCCCTGTGGGCTTTGGATAATGAGTTGGTTATACTTAGGTTTGGACTTGAAGATTAAGGGTTTTCTATGCAAAAGGTGGGCCGGATTGGTTTGTGGGCCCCTTAGGTGGGCCCACATGGTGGCCAAGTAATTTTGTTTTATCTTTTTAATTTGCCACAATGGGCCGGTCATTGGGCTTGGGGCCCGTGATCCAGGCTTTGGCGCTGGAAAGCCCAATTCTTCAAACTTTAGGGCTTGCACCCTAACTTGGTTCGGTTAGCGGGCTTTGGCGGGCCCGACAGGCCCTAGCCCTTGGTCTCGGCCAAACAAGGCAGTTCATACACTCATTGCACATAACCAGGCTCGGGTGGGCCGCATTGGGTTTGGCCCGCCCGATTCGATTTGTTCATTTTTACTTAAGTTATTTAATAGCATGCTTTGGTGTTTATTGGGCTTGGTGGGCCCTGTTGAAAGGCCCACTAGTGAGCCAAGTTGGACCGGTTGGTCCAGGTCCCAAGTTGGGTTTCCGGGTGGCCCGGAAACCTTGTTGGTTCAACTGGTTTTAGTAAAAATCATCCCCAAAATTCGGCAAGGCATCACAATATACAAAAAATACATTTCTGTGTGTATCCGGCAACTCAGGCCGGATACATAGGGTCTGTAAGTGATCTGGCCTGAGTAGCCGGATACACAGGGGCCATAGGTTATCCGGCCTTAGTTACCGGATACACCTAGGCCACAGGTGATCCGACCTGAGTTGCCGGATCACACTGAAATAGCCATTTCGGGTGTTTTGCTCTTTGGGATTGATTCCAGGGGGTCCCAGGGGGTTTCTGAGATACCGTGGGCCTCTG
This sequence comes from Buxus sempervirens, assembly GCA_947561395.2. NCBI lineage: Eukaryota > Viridiplantae > Streptophyta > Magnoliopsida > Buxales > Buxaceae > Buxus > Buxus sempervirens. The sequence continues at coordinate 36,443,031 of OX387193.1, forward strand.
GGTGGGCCCACGTAGATTCAGGTTTTGGGAGAAGCCACATTTGGCTTCTCCTTCTTGGATTTTTCAGCACAGCAAATGGGGGGACTTGCTGCCCTCCTTGCCATCTTGGGTCCAGCTAGCCATTTGAAATGGGGACCTAAGTATCCCCATTCGGTCTTTAGACTCTCACCACCGCATGCATGACTCCCCATAGTAACAACATATCAAGATAATCAAGAAAAGGAAGCACATTCCACATACAGAAATGCATGCCCATACTCTCATGCATCACATGTAAAAGTTAGCAAGAAATCTAAGCAAGGAAGGGATATCCAGCTAGGCTTAAGCCTAGGCTTATGGCTCATCACAAAATCTTCAGAGAAAGGAAAGAGGAGGGGGATTTATGGGGGTACATTTGATTGTAAATAAGGGAGGGAACATGCTCCCTCCTTAGAGCTTCCTAACAACGGACTCAAGCAGCTATGTATGAACACTAAAGCATGCAAAGACTGAATTCTTATGACTTTTAAGGAAGGCCTACGTGGACTTCTTAATGAGGGTGACTTCGTGCCATGAGGAGGATAAAAAATGCATGGTTAGACCACCATGAAAGTGCACTCATGCAAGTGACAGAGGAGGGAACAAAAAAAAAAAACAGCAGAAAATTCTACTTTTAATGTATGTTAAATGGAACATGTCTAGGAACCTCACCTGATGATCTTTAGATGCTTAGGCAGTGTGGAAACACCTCCTGGAGGTGGGACAGTGGCTACAGCTTCCTCCTTTGCAGCACCAACAGCAGCAAACTCTCTTTGTCACCGTAGGAAAGTGGAGAGGAAGAAGAAAACCAGGGGTTGAATGGCCTTGGGATGGAGTAGAAGGGTTATGGAGGGCAAAAGGAGTTGATGTGCAGGTGGGAAGAGGTGGGAGGAGCAAGCTCAAGACAGCTAAAAATAAGCCAACCCCGGATATGAGCTGCTGTTTTGGTATTTATAGGCAACTTAATGTATCCGGCAACTCAGGCCGGATACACTAAGGCCTCTTCTTATTCGGCCTTCCAGTCCGGACACACTGGTACTCCTTTATATCCGGTCTTCAATGCTGGATACAAAACATAATCATTTGAAAATTAAATGCCGCCGCGAATTTGTCGGGTGATCGGCGCGAATCTCGCGCGAAAATCTTCTTGTATCCGGCCTTCAAGTCTGGTCATGAAGGGGAGCTAGGGTATCCAGTATTAAATGCCGGATACAAGTCGAAAAATTATGGATTTGCCCTTCGACTTGACCGATTCGACCGATTTGACACTTTTGGATATCTACGGATTGGCCCGTACGAATTTTTGATATTTAAGATTTAGTCCCTGAGATATTTTGCTGCGTTGGCCGCCACGTGTGCAGCTCCTGCGCCACGTGTGCAGCTTCCGACTTTGCTGCTCGGAAACTTTGACAGATCATATCTCACTCGTCTGAGCTCCGATTTGAGCAAACTCAATTGCGTTAGACTCGTATCGGAGTCCTCTATTTAATGACATGGGGCTAAGCACTAGGCACGGGGTTTGAGCAAAAGTCAACTTTTGGCCTTCCCTTAAGTTTGACTGCCTCTTAGAACCCTCATTCGGACCCCGATTCCTGCAAACCCAGTTGCGTTGGAATCGTGCCGGGATTCCCTATTCATTGAGATAAAGCAAGGTGGCCAAATTTTATCTGATTAAAAGGTCAACTTTTCACCCCTCAGGGTTTGACTTGTTAGCCAGGTTTTGCATTTCTGGCTTTTCCGGAGCGCAAAAATGAGGTGCTTACACCAGCAGGTGATGGCTAAACACAATAGGCCACCTGGATTGTTGCAACCACTTCCCATCCCTGAATGGAAGTGGAAGCATATAACCATGGATTTCGTTTCAGGTTTGCCTAAGACAGTGAAGCAGCATGATTCTATTTGGGTCATTGTAGACAGACTGACTAAGTCTGCTCACTTTTTGCCTGTTTGGAAAGATCAGCCCCTACGATCACTTGCTGAGTTGTACGTACTTGAGATCGTCAGATTGCACGGAGTCCCAGTATCTATTGTATCTGATCGTGATCCATGGTTCACTTCCAACTTTTGGGAGAGTCTTCTTGAGGCCTTAGGAACTCAATTGAAATTTAGTACCAGTTTCCATCCACAAACTGATGGGCAGTCCGAGCGTACTATTCAAACCTCAGAAGACATGTTGAGATGTTGTGTATTGGACTTTGGTGGTCATTGGAGTAAACATTTGGATTTCGTGGAATTTGCCTACAATAACAGTTACAAAGCGAGTATCAAGATGGCTCCATTTGTAGCCTTGTACGGGAGGACTTGTAGATCCCCGTTGTGTTGGGAAGAAGTGGGTAAACGACAGTATTTGGGGCCACAAATATTTCAAGGCAGTGTGGACAAGGTGAATTTGATTAGAAAACGTCTTAAAACAGCCCAAAGTCGTCAAAAAAGCTACGCCGATGTGAGAAGGCGAGACTTGAAGTTTGAAGTAGGGGATATGGTGTTTTTGAATGTATCTCCTTACCGTGGCATAGTCAGGTTCAATAAGCAAGGGAAGCTATCACCCAGGTTCATTGGTTCGTTCCGCATCATTGGGACAATTGGACCGGTAGCTTACAGATTGGAGTTACCACCTCAGCTAGCCCGTGTACATGACGTGTTCCACATATCCATGCTTCGACGTTATTTACCGGATCCTGGCCATATTATTGACCTTGAACCACTAGAGGTATGTGATGATGTGACGTTTGAAGAGCGTCCCATTCAGATATTAGACAGAACAGAGCAAGTTCTCCGCACCAAGACTCTTCCGTTGGTGAAAGTCTTGTGGCAACATCACAATGTCGAAGAAGCTACATGGGAGAACGAAGCCAAGATGAGAAAGAAACATCCTACACTCTTTGGTGAATCACAAAGTAAAATTTCGAGGATGAAATTTCTTTTTAGGAGGGTAGAATGTGAGACCCCAGATTTTTAGATTATTTGATTAAGTGATTATGTAAAACCCCGACCCGGATTATATTTTAATTGTTAAGCTTAGTTATCTAAAGTAGGATTATTAGACTAATTAAGTACTTGTGTTATGAAGATGGTGTAAATATGGATTATACTTAAGGATTTAGGGAAATCAAATTGAACTTTATTGAAGTTATTACGGTAAACTTAGTTAGTGCTATGTCTTAGTTACAATTAGCTAAGGTATCCTCCAATTAGATCTAGTGAATTGGAAATCAAATTCTGAAAAATTAAAGTTAAGTGTACTTAAAGTATCCCACTTGTGTTGCCTAAGGTATCCCTAAAGGTACCACCCAAGTATACTTATAGTACACCCTAATATTACCTAAGGTACCCCTTGTATTGCCTAAGGTATCCCACTTGTGTTGCCTAAGGTATCTCTATGTGTTGCCTAAGGTACCCCACATGTATACCTAAGGTACTTCATTCGTATTGCCTAAGGCACCCCACATGTATACCTAAAGTACCCCTTAATTATACCTAAGGTATCCCCTTCATTTACCTAAGGTACCCCCATGTGTTTGCCCAAGCTACCCCTTGTATTATCTAAAGGTACCCCTTTGTTTTACCTAAGGTACCTTACTTGAATACCTAAGGTACCCCATTGTTTTATCTAAGGTACCCCTTTATATAGCTAAGGTATCCCCTTTTGTTTAGCCAGAGTACCCCTTCATATAACTAAGGTACCCCTTTGTTTTACCTAAGGTACCCCACTATTTTACTTAAGATACTCCACTTGAATACCTAAGGTACCTCATTGTTTTACCTAAGGTACACCCCTTCATATAGCTAAGGTAACCCCTTTTGTTTAGCCAAAATACCCTTTCATATAACTAAAGTACCCCTTTGTTTTACCTAAGGTATCCCACTGTTTTACCTAAGTTACCTCACTTGAATACCTAAGGTACCCCATTGTTTTACCTAAGGTACACCCATTTATATAGCTAAGGTACCCCCTTTTGTTTAGCCAAAGTACCCCTTCCTATAACTAAGTACCCACTGTTTTACCTAAGGTACACCCCCCTTATATAAGTAAGGTACCCCCTTCTATAACTACGGTACCCCTCTGGAATTAACTAAGGTATACCCCTTATATTACCTAGGGTACATTCCTTGTACTATCTAAAAGTACCCCTCTCATATAACTAAGGTACACCCTTCTATACCTAAGGTACCCCTCTTATATTACTAAGGTACACCCCCCAAGTATACCTAAAGTACGTCCCTTGAAATAACTAAGGTACCCCTCAAATAACACTAAGGTACCCCTCAAATAACACTAAGGTACCCCCACTTAACACTAAGGTACCTTTCCTCATAACACTAAGGCACCCCTTGATAACCCTTAGGTACACCCAAGGGTTTAGTGAAAATAAAAGCTTTGTTTAGGGGCAGATTTGAAAGACCAAAAGTTTGGCATATAAAAGGGATGGCCTAACTAAAATATCTAGTGTTTTGAGAACCCTTCCTTGTTTTTGACGTATAGAACAAGAGGAGAAGAGTGAGAGCTTGCTTGAAGGCTTGGAGAAGAAGAATAAGGAGGAGAAGAAGAGGAAAGCTTGAAGAGAAGTTGTGTTTCTCCATTACACATGTAAGTAGCAAACCCTTCAAACTAAAATGAATTTATTGGATTTTCATTTTTCTCTCTCCGAGGGTTTGTTTAAACTGGAAAATCTCTTACATGTTGGGTTTTGCCTCAAACATTCATAGGGTTTGGTTTATCTAACTATCTTGTTTTGTTTCTATTGATTTACCATGGATTTTCGTATTTCTTTCTCCTAGGGTTTGGATAAACTAGGAAATCACTTGCATGTGAGGTTTTGCTTCAAAAATTTGTAGGGCTTGGGTTGTATAACCATATTGTGTACTTTTCTATTGATTGCCATGGGTTTGCAACCTCTATTGATTATATTTCAGATTAGGTTTTGAGTTTGGTATCTTGAATGACGTTTTATATGTTGGATTTATGCTTATGAGAATTTGGGATGGATTCCTGTGTTGGGAGGTGTTCTTGAGCATGTTGGGATATTTTGAATCATCCCATTTGGTATTTGAAAGGTTGGATATGGTTTTTATGAGTTGGGTGTTGGAAAATAGCCAAAATTTTGTAAAAACCCGACCTAGCAATTAACCCTGGAAATGGACGATTAATCCTGAGCAATAACACCCAAAAACAGTCACTGTAAAAGCTAATCGAAAATCAGGATTAATCGCCGAGGCTAATTGTGAATCAGGATTAGCTCGGCGATTAATCGCGGACCTAATCGCGACCTGATCACGTGAACGTCAATGGGGACACGCGAAAGTTGGCTTTGTATTTGACCTGAACGTGTGAACGTTGGCTTTAACACCCGAACGTCAAGGCTAATCGCCCCAGGGCGATTAATCTAGAAGCTAATCGTGGACCTTGTTTTGACAGTTCTTCATCCTTTTCTTCCCCAATCCTTTCCCAAACAACCTAAGCTTTCTGCACAACACCCTTATTACATGAAAGACATTTAAGTAAATGTCCTGTGTATTTATTGCTCAATTTACTTAAGTCTTTACATGTAAATAAGTTTTTACACCCCCTAATTTGGAACCAATAAAAATACTCCCAAATCCCAAATCCCAATTCTGCATTATGTCTGCGGATTCGGCCTGTGCGCGCGTGGGAAACGTGGCACGGGGTAAATTCGGAGTCGCCACCGCCTGATGGGGTGCAGGCGGACACCTGGGTGCCTAATCTTGTCTATTAAGGCTCTTGGGTCTGCGGCTTGAGATTTTAAGGTTGGTTCTCGGTTGCGGGCTGGGGAAGTCCGTAGACACCCCAATCCACCCCGTCGGGGTGACGGGTCCCATGGGTTCCCTATCTTGAGTCAGCTTTTTCACTTTGGTTCTCACCCGATTCTTAATCCCGCATGTATTTTTGTTAGGTCTTGGTGGGACCACCTGAGTGGTGTGGGTCCCTTTAGTTGTTTTTATCTTTACTTATCTTTGGGTTTTCTGAGTCTGATTGGGTGGGCCCCGTTGGAAGGCCCACTAGTGTGCCTTGATGGGCTTGAGTTGGCCCGTGTACCCTTGGCGGGCCTCTGTCTAACCCCAGTAGGCCCTGTGGGCTTTGGTTAGTGTATGGATTTCACGTTGGGTTTCAAGTTTGAATATTAAGTGATTTTTATGCAAGCGGTGGGCCGGATTAGTTTGTGGGCCCCTTAGGTGGGCCCACATGGTGGCCAAGTAAGCTTAACTTATCTTTATTCAATTTTTGCCAAGGTGGGCTTGGTCATTGGGCTTGGGGCCCATGATCCCAATCTTTGGGCTTTTGGAAGCCCAGTTCCTTGGAGTTTAGGGCCTACACCCTAACTCGGTCTGGTTGGCGGGCTTTGGCGGGCCCGACAGGCCCTAGCCCATGGTCTCGGCCAAACCATGCAGTTCATGCATTCACATATATGGCAAGGCTCGGGTGGGCCGCATTGGGTTTTGCCCATCCGATTAGATTGGTTAATTTCACTTAATCTTGCTTAATTAGCATGCTTTGCAGTTCCTTGGGCTTGGTGGGCCCCGTTGGAAGGCCCACTAATGTGCCAAGTTGGACCGGTCTGTCCAAGTCCCAAAGGGGGGTTTCCGAGTGACCCGGAAACCCTGTTGGTTCAGTGGTTTTATCAAAAATCATCATGGAATTTGGCAAAGGATCAGAAATCGCACAAAAATACATTTCTGTGTGTATCCGGCAACTCAGGCCGGATACACAGGGTCTGTAAGTGATCCGGCCTGACTGGCCGGATACGCAGGGGCCATAGGTGATCTGGCCTGAGTAGCCGGATCACCCTGAAATGGTCTTTTTGGGAATTTGGCCATTCAGGATGGTTTCTAGGGGCTGCTTAGGGCATTTTAAAGGTCTGGTGGGCCCTCGGATGGGCCCACGTAGGTTCAGATTTGGGAGAAGCCACACTTGGCTTCTCCCCTTGGATCTACAGCAAGGTAAGGGGGGCAAAGGGGGTCATGCTTTGACACTTAAAAACAACAGATCATGGGGGGGAGGGGAGCCTGCTTTGCACTTGGTCACGGCAGCAAAGTATCCAAGCAAGCTTATATGCATCGAACGAACAAAAAAAACTTGAAGGAAGGGGAGAGAAGGGGGCTTATCATGGGGATACATTGGAGTGTAAAATAGGAAGGAACATGCTCCTTCTAAAAAACTTAGCCTGAACCTATGGACAGCAACCAACGGAGATTAAAAAAATATGTTAACATAAACTCCTATGCTTCCTTAAAAAAAAAAAAACCCTACGCAGACTTCTTCCTGAAAGTGACTCTCATGCTATGAAAGAGACAATAAATACATGCTTAACATGATGAGAACATGAGCCCATGCAAAGAAGGAAGCTAATAAAGAAATATTTTCAGAGAAATGTGGATTTAATATATGATGAACACAATGTACTAGGGAACAATACCTGAGGGTTCTTGGTCTCTTGTGCAAGGTGGAGACACCTCCTAGAAGTGGTGCAGCAGCCGGAGACCCTCCTTCTTGACAGCAACAGCAAGCTCTCCTCCTTGCTTCACCCGGAAAATGAAAAGGAAGGAGAAGACCAAGGCTTGGATGGCTTTTGGGGTGGATTGATGAAGCTAGGAAGGGCAAGGGAGGCAGAGACTTCGTGAGAAAAAGTGGGAGATGGAAGCCCAAAACAGCCAAGAAAAGATCAACCCCGGAAATGAGCTGCTGGTTTGCTTTTTTATAGACAATTTAACGTATCCGGCAACTCAGGCCGGATACACTATAACCACTGTGTATCCGGTCTTGAAGACCGGATACACTAAGCTTCCTTTGTATCCGGTCTTCAACATCGGATACAAACAAAATGATTTCAAAAATTAAATGCCGCCGCGAATTTGTCGGGCGATCGGCGCGAATCTGATTGTATCCGGCCTTCAAGTCCGGTCATGAAGGGAAGCAGTGTATCCGGTATATGTGACCGGATACAAATCGAAAAATTACGGATTTGCCCTTCGACTTGACCGATTCGACCGATTTGACCCTTTTTGATATCTACGGATCGCCCGTACGAAATTTTTATATTTAAGATTTAGTCGCTGAGATATTTTGCTGCGTTGGCTGCCACGTGTGCAGTTTCCGGCTTTTGTTACTCGGAAACTTCGACAGATCATATCTCCTTCACCCGAACTCCGATTCGAGCAAACTCAATTGTGTTAAACTCGTATCGGAGCCCTCTATTTAAGGACATGGGGCTAAGCACTTGGCACGGATTCCGAGAAAAAGTCAACTTTTGGTCTTCCCTTAAGTTTGACTACCCTTAGAACCTTTATCCGGACTCCGATTCCTGCAAACCCAGTTGCGCTGGAACCGTGTCGGGATTCTCTATCCATTGGGCTAAAGTAAGGTATTTGGCACGGAAATCGAGGAAAAGTCAACTCTTGGCTTTTCCTTAAGTTTGACCGCCCGCAGAACCTTCATCCGGACTCCGATTCCTGCAAACCCAGTTGCGCTGGAACCGTGTCGGGATTCTCTATCCAATGGGATAGATCAAGGTGGGTAAATTTTATCTGACTAAAAGGTCAACTTTGCACCCCTCAGGGTTTGACTTTTCGGCCGGGTTTTGCATTTCTGGCTTTTCTGGAGCGCAAAAATGAGGTGCTTACACGGCCCAAAACCCAAAAAAAATCGGAATCTGCAGAGGCTTCTAGTCGCCTCCTTCTTAGGGACATTTGCGAACGCTGGTGGGTCTCTGAGTAGACCCATAGTGGCTTCACTAACTAGATTTTGGCTAAACACAAGCTTTCATGGGGTTTTCCGAAGGATGGAGAAGAGAAAAGGTTTAGAGCCTTCTCCCTGACTTAATGCAGGGATTACGATTTCTGATAGGGACTGTAGAAGTCCCTAAGCTTGGGGTTGCATAAGACCCCTCTTCTTCTCCATGAGAAGAGAAGGAAAGTAGCCCGAAAGGCTTGGGTCAATGCTTGGGTCAATGCTTGATTCTATCAATCACATGGTATAAGAGATCATCATATAACCCAAGTATCTTAAAGAAAATTACAGAAAATAAATATACATGTAGACAACCCTACAAAGCCCCACAAAACGGCACCTAAGATGGAATGCTTAGTGGTCTAACAAACTTCTAGAGCGTGACTTGTGTGTGAGTATGTATCATGGATCAAATAGTAGGTAGAAAATGTGGGAAATAAAACTATATACTAGCACTCATGGTGACAAAATGAAATGATATGCAAGATTCATGCATGCTCCCTTAGTGTACCATTCATGCTTACGTATGATAATACCATTACACACTCACAAAATTAGCTAAAACAATAGGTGATAGGTGAGTGTGTGACATCACTTCTCTTACCTTCAAAACAATGCTTACGTATGATGATACCATTACCATTCATGCTTACGTATGATCCTATATTAACATATAGGATATGCATGTACATAGAGGAATAAAATGAACTTACCTTGAGAGAAGGGATTGGGGGGAATTAAAGGGATACAGCGGATATGTGAGGGAGGACATGCCCTCCTTAAAAAGAAATAACAGCAAAAGAGAGAAGATACAAGCTTGCTGAAATAACACTTTTCTTTACTCTATAGAAAGAGCCCTCCTCCAAAATTCATATGGAGACTCCCCCCTTATGATGGGGGCTCCATTGGCATGCACAAGAAGAGAAGATGGAGAGAAAGAGATATCAAAGGTAAACCCAAAATAGCCAAAAAGAAATATGCTCATAAAAGCTTGACTTGAACATATGTCAAATACAAGGTTGATAGAAAGCTCACCTTAGTATTACCTTTTCTTTTAGAAGTGTGGAGGTCCTCCGGATGTCGACAGCAACTTCGAAGATCTTCTTTTGTCCCAAGAAACACCTTCTCGTTGCTCTCTTGTAGGTAGGAAAGGAAGCAGAATTAAAAAGAGAGGGATGAAGGGGTATTTTAGGTATTTAGGGAAGTTTAGGGGAGTGAGAAGAGGTTCAAAGGATTGCAGGTTGCTAGGAGGTCATGGGGATGGTAGGGAGGAAGAAGGGAAGGAGGAAGTCTTCAAACAAGGGGCTGTGGGCCCTTTTTATAGAGAGAAAGTTCGTGTCCGCACTCAGTATGCGGATTGGCCTGATCCGCATTTAAAGTGCAGACGTGCCTGATCCGCATTTAAAGTGCGGACGTGCCTGATCTGCATTTAAAGTGCGGAAGAATTTTCCTTGTGTGCAATCAAAAAAAAATCTGCTAGTTGGCGATATGGATAAGATTGTATCCGCATTGTATGTGTGGACGAGGCACTCCACACATACTATGCGGACAACACGTTTTAAATGGGCGGATTTCAAATATCTTCCCATTTTGACGAACTTTTTCCGATTTTATCCGATTTCTTATTTATTTAAGATATAAAAATCAAGATATTTAATAAAAATGATTATTTTATTCCCGATTTTTATTTGTTTTGTCCTTTTCTGCTTCTTTGCCACGTGGCCAGTTTTTCTGAAACTTTGACTTGCCATAACTTTCTCATTTGATATCCGATTTTAGCAAACTCAGTGGCGTTGGAATCAGATCAGGACTCCCTATCCACAGAGCTAAAGTTGAATAGAAAATTAAAGTTTTTAGCAGAAGTGCAAAATTGCTAAAAAAAAAATTCGGACACGATCCCCATGCGTATTCCCTTTGAAAAGAAAATTCCGACACGATCCCGACGCAACTGAGTTTTCGGAATCGAAGTCCCGGAGAAGAAGATATAAGCAAAACTGGATTTCGGGACGCAGTTTTGCACTTCTGCTAAAAACTTGAACTTGCTCTATAGAAAGAACACTTTTCTTTACTCTATAGAAAAGAAAAGTGTTCTTTCGATAGAGCAAAGAAAAGTGTACTACCTTTTCTTTTAGAAGTGTGGAGGTCCTCCGGATGTCGACAGCAACTTCGAAGATCTTCTTTTGTCCGCAGAAACACCTTCTCGTTGCTCTCTTGTAGGTAGGAAAGGAAGGAGAAGTAAAAAGAGAGTGATGAAGGGGTATTTTAGGTATTTAGGGAAGTTTAGGGGAGTGATAAGAGGTTCAAAGGATTGCAGGGGTTAGGGTTTAGGTTTTAGGGTTTAGGGTTTTAGGGTTTTGGGGTTTTGGGGTTTAGGGTTTCGGGTTCAGGGTTTAAGGGTTTTAGGGTTTAGGGTTTAAGGGTTTAAGGGTTTCGGGTTTCGGGTTTCGGGTTTCGGGTTTCGGGTTTTAGGGTTTAGGGTTTAGGGTTTA